>CAWUFW010004191.1:1200000-1604218 GCA_963921515.1 Calotriton arnoldi
CACCTACATGGCTAACATCTAACATCACAGTTCAACATGTTCCCTCAACAAGTCCCAGGTTGTGCTATGGGATATCATTAGACTGTGTCACAGTACCCATGTACTGCTGCCACGTTCCAAACACACACCACAGTGACATGTGAGGACAGATGTGCCCCAGGCATCACAGCTCATCGACAGGTAGATTCCGAGGGACCCTGTATTGCCACATGGACACTGGCATGACATGGTGCATCATGAATACACCACAGCAAAACAACCATTACCCCCACAGGTAGTGGTCCCTGTTGCCTCGGCAGGACAGACATGGACGTCTGTGGCACACACACGCACAACATCAAAGTTCATGCACAAACAACGTGGATGTGGAGACTGTCACACATTGTGCACATGGAATCAGAGACATTGTAAACACAACATGCACACAGACTGTGGAGGACCATCACTATTGTGCCAATGGGTCACCCTGGGACGTACATACCATCCCACATGGGACTCAGGGGGTATGTGACATGACATACACATACACCACCATGAAATGTGACCATGCCACATGCTCAGGAATGAACACTTGCACATCACAGTGGTCATGTGCACGACACACCAAGGATCCTGTCCCCATGAACACGTGCACAGCCTGGGAGTGGCTGCCCCGAAGTGCCACCCACAGAACAACATGTTCACCCCATACACGGAATAGGTAATGCAGCCTTACATGCCTTAGGATACAGTGTGGACAGGCTGTGGTGTTGTAGGTGTGCCCCTCACTCCCTGGGAAGTATATGTGGCTGGCATATGTTCACCTGTGACAGGCATGGTGACATATGCCAGTGACTTGTCCAGGGACGCGTTGTACAGCAATAGACCGATCGGTGTTCCCGGCCGGCCCATTGCATTCAATGTGAGCGGGTACGCGTTGTATGCCTGGTACGTGTTGAACAGCAATGGACCGATCGGTGTTCCCGGCCGGCCCATTGCATTCAATGTGAGCGGGTACGCGTTGTATGCCTGGTACGCGTTGAACAGCAATGGACCGATCGGTGTTCCCGGCCGGCCCATTGCATTCAATGTGAGCGGGTACGCGTTGTATGCCTGGTACGCGTTGAACAGCAATGGTCCGATCGGTGTTCCCGGCCGGCCCATTGCATTCAATGTGAGCGGGTACGCGTTGTATGCCTGGTACGCGTTGAACAGCAATGGACCGATCGGTGTTCCCGGCCGGCCCATTGCATTCAATGTGAGCGGGTACGCGTTGTATGCCTGGTACGCGTTGAACAGCAATGGACCGATCGGTGTTCCCGTCCGGCCCATTGCATTGAATGTGAGTGGGTACGCGTTGTATGCCTGGTACGCGTTGAACAGCAATGGACCGATCGGTGTTCCCGTCCGGCCCATTGCATTCAATGTGAGCGGGTACGCGTTGTATGCCTGGTACGCGTTGAACAGCAATGGTCCGATCGGTGTTCCCGGCCGGCCCATTGCATTCAATGTGAGCGGGTACGCGTTGTATCCCGGGTACGCGTTGTAGAGCAATGGACCGATCGGTGTGCCCGGCCGGCCCATTGCATTCAATGTGAGCGGGTACGCGTTGTATGCCTGGTACGCTTTGAACAGCAATGGACCGATCGGTGTTCCCGGCCGGCCCATTGCATTCAATGTGAGCGGGTACGCGTTGTATGCCTGGTACGCGTTGAACAGCAATGGTCCGATCGGTGTTCCCGGCCGGCCCATTGCATTCAATGTGAGCGGGTACGTGTTGTATGCCTGGTACGCGTTGAACAGCAATGGACCGATCAGTGTTCCCGGCCGGCCCATTGCATTCAATGTGAGCGGGTACGTGTTGTATGCCTGGTACGCGTTGAACAGCAATGGTCCGATCGGTGTTCCCGGCCTGCCCATTGCATTCAATGTGAGCGGGTACGCGTTGTATCCCGGGTACGCGTTGTAGAGCAATGGACCGATCGGTGTGCCCGGCCGGCCCATTGCATTCAATGTGAGCGGGTACGCATTGTATGCCTGGTACGCGTTGAACAGCAATGGACCGATCGGTGTTCCCGGCCGGCCCATTGCATTCAATGTGAGCGGGTACGCGTTGTATGCCTGGTACGCGTTGAACAGCAATGGACCCATCGGTGTTCCCGGCCGGCCCATTGCATTCAATGTGAGCGGGTACGCGTTGTATGCGCAATACGCGTTGTACAGCAATGGACCGATCGGTGCACACACATTGGCTATGGCCTGGCCTGGCAACGGACGCGTTTTCAAATCTTTAACGAGTCTGATGCTGTGAATTCAGTTGGTCACCCACAACAATGTTGCAAATTCATGGGTGTCATGAAGTTGAACTTTTGAAGGATGCTGTGGGCGTGTATTAGTGCTGCTATTCCATGGATTGTTCAGATTCAGAAGATGCAAACGACTTGGACCTATCACTTTGGACACATGGGTCAGTATCTGCCTCTGCAGCACACATATAATGCTGGCTGTTCCCCTGAGAGCTCACTTGCCTGCACTACATGCCCCAGGACGACATCTGCCACCACCACTGCTGCTGTACCTGCACCCTCTGGATCCTGCAATGGCACGTACTGTGGAGAGAGCCCCAGCCTTCAGCACTGAGGAGAACCAGGCCCTGCTGGACGGCCTCCTTCCACAGTACAGCAAGCTGTATGGGAAAGCAGGGGAGCAGGTGAGTGTGCTGTCCACTGCCTTACTAAATGTGCATGTTGTCTGACTAGCAAGACTTACAGTCTGCACGCCACTGGCTAGCAGGCTCACTGAGTAGTTGTCACCCCCAATAGTGTGTAGTAACATGCACTGAACAGGGATAGTGCAGTGACAGTGCATTTAAACAAGGTTTTACTACCCAGGCAATGATACCATGTAGTAACTGCTGGCAAACGGTCCATAGCCATCGTTGCACTGCCTGTGTACATCATGTGCCCCTGTGATTGAGACATGTATATCCAACTGTGTAATGCACGATTATGTTGAATGTGTAGTAATGACATTTTTCACTTTGTCATCCTCACAGGTTGATGCCCACCAGAAGCAGCAGATATGGCTGACCATCGTCCGGGCAGTGAGATCCGTGGGGGTCTACAAGCGGCGGATCTGCAACTGCCAGAAGAGGTGGCAGGACCTTCGGGGCTGGACCCGGAGGATCGCACGGGTCCAGCTGAAGCTGTCGCCTCCTCGCAGGAGGGACGGACACCGGACCCTGACCCCCCACATGCTCAGGATCCTGGCGGTGGTCTTCCCTGATCTGGATGGGCAGCTGAAGGCCAGAGAGCAGCAAGGAGGGGGTGAGTCCATGACTGCATTGTGAACTTTGTCTGCCATGCTATGTGCCCTCTTCTGGCCTGGTTAAACTTCCACAGTACATCAGTCATGTGGTCCAGGACCCATGTCCCTCAATTGTGCACTGCCCACTCCTCATCTGATACCCAGGTGTGGCCCTTACAGTCAGGGAATTGTGTCACTTGGGTACTGTGTCCTTGCATTTTGCTCAGCTCAAGGTGGGGGACAGCATTTGTTCCCCTAACTCTGTGGTGGGCATCATGGGTGGGTCCATTGCTTACACAATGCCTGTGTTCTGCCATGTAATCTGCGTGTTACTTTGATACGTGGTCCAATTGCTGAGCTGATCCACCACATGTGCCTGGGGTATCTGGCACACACCCATGCTGCGGGTGGGTACAATGTTTGGGCCCCAGGAGTGTGTATATTACGTGTGTCACACATACTTAGCCACCTGCCTACTGTCCAGGGCTCATCCCTCATTCACGTGGGGCAGGACAGTCATGCCTACTCCAGGCCATACAATACACTCTGTACTCCCACTCACGTGTATCAGCTGACACGTTGTGCTCAGTGATATGTCCCCTCAGGTGTCTGCCTCTGTGTCAGTGTGCTGTGACTTCGTTGTCAGGGCTGTGTCTCGTTTGGGGCTCAGCATGCCACCGGAGATGTGACATAGGAGACGATACTTGTGTGACACATAGGTGTTTGATCACCTGACCGTGCAGACTGGGTTATGCAAATGTGATGTTCAGGCAGCTGTTTCCCATTCACAGCAGATTGTGAGGTGCTCAGGTTCAGAGGGTTCTGTTACAGGTCTCCCATATGTCCAATTGGTATGACGTGGACAGATAAGTGTTCAGATGATGTGGTGTGTGGGGGATGTACATGTGCACTTGTTCAGCTCCAGGACTTGCATTCCCCATGACCTACTATAGTGACAGTGCAGACTGTTGTTGTCTGGCTGCCCTGCCCATGTGACTGGAGACAGTGATGTATGACTTAGCAGGCATGCCTGTGCCATGGCATGCAACTTCCTATGAGTGATCCTGCAGGGGAGTTACATGTGCTACATGCACACCATTGTGGCAATGACTATCAGGACATGGGTGCATCATGGTGTCTGTCGCTGGTATGCATCACATGCATTTCAAAATTGACTCTGGGCATCCCTTTATCCGGACACCTGTACTGACTCAGTGGCAAGAGTTGTGATGTGTGCATGTTCACATGCTTCACCGTCTTCTCTGCACTGTCCAACTACTGTGTAGGTGGTGCATGTGTCCACACTGGGGTATTGCCATCCGACAGACACCAGACAGATGGGTGCAAGGCCAGGAGAGATGTGAGTGCCATGGTTGACCATCAGACTGACAATTGGCTTCCCCTACTCTGTTTGGGCACTTTTAGCAATGTTCAACTAAGGATGCCAGGGCGTGCTCTGTAATGTGCTGTACTTACTGTGGTGTGTGCATTCGGTACAGGTGTCTGATGTCTGTCTGTTTCCCTATTGTTTGCAGATACATCCACGGCCACAGGAGGGGACAGCTCCACGGACCAGGAGGAGCCGCAGAGCCAAACTGGGTCAGCAGCCGAGGAGTGGTCGGAGGGACCCAGTGGCACGGAGGGCGAGGGGAGCCACACCGAGGAGTCCTCAGCACCATCCACCTCAGCTGAGGACCACAGCAGCTCGGAGGATGACTCCCTTGTGGATGCGGGTGTCAGCAGCCACCACACCACAGCTAGTGTTGCTGTCCCCGCCACCACCACCACCACCACCGCCCTCCCATCGGCTCCCATTCCCCAGGTCCGTGGAGGCTCCCATGTTCGGGAGCGTGTCTCCTTCGTGCCAGGCACCGCACCCCTGCCCCTGTGTCCCCTGCTGCCCTGAGTGAGGAGTCTGTGTACCTCCTTCGCCAGCTCCATGTAGGGCAGACAGCGATGCTGAGTGTCCTCCATGCACACACCACTCTGTTGACTCAGCTGGTGTCGTTCCTGGAGGGCATCTCATCGGGCATGTCTGCCCTACAGAGGGGCAATAGGTCCATGGACTCCTCCCTGACGGCAGCAGTGTCCCTCCTCCAACAGTCCCTCACCCCTCCTACCTCTGCCCCATCCACACTCCCCAGCACCTTACCTGTCCCAAGCACACACACACCGGCACAGGCACACACGAGCACAGACACAGGCAGCACACAGACACACATGCCAAAATCCACACGCACACGCACGCACAGTCAGGGGACTGAAACCACACTCACAGGGGATGGGGCCAAGGCACACACACACGCATCCACGAGCACTGTGCAGTCCTCACTTAACTCTCCCTCCAAGGCCCCTTCCCTTGCCTCACCTGCAACCCCAAAGACACAGCGGGTCTTCCTCAGTGACCTCGGCCTCTTCCCCTCCGATCCAGCTGATCCAGCATTCAGGGGGAAGAGGAAGCCCACCCACACGGAGGGGAGTGCCCCTCGCCCCCGGACACCCTCCCCCAGGTGCAGACCGACTGACGCCCCAACCCGCAAGTCCCCCAGGACCCGGAAGAGCAAGACCCCGCCGCCGCCCTGCAGCTCAAGCACCAAGTCTCCTTCCTCCATCCCTCAGGCCCCCACTCCACAGGTGCCCCCACCACACCCAGCCCCAGGTTCCCCCACCCACAGATACACCATCCCCAAAAAGATCCGGCCTTCTCCCCCTGCCACTTGCTCTTCCGGCACCACCCCCCGCTGCGCATGTCTGTGCCACTGGTGTGGAGACGGTGTCCTCCCCCTCTGTCCTGCCCACCTTACCTGAACCCCATTCTCCTCCCCTGGAGGTAGGCACTGCAGTGGAGTCCACGACCACCCCGTCTGACTTGGGCACTGCAGTGGGGAACCTGTCCACTCCATCTGCACGGCCCACTGCAGTCGTGCCGGCACCCACACCATCTGAGTCATGCCCCCCAGTTGTGCCGGCACACACCATGTCAGACACCTCCACTGCAGTTGTCAGTGGCTCTCCGGCACCCACCACCCCTTCCCTTCCTCCTTCTGGTGAGCCCTGATCCTGTCCCTGCGGTGCCTGGCCTGCCCCCCTGTATGCCCCTCCGAGGGGATTGTCCCTGGTGTGTAGCAGTGCAGGCATGCGTAGGGTGACATCTGCCACTGTCACCCTGTTTTGACTTTCAGAATGGACTGGCCATTGGCCTTTGTTTCTTTTTTTCTGGACTTTAACTTTAGAACCCACATATGCTGAATAAAGCTACTTTCTGTTCTCTAGTGGTTTTGCTTCTGATGTACATGATGTTGATGATGCTAACCGTGCCCTTGCTGCAGTGATGGTGATTTTTGGTCTCATGAAAATGAAGTGTTACTGTGTAGGAACCCATGTGGTCCACGGGTAATGTGTCCTATCCTGTAGTGTATCCATGTCATCCTTAGCAGCATATGAGGGTGTCATGTTTTTAATATTTGGCAATGGGATTTCCTACTTACATTTGCAAAATCACATCTGTGGCTTACACCCCTGCACATCTGTTGTGCTTGCCATTGTTCAATTAGTCTCCTTCCCTGACCGTGTGTACATCTCCACTGGACATGCAAGTTTGGGCATCAATGGGGAAGGACTCATCTGTGTTGTCAGTGCAACTTGCTATACATGTGTGTTGGATCTGTGCTGATGATTTCGTTGACACTCCCATGACCAGGCTGATTTGACGGGAGACTTCATTTTGTGCTAATTGTTGACTGTGTGACCAAGTGTTCTGCTGACATGATGGTGCCCTACTGAGGCGACATATGGCACAGCTTTCCTCACACAGGAGTGGAGTCCACTCATGGCAGTGAGTAATCCTGTGACATTGCCTGAGCCCAAGGTGTGTGTTGTGTGAGCATGTCTGTGTGTGTTCACTTCCATTTTGCTGTGCATGCTGGGATCCCTAGTGATGTTCCTGTTTGTGATGCTTGCTGAGTTGACCTATGTTCCCCCAAAGTCTTCTCCCTGGGTTCTCTGTGATGTGGGTGCATGGCACATTACTGGTCATCAGGGTGTCACCCATAGGTGTGTTTGCTGTCAGGGCTGAGTTTGTGGGCTAACGCAGATGGGACACAGTCAGGATTCCTCTTGGCACTTGTTGTTTACACCTGTCATGTAATTTCCAGTTTGTGTTAGCTTTCAGTGATTGTGACACGTTATGTGTGTGACTGCTGGCACTCCTCAGGGTCAGGGCTGCAATGTTGGTATTTGTCTATGTGTGTTCTTTGTGGGTGACCTTGGCTTCTTCATTGGTGTGGGACTGTGGCTGGGATCCCATTGGTTGGTGTGGTATTGCCGTCATGTCCATGTACAGCGTAGTGTGCAGTGTGTCAGACATTCAGGAGTCTTGTTGAGTGGCCATGTGTGATGTGTTTCTGCACCTTAGTTACCCCCCCCATGGGATTGTCATGGGTGCATGTGCAATGTCACCAGTGCATGTGATCTTCACTGCTGCACATTGTTGGAGGTCGAGGTGTGTGGTGTTGAGTGTGTGCAGATGAGAGTTTTTGCCCGGCTAGACCCCTGCCTCCATGTTGGACTTGGCTTACTGGCCGTGCTGATTGATTTGTGCTTGTGTAGGTGTGATGGTAGTTTGTTGCTCAGGACACATGACTGTGGTTCACAGTGTGAACGACATCTAGCTTTGTCATCACAGTGGGATTGTCAGGCAGCCCAGGGTCAACACATTGTGGGGACCCTGGGGGTAGTGCTGTGGTGTGTCTGTGTCTTGCTGTGTCAGTTGCTGTTCCTACATGCTTGTGTGACATGTGTGATTTGTGCTCCATCTCATCTAACAATGCCTGATTGCCCACATAGGGGATTTGGATCCATGAGTTACTTTTGTGTGGCACTGCATGCGCTTCTGTGTAATTGGTATTCAGGCCTCATCATGTGTTGTGTGGTTGCCTGGGGACACTGGCACCCCCCCCCCCTCACCTGTTGTGTTTGGTGTGCAGTGTGGGGCTGCCTGTTTGTGTTTGTGCATCTGCACCACTGCATTGGCATATCTTTAGTGTGCCATTGGCTGTATGTTGTTTGGTGGGTTTGACCTGCTGTCCCTGGGACTCCTAGGTCATCAGTCAGCACTATGATCATTGTTTGTGTGTCCCATTGCTGCCATGGTATGGTATTTGTTCAGCTCACATCTACAGTCTCCACAGGATATCTCCATTTGTGTGCCCATTGGTGCAAATATGTGGGTCTGCATTATGATGGTCACTTCTGTCATTGTGTCATTGATGAATGTTGACAGTGTCAGCCCCCATGGGTGATGTTTGTCTGCACATGGCCAAAGGTATGTCTTATTTGCACTGCACTGTTTGCCTCCCCAATCTATGTTGCTATGGGACACAAGCACTACTTTGCCACTGATGTGTTTGTTTTTCTGTGACCAGGAATCATCCATGCATTTTGGCAGTTGCAGTTTTTTCAATGTCAACACTTACCTTTTGGTCACTGTGATGATGGGGGTTGGACCCCATTGTCACAATGTTCAAAATGTGCTTCAGCTATGGACCCCACACTTACCTTTTGGTCACTGTGATGATGGGGGCTTAGACCCCATTGTCACAATGTTCAAAATGTGCTTCAGCTATGGACCCCACACTTACATTTTGGTCACTGTGATGATGGGGGTTGGACCCCATTGCCACAGTGGTCATGGTCTGCTTGCATTGTGGAGGCCACACACATTTATGTGTGACACATGTGATAGGGGTTCACATTGTGTGTTCATGGTCATGTTCAGTGTTGTAGGCATGTGACACAGTCTACACACGCTTGTCATGGTGTTGGGGGGATGTCTTTTTCTTGCATTCCCTAGGTTGTAGTGTGCTGGTTGTGTCATGCATTGTCCATCCTACGAGTGGGGGTGGTGTTGGTGGCAGGCATCCAGCCCCCCATGGGTAGGGGTGGTGGTAGTGGTAGGCATCTAGCACCCCCTGGGCAGGGATGGTAGTAGTGGTAGGCATCCAGCCCCCCATGGGTAGAGGTGGTAGCAGTGACAGGCATCTGGCACCCCTTGGGTAGGGGTGGTTGTAGTGACAGGCATCTGGCACCCCCTGAGTAGGGGTGGTAGTGGTGGTGGGCATCAAGCCCCCCATGGGTAGAGGTGGTAGTAGTGACAGGCATCTGGCTCCCCCTGAGTTGGGGTGGTAGTGGTGGTGGGCATCCAGCCCCCCATGGGTAGAGGTGGTAGTAGTGGTAGGCATCTGGCACCCCCTGGGTAGGGGTGGTAGTGGTGGTGGGCATCCAGCCCCCCATGGGTAGAGGTGGTAGTAGTCACAGGCATCTGGCACCCCCTGGGCAGGGGTGGTAGTAGTGGTAGGCATCCAGCCCCCCATGGGTAGAGGTGGTAGTAGTGACAGGCATCTGGCACCCCCTGGGCAGGGGTGGTAGTAGTGGTAGGCATCCAGCCCCCATGGGTAGAGGTGGTAGTAGTGACAGGCATCTGGCACCCCTGGGCAGGGGTGGTAGTAGTGGGAGGCATCCAGCCCCCATGGGCAGGGGTGGTAGTAGTGGTAGGCATCTAGCACCCCCTGGGTAGGGGTGGTAGTAGTGGTGGGCATCCAGCCCCCATGGGTAGGGGTGGTAGTAGTGACAGGCATCTGGCACCCCCTGAGTAGGGGTGGTAGTGGTGGTGGGCATACAGCCCCCCATGGGTAGAGGTGGTAGTAGTGGTAGGCATCTGGCACCCCCTGGGTAGGGGTGGTAGTAGTGGTAGGCATCTAGCACCCCCTGGGCAGGGGTGGTAGTAGTGGTAGGCATCCAGCCCCCCATGGGTAGAGGTGGTAGTGGTGACAGGCATCTGGCCCCCCTTGGGTAGGGGTGGTTGTAGTGACAGGCATCTGGCACCCCCTGAGTAGGGGTGGTTGTGGTGGTGGGCATCCAGCCCCCCATGGGTAGAGGTGATAGTAGTGACAGGCATCTGGCACCCCCTGGGCAGTGGTGGTAGTAGTGGTAGGCATCCAGCCCCCCATGGGCAGGGGTGGTAGTAGTGGTAGGCATCTAGCACCCCTGGGTAGGGGTGGTAGTAGTGGTGGGCATCCAGCCCCCCATGGGTAGGGGTGGTAGTAGTGACAGGCATCTGGCACCCCTGAGTAGGGGTGGTAGTGGTGGTGGGCATCCAGCCCCCATGGGTAGAGGTGGTAGTAGTGGTAGGCATCTGGCACCCCCTGGGTAGGGGTGGTAGTAGTGGTAGGCATCTAGCACCCCCTGGGCAGGGGTGGTAGTAGTGGTAGGCATCCAGCCCCCCATGGGTAGAGGTGGTAGTGGTGACAGGCATCTGGCACCCCTTGGGTAGGGGTGGTTGTACTGACAGGCATCTGGCACCCCCTGAGTAGGGGTGGTTGTGGTGGTGGGCATCCAGCCCCCATGGGTAGAGGTGGTAGTAGTGACAGGCATCTGGCACCCCTGGGCAGGGGTGGTAGTAGTGGTAGGCATCCAGCCCCCCATGGGCAGGGGTGGTAGTAGTGGTAGGCATCTAGCACCCCCTGGGTAGGGGTGGTAGTAGTGGTGGGCATCCAGCCCCCATGGGTAGGGGTGGTAGTAGTGACAGTCATCTGGCACCCCCTGAGTAGGGGTGGTAGTGGTGGTGGGCATCCAGCCCCCCATGTGTAGAGGTGGTAGTAGTGGTAGGCATCTGGCACCCCCTGGGTAGGGGTGGTAGTAGTGGTAGGCATCTAGCACCCCCTGGGCAGGGGTGGTAGTAGTGGTAGGCATCCAGCCCCCCATGGGTAGAGGTGGTAGTGGTGACAGGCATCTGGCTCCCCTTGGGTAGGGGTGGTTGTAGTGACAGGCATCTGGCACCCCCTGAGTAGGGGTGGTTGTGGTGGTGGGCATCCAGCCCCCCATGGGTAGAGGTGGTAGTAGTGACAGGCATCTGGCACCCCCTGGGCAGGGGTGGTAGTAGTGGTAGGCATCCAGCCCCCATGGGCAGGGGTGGTAGTAGTGGTAGGCATCTAGCACCCCCTGGGTAGGGGTGGTAGTAGTGGTGGGCATCCAGCCCCCCATGGGTAGTGGTGGTAGTAGTGACAGGCATCTGGCACCCCCTGAGTAGGGGTGATAGTGGTGGTGGGCATCAACCCCCCCATGGGTAGAGGTGGTAGTAGTGACAGGCATCTAGCACCCCCTGGGTAGGGGTGGTAGTAGTGGTGGGCATCCAGCCCCCCATGGGTAGGGGTGGTAGTAGTGATAGGCATCTGGCACCCCCTGAGTAGGGGTGGTTGTGGTGGTGGGCATCCAGCCCCCCATGGGTAGAGGTGGTAGTTGTGACAGGCATCTGGCACCCACTGGGCAGGGGTGATAGTAGTGGTAGGCATCCAGCCCCCCATGGGCAGGGGTGGTAGTAGTGGTAGGCATCTAGCACCCCCTGGGCAGGGGTGGTAGTAGTGGTAGGCATCCAGCCCCCCATGGGTAGAGGTGGTAGTAGTGACAGGCATCTGGCACCGTCTGGGCAGGGGTGGTAGTAGTGGTAGGCATCCAGCCCCCCATGGGCAGGGGTGGTAGTAGTGACAGGCATCTGGCACCCACTGGGCAGGGGTGGTAGTAGTGGTAGGCATCCAGCCCCCCAAGGGCAGGGGTGGTAGTAGTGGTAGGCATCTGGCACCCCCTGGGTAGAGGTGGTAGTAGTGGTAGGCATCTAGCACCCCCTGGGCAGGGGTGGTAGTAGTGGTAGGCATCCAGCCCCCCATGGGTAGAGGTGGTAGTAGTGACAGGCATCTGGCACCCCTGGGCAGGGGTGGTAGTAGTGGTAGGCATCCAGCCCCCCATGGGCAGGGGTGGTAGTAGTGACAGGCATCTAGCACCCCCTGGGTAGGGGTGGTAGTAGTGGTGGGCATCCAGCCCCCCATGGGTAGGGGTGGTAGTAGTGACAGGCATCTGGCACCCCCTGAGTAGGGGTGGTAGTGGTGGTGGGCATTAAGCCCCCATGGGTAGAGGTGGTAGTAGTGACAGGCATCTGGCTCCCCTGAGTTGGGGTGGTAGTGGTGGTGGGCATCCAGCCCCCCATGGGTAGAGGTGGTAGTAGTCACAGGCATCTGCCACCCCCTGAGTAGGGGTGGTAGTGGTGGTGGGCATCCAGCCCCCATGGGTAGAGGTGGTAGTAGTGACAGGCATCTGGCACCCCCTGGGCAGGGGTGGTAGTAGTGGTAGGCATCCAGCCCCCATGGGCAGGGGTGGTAGTAGTGGTAGGCACCTGGCACCCCTGGGTAGGGGTGGTAGTAGTGGTAGGCATCTAGCACCCCCTGGGCAGGGGTGGTAGTAGTGGTAGGCATCCAGCCCCCCATGGGCAGGGGTGGTAGTAGTGACAGGCATCTGGCACCTCCTGGGCAGGGGTGGTAGTAGTGGTAGGCATCCAGCCCCCCATGGGCAGGGGTGGTAGTAGTGGTAGGCATCTGGCACCCCCTGGGTAGGGGTGGTAGTAGTGGTAGGCATCTGGCTCCCCCTGAGTTGGGGTGGTAGTGGTGGTGGGCATCCAGCCCCCATGGGTGAGAGGTGGTAGTAGTCACAGGCATCTGGCACCCCCTGAGTAGGGGTGGTAGTGGTGGTGGGCATACAGGCCCCTATGTGTATGTGTGGCATTGGTGATGGCCATCCCGCCCCTATGGTGCTGCTGTTGCTGGTGTAAGTATTTCTGCATCCCTATGTGTGTGTGTGATATGTCGGGTACGTGTGGTTTGTTTGTGTGGTGGGTGTCTGACTTACCTTCTGCGTCATACGCGTCCGTGCCAGTTCCGGTAACAGATGTAGAATATTGGTAGGATCGGCACGATGGGATTCATGGTTGGTTCGTCTCGTTCGTCTTTCTCTTTGCTTCGCCTCGTCCTCATCGCTGGCGTGTTCGTCTCGTAGCCGTGGATCGTCTTGTGGCGCGAATCGGAGATTATGTGCGCCTCGCCCGGATGCTTTGACGTGCCGTGCGTAGCGACGGGTTCGGCGCGTACGGAAAGCGCATCGTACTTGTCCGGCCGGACGGGGCTGCATTTTAGCTTCCGTGCGACTCGATTCAGCATTTCCGGATCCGCCTCGGTCGGAGTACAGGACCTGTATTGGGTGAGTACGACTGGGTCGGGATTTGGGCAGTTGTGCGCATCGTACTTGCTCGTTCGGACGTATGTGCGGATCGGTCGGGAAACAGGCATACGCCTGGCTTTTTTCCCAACCGAATGGTATTAGGTGCGCCTCCGATCGGGATCGGAATCGACCCTAAGCATTGAATATGTAACTAATTCTTCTTTTGCATATCAAATAAAAAAATTAACAGCCCTAGCTTATGTACCTGACACAGATGTCACAGAACATTACAACATCTTAATAGACAGCACCTTCTACAAACAAAATGAAGCAAAACTAAGTCCACTATTAGACTATTTTGAGGATACATGGGTCGGCAGACTACACAGATCTGGCCACAGAAGAAACCCTAAATTCTTAATACCCTGGTGGAACGTATACAGAAGCACATTAAACGGTGAATCCAAAATTAATAATGCAGTCGAAGGATGGCATAATGCCTTCCTTCAATCAACAGGCAGAACAAAACCAACACTAGAAAAATTTATATCATGCCTACAAAAAGAACAGAGTTATCAGGAGTTCCGAATGGAACAATCCATAACTCAATTAACTCCAAAAACATCAAAACAAACTAAACAAATGCATAAATATCTAGAACAACAAGTAAAATTGTACCCTAGTACAAAGGGCCTAGAATACCTAAACATAATATTCAAGGCTCTTCTTTAAAGCATTAATACAAATAAATTACAAATTACTCATCTTTCAAACAGACCATAAAAGTAAAATTTATTTATTTTATCACAAAAATAATTACTGTGTGTAACATATTTTTATTTTAACTGACTTGTCCCCTATATGTACATAGTGTCCCAGAATGAAATCTCTTTTATGATACTTGTTTAATGGTTTTAACCAAATATGCTGCTATTAATTATACCTTATGAGATTTTTAAATAACCCTCTGTATTACATGATCTTTTTCTTTTTTATTGTACAGATGCTATTTTATTGTATATATGCTATTCGATGCTTTTATGACATATGTTGTCGAATAAAGCTATTTGAAATGAAATGAATAAAATATATTAACACACATTAATAATATTTGTAATAAAATAAAATACAACAATTATACTAAAAAACATTACCCACCCACAATAAATAATAATAAATAAACTTTCCAGGTGTATTCCAAATGCTGTAAAATCCATTTTCTGCTAACACAATCCAAATATAAAAAAACCAGTTTCCCAAAATAAAATGGAAAAATACAACTGTAGCAAAAATTAATAATCCATGTAGCAAAGGTCCATAGGAAAACCATAAAAAACCCGAAAATTTATAAAATAGTAAAAAACGCTCCAGGAAAACCGAAAAATTTAAAGAAGTGTCATAAATATATTAGTCCATAAAACTAACAAACACTTCTTTAAAAAAAAAAAATCGACTCCTTCCGATACGAAGAACTTCTGAAAATAAAAAGTATCAAAACAAAAGCACATACATTCCCACCCACATAAAACAACACATAAACACTTACTAACAATAGTACTAACTTTAAATTTGATAAAAATATACATTAAACACCATAATACTAACTCTCTAAACAGGCCTACACAACGTTAACAATACGTAAATACACCACACGTAACTATAACATATAACATTTCAGAATATAACTAATAAACATCTAACTACACTAAACAGTATCTAACTAGGTTCAAAATATATTTAAAACTTAGTTAAAACAAAGAAAACAAACCTTTCTTTAGCGACGTGAAGTGTCTCCCAACCGCGAGCTTCTCTTCAACGAAAATGATACAAAACGACATAACCCGGTTACAAAATAAAACGCCCAAAACATAATAAAAAGTTTAACAATAGAAAATTTAACTCATTTAATGCAGTAAAATATTACTTTACATGGAAAAAATGTACAACTATTTAAATAAAATAGTACAATTTATTTTGATTTAACAAAAAATTGTGACATAATGTACCTAATTTGTAAAATTATAAAAATAAATATTATAATAAATATAATATTTATTATAATTACAGAAAAAATAAATACAATAAAACAATGTATAAAAAATTGTTATAAATGTTTTTCATGCATTATACAAATACGTTTCTATTAAAAACTTGTTTTAAGTTAAAAACATTGTAAAAATTAATTAATATTAATATTTTTAATATTAATATTAATTAAAAAATGTCATATGTATGTAACAAAAATAGAAAAATGTTAAACATTTATATTATATGTAAACATTTTGTACTTTCCTTGTATAAATATATACAATACCTATTACTGTATTAAATATTATTTAAAACACAAAATTCTACTGTTTTGTTGATAATTAATATGTACTTAAAAAAATGTAAAAATATTGTAAATAAACATAACATATTTTCTGAAATATATGCACTATGTTTCTATTGAATTATAATGTAATAAAATATTTTACTGTATTATCCTACTCAAATTAATAAACAATAAAAAATTATAAAAACTACAATAAAAATGGTGTATTTTCTAATTATTTTGATTTTACCTATATTATCTATATTTTACATATATAAAATACAATTTGTTTTAACAATCATTATAATAAATAAATACTGTCAATTTATTAATTACCATTACCAATTTTTTTAATACAAAATTATCTTATATATTTTTCTAGTACTAAATTTTAATATATTAATAAAAATATTACATAAAAATTTAATATTATTTATTATCCTACACTATACTTAATTAATAAACTATTACAACTACAATATATAATAATTAAATACAGTTATTATACACTAACATATTTGTATATGCTATTCCTACCCCAATTTAAAATAATTTCAACAAATGCTGCACAGTGAACATAATTAATTTACTATAACAACTCCAATGCACATTAAATAAAGTAAATGTTGGACACTAAAATTAAATAGTTCTATATTCCCAATTCAATGTAAATTAATTAGGGTAAGTGCTGGACACTAACATTAATAATTTACTATTCCCACTACAATTTATAATAAATTGGGGTAGGTGCTGGACACTAACATAAATAATTTACTATTCCCACTCCAGTATATATTAAATTGGGTTAGGTGCTGGACAGTAACATGAACAAATTACTATTCCCACTCCAGTGTCTAATAAATTAGGGTAGGTGCTGGACACTAAACATAAATTTACTATTCCAGCTCCAGTCTATATAAAATTGGGGTAGATGCTGGACACTAAACAAAAATAATTTACTATTCCCACTCCAGTCTATATTAAATTGAAGTAGGTGCTGGACAGTAACATGAACAAATTACTATTCCCACTCCATAATCTAATAAATTAGGGTAGGTGCTGGACACTAAACATAAATAATTTAATATTTCAACTCCAGTCTATATAAAATTGGGGTAGATGCTGGACACTAAACAAAAATAATTTACTATTCCCACTCCAGTCTATATTAAGGGGTCGATTCCGATCGGAGGCGCACCTAATACCATTCGGCCGGGAAAAAAGCCAGGCGAATGTCTGTTTCCCGACCGATTCGCACATACGTCCGAACGAGCAAGTACGATGCGCACAACTGCCCAAATCCCGACCCAGTCGTACTCACCCAACACAGGTCCAGTTCTCCGACCGAGGCGGATCCGGAAACGCAGAATCGAGTCGCACGGAAGCCAAAATACAGCCCCGTCCGGCCGGACAAGTACGATGCGCTTTCCGTACGCGCCGAACCCGTCGCTACGCACGGCATGTCAAAGCATCCGGGAGAGGCGCACATAAGCTCCGATTCGCGCCACAAGATGATCCACGGCTACGAGACGAACACGCCAGCGACGAGGACGAGGCGAAGCAAAGAGAAAGACGAACGAGACGAACCAACCATGAATCCCATCGTGCCGATCCTACCAATATTCTACATATATTACCGGAACAGGCACGGACGCGTACGGCGCAGAAGGTAAGTCAGACACCAACCACAAAAACAAACTACACGTACCCGACATATCACACACACACAGAGGGATGCAGAAATTACTTACACCAGCAACAGCAGCACCATAGGGGCGGGATGGCTATCACCAATGCCACATATACAAATAGGGGCCTGGATGCCAACAACTAACACCACCACTACCCAGGGGGTGCTAGATGCCTGTCACTACTACCACCTCTACCCATGGGTGCCAGATGCCTACCACTACTACCACCTCTACCCATGGGGGGCAGGATGCCTACCACTACTACCACCTCTACCCATGGGGGGCTGGATGCCTACCACTACTACCACCTCTACCCATGGGGGGCAGGATGCCTACCACTACTACCACCTCTACCCATGGGGGGCAGGATGCCTACCACCACTACCACCCCTACTCAGCGGGTACTAGATGCCTACCACTACTACCACCTCTACCCATGGGTGCCAGATGCCTGTCACTACTACCACCTCTACCCATGGGGGGCAGGATGCCTGTCACTACTACCACCCCTACCCATGGGGGGCTGGATGCCTATCACCACTACCACCCCTACTCAGGGGGTGCTAGATGCCTACCACTACTACCACCTCTACCCATGGGTGCCAGATGCCCACCACAACTACCACCTCTACCCATGGGGGGCAGGATGCCTGTCACTACTACCACCTCCACCCATGGGGGGCTGGATGCCTACCACTACTACCACCTCTACCCATGGGGGGCAGGATGCCTGTCACTACTCCCACCTCTACCCATGGGGGGCTGGATGCCTACCACTACTACCACCTCTACCCATGGGGGGCAGGATGCCTGTCACTACTACCACCTCTACCCATGGGGGGCAGGATGCCTACCACTACTACCACCCCTACCCATGTGAGGCTGGATGCCTACCACCACTACCACCCCTACTCAGGGGGTGAAGATGCTGCTGTCTGTCCTTCAGCTGCCCATCCAGGTCAGGGAAGACCACCGCCAGGATCCGGAGCATGTGGGGGGTCAGGGTCCGGTGTCCGCCCCTCCTGCGAGGAGGCAACAGCTTCAGCTGGACCCTTGCGATCCTCCGGGTCCAGCCATGAAGGTCCTGCCACCTCTTTTGGCAGTTGAGGATCCTGCGCCTGTAGACCCCCACGGATCTTACTTTCCGGGCGATGGTCAGCCAGATGTCCTGCTTCTGGTGGGCATCAACCTGTGAGGATGACAAAGTGAAAAGGCCATTACTACACATGCAACATATACGTGCATCACACAGTTGGATATACATGTCTCAATTACAGGGGCATATGATGTACACAGGCAGTGCAACAATGGCTATGAACAGTTTGCCAGCAGTCACTACATGGTATCATTGCATGGGAAGTAAACCTAGTTGGAATGCACTGTTACTGCACTGTACCAGTTCAGTGCATGTAACTACACACTTTGGGGTGTGACAACTACTCAGTGGGCATGCTAGCCAGTGGTGTGCACAGTGAAAGTCCTGCTAGTCAGACAACATGCACAATTAGTGATGCAGTGGACAGCACACTCACCTGCTCCCCTGGTTTCCCATACAGCTTGCTGTACTGTGGAAGGAGGCTGTCCAGCAGGGCCTGGTTCTCCTCAAGGCTGAAGGCTGGGGCTCTCTCCACAGTACGTGCCATTGCAGGAGCCAGAGGATGCATAAACAGCAGCAGTGTTGGTGGCAGATGTCGTCCTGGAGCATGTAGTGCAGGCAAGTGAGCTCTCAGGGGAACAGCCAGCATTATATGTGTGCTGCAGAGGCAGATACTGTCCCATGTGTCCAAAGTGATAGGTCCAAGTCGTTTGCATCTTCTAAATCTGACCACTCCATGGTATAGCAGCACTAATACACGCCCACAGCATCCTTCAAATCTTCAACTTCATGACACCCATGATTTTGCAACATTGTTGTGGCTGGCCAACTGAATTCACTGCATCAGACTCGTTGGAGCTTCAAAAACGCGTCCGTTGCCATGCCAGGCCCCAGCCAATGTGTGCGCACCGATCGGTCCATTGCTGTACAACGCGTACCCGCGATACAACGCGTACCCGCTCACATTGAATGCAATGGGCCGGCCGGGCACACCGATCGGTCCATTGCAGTTCAACGCGTATTGCGGATACAACGCGTACCCGCTCACATTGAATGCAATGGGCCGGCCGGGCACACCTATCGGTCCATTGCTGTACAACGCGTACCCGCGATACAACGCGTACCCGCTCACATTGAATGCAATGGGCCGGCCGGGCACACCGATCGGTCCATTGCAGTTCAACGCGTACCCGCGATACAACGCGTACCCGCTCACATTGAATGCAATGGGCCGGCCGGGCACACCTATCGGTCCATTGCTGTACAACGCGTACCCGCGATACAACGCGTACCCGCTCACATTGAATGCAATGGGCCGGCCGGGCACACCGATCGGTCCATTGCAGTTCAACGCGCATTGCGTATACAACGCGTACCCGCTCACATTGAATGCAATGGGCCGGCCGGGCACACCGATCGGTCCATTGCTCTACATCGCGTACCCGGGATACAACGCATACCCGCTCACATTGAATGCTATGGCCAATGTGTGCGCACCGATCGGTCCATTGCTGTACAACGCGTCCCTATACAAGTCACGGGCATATGTCACCATGCCTGTCACAGGTGAACAAATGCCAGCCACATATACTTCCCAGGGAGTGAGGGCACACCTACAACACCACAGCCTGTCCACACTGTATCCTAAGGCATGTAAGGCTGCATTACATGTTCCGTGTATGGGGGTCATCATGTTGTTTTTGGGTGGCACTTGGGGGCAGCCACTCCCAGGCTGTGCACGTGTTCATGGGGACAGAATCCTTGGTGTGTTGTGCACATGAACACTGGGGTGTGCAACTGTTCATTTCAGGGCATGTGGCATGGTCACATTTCACGGTTGTGTATGTGTATGTCATGTCACATACCCCCTGAGTCCCATGTGGGACGGTATGTACGTCCCAGGGTGACCCATTGCAACAATTGTGATGGCCCTCCACAGTCTGTGTGCATGTCGTGTTTACAATGTCTCTGATTCCATGTGCACAATGGGAGACAGTCTCCACATCCACGTTGTTTGTGCATGGACTTTGATGTTGTGCGTGTGTGTGTCACAGACGTCCATGTCTGTCCTGCCGAGGCAACAAGGACCACTATCTGTGGGGGTCATGGTTGTTTAGCTGTGGTGTATTCATGATGTACCATGTCATGCCAGTGTCCATGTGTCAATACAGGGTCCCTGGGAATCTACCTGTCGATGAGCTGTGATGCCTGGGGCACATCTGTCCTCACATGTCACTGTGGTTGGCCCCACATTTGCAACCTGGCCGGACATACCCTACAGCGCTGACCCCCAAGGTGAAGGTGATGGCAGCCCTACACTTCTTTGCCACCGGTACCTTTCAACACACTGTGGCGTCTGCTGGTGGGATGTCACAGACCATGTTCAGCCGTGTGCTCCGCGACGTTTTGGAGGCTATGTTGAGGTACCTGAACCAGTACATCTATTTCCCTAGACTTCAACAACTCACTGACGTGAAGAGTGACTTCTATGCCCTGGGGAGAATGCCGCATGTCATTGGCTCCATTGATGGGACACATGTGGCTTTGGTACCACCACAGGCCCAAGAGCAGGCATACAGGAACCGCAAACACTACCATTCGGTCAATGCACTGGTGGTATGTCTTGCAGATATGAGCATCACACACGTCTGTGCCCGTTTCCCCGGTTCTGCACACGATGCCTACGTGATGAGGAGTAGTCGCATCCCGAGGATGATGTCACAGATGCGGAACCAGCGTGCCTGGCTTGTTGGTGTGTACTGACTTTGTAGCATTGTGTGTGTTCTGCAATGTAGTGTTCCACCCTCTTTTCCAACTCAGCTAATGTGCAATTGTCTGTATGTAGGTGACTCCGGATACCCCAACATGCCGTGGTTGCTGACGCCCCTCAGGAACCCTGTGACACCAGCCCAGATGCGCTACAATGAGGCACATGGTCGGACCAGGAGAGTGATTGAGCGGACATTTGGTCTCCTGAAGAGCCGCTTCCGCTGCCTAGATAAGACAGGAGGGGCCCTCCCATATGCCCCAGCAAAGGTGTGCAAGATTGTCATCGTCTGCTGCATGCTACACAACCTGGCAGTGCGGAAGGAGTTGCCTCTCATCCTGGATGACGATGACCAACATCCGCCACCTGTGGAGGATCCTGGGCTGGACCACGATGCCAGTGGTGATGATGATGATGAGGGTGATGTCCGCACACAGCTCATCACCAACTTCTTCAGCTGAATGAGAGTATCCAGGGATGTTATGTCAATGATGTGAGTTTGCATGATATGTGTTGGTGGTGCTCTGGTGCTGTTTGAGTGTGTCCATGTGCTACTTGACTGGATGCGTGCAGCAATGTGTCCTTACAGGTAGTCTGTACTCCACAACAGTGTTGACATGCTAACTTGGTCCTGGGTGGGTATCTTGTGACATGTATTGGGCATGAGTATTGCAGTTCTGTCCTGTTCTTCAGTGCTTTTGACTGTGTGTCATTTCTGTCCTTCACAGGGTACTTTCAGAGTTGTTTGGTCAACTGTGATCCCCGACACCGTGAATCAACTTCCAGGGTGGTAGCTGTCGTTTCCCTACAGGTGATGTGCGCCACACCCATGGACTTCCTTTCTTCTACACTTGTTGACTGTGTGCCCACTGCCAGGTGGGATTACCTTACATCTGTAGTGGTTACAACATGTTGCAAATGTGTAATAAACCTGTGCTTCACTTTGTGATGTGCGTTGTCTGTGGTCACACATCTGACTGACATTTGCTTCCTGCACCAGTGGGCTAGTTAACGCAGACTGTGAATAGGTGTTGGGTCTGTGCAATGCAACGTATTTCCTGGCAACATCAGTGTAGGTGATGAGTCAGATGGCCCTGGTGTGTATGTGTTGTGTAGCCCTGGTGGTGTGTCTCCCTCATATGTGTCACGTCGCCATGACTCACATGCCGGTGTTGTACTTGCTGTAGCAGTTAGCATGCACAGTGTCATTTCACAGATCATCATCTCCACTTCAGAAACAACGTTGTAATCACAATAGAGGCAAGTATGGTGTATTAGTGAGTTTATTGACATACATGTGTGAGTATAGTGCACAGGATGGTGGGTGCTGTACATTGTGATTGTAATCCAAAGTTCCTAGATGATTTGGAAGTCCTGATAGCAGAAATGTCCTGAGTAAACTCCACAGTCATCTGATACATTGGTCCAACTTGAGCTCCCCATGTCATGTGGGAGAGTTGTGTTGCATTCGACAGGGTGAAGAGTTTGCGCACAAAGGTGATTTTCCGGAACAGGTGTTGGCTTCCTGGGGGGTTGTGCATGGCCATCAGCCTCTCAGTTGTCCTTCCTCGGACGACCCCTCTTCTTTAGGGGGGACCCTCAAGTGCAGGCTGCTGCGGTGCAGGGGACTCTCCGCCAGAGTCATCTTCCCTCCCTGTGGCAGTTGCAGTTGTTTCAGCACCAGATGTTGTGGGCACACAGGGAGGTGTTGACATGTTGGTGCACATCTGGCGGAGGCATTGTAATATGTCCCTATGCACCGCCATCTGTTCTTGCAATGTGTCCCACTTGGACTCCATGCGGGACATGTGTAAGTCCAAGCGGGCATGATGGGCAGCCTGCTGCTGTTTAATGTCCCTGAGGATCCCCACTACCTGGCTGAACTCTCCGGTGCTAGTCTGGTACGCATCAGCTATGCGTACCAGTTGTGGGTCATCATGCAGTCCAGACCCCTCTGCAAGCAGCGACCTATGTCTACCACCCCTCCCACCACCCCTGGCGACACGTGAAGGACCTGCGTTGGCATGCACAGGTGACCCTGGGCCCCCTTGGGGGTTGTTGCTGGTGTTGGTGTCCGTAGCTCCACGTTGGGCCGGGGTCCGTGTGCTGTTGGTGGTGGTGGTCCTTGGTCTGTCCGTGTCGGCAGGGGTGGTCTGTGTGTTGGCAGTTGTTGGAGGGGTGGGTGCAGGGGTGCAGCTGGTGGTCCTGCTGGTGCTGCATGATGACTCACTGCGGAGGTGCCAGGTAGGTCTTCGTCATCCGAGGTGGGCAGAGGCTGTTCCACACCAGTGAGCTCAGTGTCCCCCGGAGCCTGTGACAGGGACTCCTCAGCGTCTGCTGCTGTGTCCCCATCATCACCTGTATTTGGAAGAGACACACAATGTATGTAATGTTTCTACAGGCATCAATGGTTCAAACACCTGACAGTTGTGACTGTACCTCTGGATGCGGGCCTGTACATTGCATTGTCCTAAGTTGTCACAGTCAGCTGTTGATATTGGTGTAGCAGATTTCAATATTATATTTTATTTTAAATATTAATTAAAATATATATATTTAAAACACTACCCAACTTAATACCATATAAACACAACAAGCCACTCCTAAAATTATATTTCAAATTTAAATTTCCATATGTTTATTTTTTTAAATAATTTATTAATTTTAAAAAATATAAATAATACTTCATTTAAATATATATTTTAAAACACTCCCCACCATCATCACCTATAAACAAAACATCCCGCTCCTAAATTTTTTTTTAATTTACATTTCAAATTTTTTTTTTTTAATTATTTCTAAATTTATTAAAAATATTCATAATATTTCATTTTAAATATATATTTTTAAAACACTACCCACTGTTATCCCCTATAAAACCAACAAGTCACTCCTAAAAATAATTTTCAATTTAAAATGTAAATATAAATATTTTTATATTAAAAAAATTCTCAATTTTTTTTTTTTTTATAATATTCAATATAAAATATATATTTATAAAAAACTCCCCACCCTTATCCCCTATAAACGCAACATCCCACTCCTAAAATTAATTATCAAATTTAAATTTAAAATATAAATTTTCTTTCTTTTTTAAATAAATTCAAATTTTGTAAAACTTTTTAATAATATATATTTTTTTAAATATATTTTTTAAACACTTTCAAACATTATCGCCTATAAAGCCAACATCCCGCTCTTAAAATAAATTTTCAAATTTAAATTTAAATATTATTATTTCTCTTTTTTTAAAATAAAATAAAAAAATATATACATTTCTAATAATATTTAATTTAAAATATATATTTTTAAAACACTCCCCACCCTTATCCCCTATAAACCCAACATCCCGCTCCTAAAATTATATATAAAAGTTTCTTTAAAAATTAAATTATTTAAAATATAAAAAAATAATTTTAATACATTCCAAATAACATGTTAAAACACTTATATACAAAATATTACAAAATATACAAAAAATAACACAATACTACACTTTATCGATATTTTAACACAACGATATTATGACAATCGATATATTGTACTTCGATATTTTACTACACATACCAATATCGAAATTTTTGATGTCGATATGCTAAACATTGATATTTTATACCATCGATATTTTACAATCGATATTTTGGTATATCGACATTACATTTTCGATATTTTCACTGCTCACCGTGCCAGCTAGCTCAGAGGCCACTAGAAACTCCTTGAGAACAAGAAGGGAGTAGTTTCTGGCAACCGAAAAACATGACAACTTTGTTTCCCTTTAGAAGCGGAACATGTCTCAGAATCGTGGAAACAATAGATAACAGTTTCACTCATTCAATCGTGCATGCTTAGTTTCTGCAGAGTTACACAGAAAGGAAAGACGAGGCGTTTCAATAAAAGGGTTTTATTGAACAGTCTTGTTTCTCATGTAAGAGATATGTGCTGTTATGATCACAAGACAGTATGCAAGATAAATAATGTACAGCGTAAGCAGTAGAAATAAATAATACTGCTCTAGCATTATCTTTTAGCATATATTCACGTACATAAATAACATGAGCTAAAAATGCGAGTACTCATTCGAAGCGTCTCTAAGCTAGTTCTACCCCAGTGTACCTAACCTAGACTAGGTGTAGGGAAGAGTAGAAGTAGGTGGAGTATTCTCTAGTATGGTAGACTAAGAGTGTGTTAAGTCTAGTATGCCAAGAGTCCCTCTAGGTTCTAGTCAGCTCCATACCTTGAGAATGAGAGAGGTGGGAATCTCCTGCCGGATCTTGGAACTCTAACACCCCGCGAACGGAGTCTGAACCCTGGAAGCTGGATTCGTCTGCGTGGCAGGAATGACAGCGTCTTCTCAGTGCGTCAGGCCGGGATACGGGCTCCTCTGAAGTCGAGGTCTCCTCTAACTTGCTTGGGCAAGGGAAGGTATATTTATACCTGGTAGGTGTCGAGGAATGTTAGCATTGACGTGAAGTCGGACATAGGAAGACGTCAGGAATGAACCCTTAAGGTATAACGGTTCATACATAATAGATGAGTTCTTGGAGAAATCAATAGTCCTGTGCTAGGGGAACTCCCGAAGCTTAAGGGTCTGGTTTCTAAGAACTCGTTGTGACGTTAGGGTGGACGGATGTCGGTGACCATGCCTGTATTTGGAGTGCACGGTTAATGCCTAAATAAGGACAGGGATTCTATGCCTATATAAGGACAGGGCGAATTGTGCCTATATAAGGACATGATTCAGGAAAACCTATATACGGACCCCTATAGCGGAATACAACACACTGGCTCCTGATACACAAAGGAACTCATTTGAAACTCCTCACGCACACATTCAAGGACCTACAAAACTTAGCCCACCCACCTGAACAGTCACATCTCATTCCACCAAGCATCCAGACACCTCTCCTCCGCAGGGCTCCTACCCGCACACATCCTAAGCATACACAGAACCAGATCAGGAGAGAGGGCTTTCTCTTACATCACTCACAGCTCCAAAAGTGTGGAATGATTTCCTACTCCACACTTGAGCCTTCCCCTCTTCAGGTCTAATACCTGGCTTTTCAATTAACCTACTAGGCAGGGCTAGGCACACACACCTGCTCAGTAGCATGGTACTCTCATGGGTGATAGTGTGCTTCACAGATGCACAAAACATAACGTAACCCTTCCTCCCCAGTGGTACTGGTGGAGCTTGGGAATGATCTCTCAATGGAAATAGCAGGATATTTTTGTGAGGAAAGAAGAAAAGAACATGATTCTGCATAGGTAGTCAGGCACATTGCGTTGCTGGTTCTCTAGAACCACTCTAACATTTTTTGGGCGATTCTGTGTCCCTGTGACATACACATTATTTACATAGTTACTGTTTATAGTACTTTGTATTAATTAATCCACCACAAGCACCTGCATAATTATAAAGATATTTTTGTGCTCAAAGGGAAGAAAAGAAAAGCAGAAACGTTTAGATAAATTCTTTCCTGGGTGACATTTTCTTTCACCAGAGAAAGTGTGTTTAAAACATGACTAGACTCCAAAGTTTTATACATTATATACATTGCCATCAAAAACTTTAGGGCTTTAAATTTACACTACAAAATTTATTTTACTATATCATGCAGGATGAATAGAGCTAACGATTATTCCAGTGTCCCTACTCTTTCTGTTCTCCTGAGTCTCACCGTGAGACCCACTGCCAACACCACACTGATTCATTACCAGTTCAACAAATATTATTCCTGGGTCAGGGAGCAAGTGAGTGTTAGATATGGTAAAAGGTTTAAGTCAGGGATTGGGCTAGGTTTAGGTAGAGCTGTTGACAGGTTTGGTGGTTAATGGAAAGTAAAAGACTAAACAGTGTACTGGCATATGAGTAAGAAACTTAGGAAGATATTGAGAGAGAATTTGGGGCACGCAATGGGACTATATGGGAAGTGGTAGATATCGGTGTGTAGTAGGCAGTGGGCACTGGGCAAGAGCAACATGAACACACCTCTTCTACTTCCCTTAATTTAAATGACTGAAGGTCAGAGACAGAGACATAAGAAGGTGGATAACTGAAAAAGGATTGGGGGTCTGGCTTATGAATGAGCAAGGAAGGAAAGCAATACCTTTACAAAACACCACCAACACAGCAATTATTGTGAATGGAGTGGGACAATTATTGAGAAGGGAGTGGGACTCTGACTTACCGGTCATACTAATAGTGATCTACTCCTCCTCCTCATGAGGTTCCTCATGGCCCTCCTCCTCAGTATCTGCCCTGGCAGGTTCTAGAAAACACTGCATTTATTTTGTAATGCCACTTCCAGCGGCAGTATTTTGTACAAGAAGGAGTTCCCCAAAGGAGGAAAGCAGAAGACACTGATTATTAGTAGTGCTATGTACAATAATATTAAAGTGCATGTAATAAGAATGTATAGGAAAACGAAAGTACTACCCAAGTAACCAACCCAATTCCCTCCCTTCAACCTACATCCTTAAAAATGTTCCCTGTTGTACAACTTACTTATAATAACTAATGATGTTGTTTGTCCGCTACCTTTCTAGGTTTTCAGTATTGTCACACTAAAGCAATCCATTATTAAAGCCAACAACATTACTCTGCACCTCACAGTGACAGGAAAGTTATGAATCAGCCCCACCACCATTTAGATCTTCCCTTTGTCCTCCCCACTTCCTGCCCATCAGCATACGCCTAAGTTTAAATGTCTCCAAACTTGCCTGCTGACATCCAAGGTCAAAGTGGATTCCTGGAACAGATTTCTTTAAATCCCAATACCCAACAAAATGACATGACATCAAATACACTCCCAGTTCTTTTGACACCCTCCCTAACATTCCACACTGGTCTCAATCTGGAACAAGCATACCCCACTCCCTAACTACAAACTAAGTCAAAGGAAATGTATCTTGGTTTGTATATGACAAAACAAAGGGAGGACTGAATATATCTATATCTCTCTCTATATAAATCTATCTATCTATCTGTTTTTTGTCACAATACAAAAATCCCAGATGCATACTCAGGATCTAGTGCTCCTTGCACACAGATTTGCTAAAAGCGTTTTCGCCACGCAATCACAAATTGCGAACATCACCCAGACACATACTGACGACACCATAATCAGGAAATACATTATTCCACTAGTGTTCGTTCTGAAGAACAGGAGCTTGCAGTGATAACCTATTTGAACTCCCATCTACTTTTTTTTGCCAAATGGATACTTAGGAAGAGCAAATGGAGTGCTTCTCAAAAAGCAGGAACACAAGTTCTCAGATGATGAGATAGCTAAACTGGTGGAGAAATGTGTAGCAAACAGTGACCAACTTTTTGGCAAAGCCTCCCTAACCAAGCCTGAAGCCACACAAAGAGGGTTTGGAGCCAAATCCAAGAAAGGATCAGTGTTGTGAACATTACAACTCGCAGTATTCTTGAAATTCGGAGGCAGTGGTACGAGCTTCACTCATGCACAGAGGAATAGCTGGCCAGTAGGAGCAAGGAAGGAAACTGATGGCAGTGGACGTGGACCTTCTACCCAGCCGCCACCAACACCAATAGATGATGCCATAGAAAGCAATGGAGGCTATACCTGGCCTAACCAATATTGATACATAAGAACTTCCTCAGCAGAACAGACGAAAGGTTAGTGCTTTTAGTGTTGTTTTAGAATTTACACAATAGAAATACTGTAGCTTAAAATACTTTATTCCAAATGTAATTAAACTGTTTATCAATAGATAACATTTATTTTTGGCTCATGTAACTGCTCAATCCATTATCATTTGTTATGTTCAATAAATTGCATTATGGGAGCTGCAGTCCATTGAAAGTCTTGGAGATTTTATATGTTAAAAAAATACATATTTAAATATTGTGTTTAAGTGTAATAACTAAATACAATAATGTTAATCGCATGTATCATGAATCTGCAAAGAAAAATAATAGTGCATCATAGATATTGGGAGGCTTACACTTCAACATTGGCTGCCATTTAAAATTGCATGTATTTTAATTAATCTTATAAAACATTTATCTACAGAGATAGAGAACAACATTACAGAGAAACATGCTGCTCACAATGTGGAAGATGTAGTCGTTGAGGAGTCTAACAACAATGATAGGCTTCAAGCATTGGACATCCCACCAACATCAATATTGTCTGAAACAACTTTGTCTATAAGAAAAGGCACCTAAATCTAGTAGAAATGTCCAGTCAACTACACAACGTAGAACAAACACTTTTATCAAGAGACTCAGGAGTTAAAGATTCTTACCACTCCGACCACAGTTGCCAACCAGACCTGCAGATACAGGCATCATACCATCTAGATCAGAATTTGTGAAATTTGACAAATCAATGTTAGAAATTCAAAGAAAACCATTGGATGCCAAAGACTTGCTTTGAAGAAGCATGGATGAAGGCGGGTTTGCTATGATTAATAGTTTTGACAATTGGAATGGATCAATTAAGTTGTTACTAGATTCTATTGTTGAGGAGATACAGCAACAAAATAGAAGAGATCAACACGTATTTAAGATGCAACATTTTGGAAATAGTCCAACTAAGGGCCTCATTACGATGTTGGTCAGAAAGCAATCCGACCGTCTCCTTGTTGGAATCGTTTCAGACCGACTCGGGTTCGGCGAGTCCGACCGACTGATTACGATGTTTTCTAAGACCGTTCGGTCGGACTCCCGTTGACTTCAATAGGAGCATGTGTTCCGACTGAAAACACAGGCTCCCATTGGAAAAAGGGGTGGTTGCGGAAAACCTTGCACCCTGTGGCGGGCACCTCATGGTGCCTGCCACACTGTTCATGGTTGTGAAGAGGGGTCCCATGGGTACCCCCAAGGGCCCCAACCGGATGCCTCCGGGTGAAGGGGGGACTGCTACGGGCCCCCAAAGTCAGTTTCCGACAGCCGTTCCGTGTCAGACAGACCGATTCGGATAGGCTGTCCGAATCCAACATCGTAATATGTCGGTCGGAAATGTGGTCCATAGAGATGTACGATTCGGCTCCGACCGACTCGGAGTCTCCGAATGCTGGTTGGAACCGAGTCAGAAAGACCGAATGGTTAACTTCTATCGTAATCGGTCGGTCGGAAATGTTGCTGAGTCGGTCGGAAACATGGGATTTTGACACAGGTTAGGCCTCCATATGTCCCCCAGATTGTCTATGCCTATGCAGCTCCAGTTGCGGAATCCCTCAAGCTTCCCTACCTCGCTTAGCCCGTCACTGTGCCATAGTGGGGTCTGTTGGGTTAATCTGCCCTTCCACCCGAGCGCCTTGGTGGGGCATGCCAAGCTCGCACCACCGTCTGAGTATGCGCAGGAAGCCCTCTTCCACCTCTGCTCTGGTAGAGCGCTGACGGGTATCCCTTTGCTCCCAGCGCTCGTCTATCCACTCTGTACGCAGGCTCAGTCTGTGGCGCGAAAACCCAGGCATTGATGTTTATAAGTTGGGATGCTAGGTAGTAGTTTCTCACATCTGGTATCACAAGCCCGCCCTCATATACTCCCCTCTGAAGCTTGTGGAGCGCTATCCGTGGTGCCCCGGTGCCCCAGAGCAGGGTTTGCAGTTCCCCATCAATGGCTCGAAAAAAGATATCAGGGAATTTATGCGGCGTGTTTTGTATCACATACAACAGGCGGGGGAGGGCCATCATTTTGAACAATACGGCTCTCCCCATAAGAGTGATGGGGAGTTGACGCCAATGGGCAATGTCCTCGCGGAGTCTTATCAACTGCGCCCGAGTGTTCATGCGCAGAAACTCCTCCGAGGAGTGCGAGATCCAAATACCCAGGTATTCAAACTTATCCTGCTGCGTCAACGCCGCACAGTCAGAGGTGAGTGGGGGAAGTGCTCCGGCAAGGTTAAAAATGAGGGATTTATCCTAATTTATTTGATAGCCAGAATAGGTACCAAAAAGCTGGATAATATTTATAAGCCGATGAAATGTCTGTCGGGGCTTACCTGCATAAAGTAAGATGTCGTCCGCGTACAACGATATACATTCTTCCCACTCCCCCCACATCTATTCCTCTCACTATAGGGTCACCTCTGATCCATGCCACCAATGGCTCGAACGCCAGTGCGAACAGGATGGGGGACAGGGGGCAGCCCTGACATGTGCCCCTGTGGAGTAGGAAGGATCTAGATACCACCCCATTCACACGAACCCGGGCACTAGGGTCACAATACAGGAGGCAGACCCATGCCACGAAACTGGGGCCCAGTCCAAATCTAGTCAGCACCGCCTGGAGATAAGGCCATTCAATGCTGTGCTTGTGGGCAATATTATAACAGTGTTCCCTGGTTGTACTTGCATTGAGATATGTGGACAAAATCTATGAGTATAATTCATAAGCACTGTCACCTAACACAAATAGAAAATATAATTAAAAACACTCCTACATAGTATGGAATTATTACATATAAATGTAAAATGTAGAACTACCAAAAAGATATTAAACACCAAAGTCACCTTGTGCAAGCAGTTTGTGTAAGTCAAAGTGTCGAAATGTATAGGATTCATGGGTGGAACCTGTAAATTCAGGGTCAGTAATTAAACAACCAGCATTTCAAATTAGATGCATGTTTAAGGTTTGCTGGCTTTTCTGATTCAGGACAAAAACACTGGAAGGGTAAATTAAGACATGTGTCCCATCATCACCACCTATAACCTGTGGGAAATGTGCCACAAAAAAAAAATGTTTAATTAAAGTCTTGCTGGGAAAAAATATATCTTTGAATGTTTAGCAACATAGCATCTAAAGAATTGTGAAAAAAAACCTAACGAGCACTTTGGGACACCCCTCCTGCTGTGGCAGCAGACCCTTGATAGCTTCCTGAAGCTATAAGGTGTAGACTGCAAAGTTACTGAATGTGGGTTGGAATAGAAACACTCATGTGTTCACTCCTCCTATTCAACACAGGGTCTAACTCGGCTATTAAATCCAAAATAGCAGTGCTGCTGAGCCTATACTTGCTATAGATCACCTCCTCAGTCTGCTGAAATAAAGTCACCCTGACTCTGAAAATGCACTTCTGTGCCTTCTCCTGTGGTGGTGTGGAGCAAACAGCCTCATCCTCCTCTGCATAGCATACAGAGCAGCCACTGTGGAAAAAAATCTAAATATTCCACCCTTTTTATAGTTTGCACCTGATTACCACCTGTTCCCAATTGCTGAATGATAAAACGTGTTTTAGCAACAGTTCACAATTAGAAAATCAATTGTACATTCCAAAATAAGAAACATAAATTTGTAATCAAAGATAGGTAATCGCAAATTCCAGTCACAAAAAATACTAATTTGGTGAGATTTGATTTGAATAGATATTTGTTTGATTAGAGTAGAAAAAAACACTTTGATACATTACAAAGTTACCTTTTAACAGTTGTTAACTTATTTGTGACCGATTACCGAATCACAAATGGTTTGCACATCTGGCCCTATACTCTGAGTGCACAAATTGGAACTTTGTTCTGCCAGCAAAAAAGGGGAATATGGCCCACTTCCACCTCTGCATGTTCACCCACCCTCACACACGCGTTTCACACACACTCAAATATATAAATCTAAAACATATTTTATACAAATAGATATAAAATCATTTAAAATTACCCATGATGTAAATAATGCCCCCTGCACAGTAATAATTATAACATTGAACATTTATAAACATCACTTATCTGTCTCCATCACCTTGATGCTGAGCTGGTCCAGTAGGTCATGCTTGGTATCACCCGAGCAATGCGATACCTGCCACTGCGTGCAAGAGACCCCAGATAGGGTGGACCCTGCCCTCTCCCCAGGGCAGGGTATGCTCCAACAGGCTATACTTCTTGCTGGGCCTGCTGCTTGCTGGCAATATGAAGGGGGTGTGGTGCTGTGCAATAAAGACCAAGGCAGTCACCACCTACTCCGAAAAAATGTTGTGCATACCTGTGGCCCTCTTACGCAGATGTCAGGGGATTTCAGCTATCGCTTCCAGTAGCATACTGTCTACCTCTGCCATAACTGTGGGTGGTGGTAACAAAACAAAAACAAGCAAAGCAAACAAACGGGGAAAAAGAAGGATAAAAGCAAAGCAGCACAAAAAGGAGTCAAAAAGGTGAAGAGAAAGTTATAGGAGAGATGGGCAGGAATGGGGTGGAGGAGCTCAGATGAGTTATGGAACACAGCTAGGAAGAAGCAGGCTAGTGTCAAAGTGCCACTTCCTGACAGAAATGGGCACATGCATGCTTCATGCTGTTTTGCACTATTTCTTTTACTTTTTACATGAAATGTGTCATTTTGTAATTTTTTGCATGAGAGGCAGGAAAACGCATTTCCCCATAATTTTTTCACAATTTTGTGGAATTGTGCTAGAGATAGCTACATACATTTTTGTACACCCCAGTGTCCACCTATTGATTATTGTAGAAATGCAATAGATTACAATAGTGCTGTAAGGTTAGTTTGACTATAGAAGTAGCAATAAAGCCTATCTGCAATGATTCAGATAGTGACTCAAGAGTAATGTCAATGGCCAACCAGTTAGACCATTTATTAGCCTAGTACCATGTTCCTTCTTTCTGCCTAATCGTTAATTTGTGATAAATTACCCTGATGGGGAGGTAGTGAAATGTATCAACAGAGAGTATACTTTCAGTAACAATTTAGGTTCTGGCTTGTTGTTAGCAGAGGTAAGACAGGCTCCTATATGCAGAAATTTAAAACACATCACTGCGTGGGATGTCAAACTCAGTAGCGATAGCAGTGTTCACATAATTTGTGTGAGACTTTATGATCAGAATTGGCCCATACTGTATTAGCAAGTATTTTAAAAACCTCAGGTAGTAAAGGAGTATTCCATAAAGGTTGATAGCCATGCAATGTTCAAGTTTTAAAATACTTGCATTTATGTTGCCATACACATATAATATTATTGAATACCTTAAACTTTGTATGATTGGGGTGTCACTCAGGATTAGTAAAATTAAATAGATGGAATGGAGGTAAGGTGAAAAAATAAACCTGCGTGTATGAGAATGCATTAGAAATATCTTCTAAAAAGAAGATAAATTCATATGGCTGATGCCACCAGAAATAAAAAGAGGTTAGAAAGAGCCCAGTCTTCTCTGGTCAGAGGTAATTTAAGAAAACAAAAAGCACATCTGGGTTGCTTATGGCCCCAAATAAATACAAAAACTGTAGCATCTAACTTTAAACAAAAAACTATTTGTGCAAAATATATACAACAGTTTGGGTAGCAAAATCATTCTAATTATTTTAGCCCATCCAACAAGTTTGATCGAGAGATGCTATTGTCTGTTAAGTACCAGATGTATAGTTTTTGGGTCTAAGATTGCTATAGGTGGATTTAAACCAGATCCTCAAGTATTTCAATTCATTAACCAAGCATTTAGTCTGTTGCGTGTGGTGCACCTGTGTTTTGACACTATTTCATTTATAACTGGAAACTTCACCAAAGGAGGAAGCAATTACCTTTATAATAGAAAGAAATATTTTGGGGTCAGGTGTACCGATTTTAAAAACATCATCCACATATACCATGACTTTAAAGCTGTGAGCACTATAAATAATATGTGGTATATCAATGGACTCAATCAGTTTTTATAGAAAGGGCTCCAAATAAATTGCATATAGTTAGCTCTAATGCCTATAAGGTGCATATATATTTTGTTGTCAGCACATTGCAGTGATATGGGGCAGTATGAGGTGAGCTGATCAAGGGATTTTCCTTTCTTATGAAAGAGATTAATCTGAGTGGAATTCCAGGAGACTGATGGTGCTGCTCTACTAAACACTGTATTTCTTAATTGTAAAAAGGTGACTTTTTCTTAAGCATTGTTTTATGTTTATATCAATATGTAGTGTTTAACAGCCTTACATGAAGGAGTTGATTTGATTGTATCCTGGAATACTTCTAGTCTTACTGGTGCTATAAGAAATGCACGTCTATTTGGTTGAGTTGCAGTGAGTAATTTGATTTCATGTACAAATTGTTCTATTGCATGTAATTATATACATTTATTTATAGTAGTAACATACAAATAGGTGTAATAGTTTGAGAAGCCGATGATAATAGTACCTATAGCAGCACAATGTTACCTTTTTCGCTCTGTAATTTCTACAATAGACTGATTTACAGTTCTGTCTCGAGTCTGGATAGCTAAGAAGGCCCTAGCTTTATCTCCTACTTCATATCGGTAGTATCTAGAAGGTGTTAACTATTGGATAGCTTTAGTGGTAATGACCTAGTTTGGGATCTGATGTAGGCTAGCTGGCCATATGTTTTATTATGAAGAAGGTTCTGCATTTGGATGTATCAGGAATGTTTGTTCCCTAGGGCAGCTAATTGACTTTGTTTCTGCACTAACCCTTTGTTTATGTTTTCGAGCAGTGTATTGTATTTTGCAACCTTAGCAGTTTTCATTGTATCCCTGATTATGTTATCTGGATCAGACTGGTTATTGTACTCTAGGAATGTCTTTATATAAGTCCTAATTTGTTTAATATATGCGTCATCTTTTAACAGAACCCAGTATAATGTCCAGTGTGTTTTATCCTCTTTTTCTGTGGTTAATTTTAAATCTATGTTTTCCGAGGCATGATCCAAGGCCCATATTGTATGTTACTTTAGCTTTGAGCCATCTAATTAATTACGGCTGATTAAAAAGTAATTAGTCATTGAATACTGTTGAAAGAATTGACAATAAAAGGAAAATATGTTACCCTGGCGATATCTCCGTCTCTAAGGGTCAGCAATATCTAATGTTTCAGTCATTATGGAAATTGCATTTCTAACTTGTGACATACGTACATGCAACTTGGTATTAATGGTATACATTGTAGAATTACAATCTCTGTATATAATAAAGCTACCGGTAACTGTTAAGAGATTCTCTTGAATCTGAATAAGTATCACTGTATATTGACATTAGAGTTTTGTATAGAGGAGAGATGTAATTTCAAATTACCAACCTTTATTGTAATAATGACATAGTGGACTTGGGTGTCTACGGTTCTAAGTAAAATATTAAGAGAGAAATTGAATAACAATATGGCAGGGCCTTCAAAGAGGCCTTTTTTTGAGGTAGTATAAAAGGATTTGGTTCCTAATCATGAATAAATATAGCACTCTTGGTAGGTAAGTATTGTTTCCTGAACACAAGCTATATTGGGCTTGAAATCCAGAGTCTCTTACATAACTTTATTTTGTCTGGTACATGTATCTAGCCCTTTAACATATAACGAAAGAATTCCCCAAAATTAGACATATGATGAGTATAAATATTTGTAGAATAATCTTTTGTGACTTCTGTTTTAAGAGTGCAGCTTCTCTTTTTTCTGCTTAAGTCTCTTAACCTCCCTTCTCCCATCTGTGACCCAATCTTTGTGTATGACTAGATCTTGGTCTTGATACCAAGATAGGCCTGGTACACACCCCCATCCCATCTTCTTTGTGGGAATGCAAGGTTCCATTTCTGGAAGTGGCTTTGCTACATCTAGCACTAGAATTTCTAAAAGTAAAGGGCAGAGTTCAGTTTGGTCTGTAGTAGTGTGAATAGTGCAATGTAGATTAATTTTTTTATTTTGGAAATTGACTAGAAAATTAAAAACATCTTCTGGGTCATTTAAAATATATATGTCCTTCATCATTAAATTTTCAGACTTGTGACAGTGAAAAATGATGATGAGATGCCGATATATATATATTTTTATTCAAACTTGCCAGTTCTCATTTCCCTGGATCTCTTTGCAGTGTTAAATATAAAGTGCTGAAAAATGGAGGAGTATTAAATGCTTGTTTAATCTATTTTTTGACACAGGATTTGGTCAAGATTTTTTCCTTGATAAGATAATCTTAAAAATATACTATCAAAGTTCCAGATGGAGCACATTTTCTAGGGATTGCATATGGTATCTTATGAGCTCGCCAATTGATGGTAGTCTGGGCACTCATCTTTTTCTTCTGCTATTATCTGTGCTCTTAATAATTGTACTGTGCATATGATTAGGGCTCGTCTTACTTTTACTATCCTCTACAATCACCATTATCCTTATATTCTTTCACTTAGAGGGATTCTCCATCTCTTTGCATTTACATTCGAAATTCTTGGTAAGTAAATTCTATAATGTGGTTTCCTTTTCAAGTAGAACATCGACTTATACACGTTAAATACTTGAAATTATCTATATGTTCTTTTTTGTGTGGTTTTAATATCTGTAACCTCTATCAGTATTTAGCTTCAAGGTGCCTTTGGGAGATGTGGCATCTTGGTCTGTATATGTATTAGTCACATTACTCACATACTCAATTTTATATGCTCTCTTAAATCCCTCCAATCTGGCTGTTTTCTGTAGATTGACTGTTGGTTTTTAACTTTCAAAGTATTGTAAGCTGCTAACACAGATTGAGTCAGGTGGGAGATATAGTGGTTGAAATCTACAACATTATTGTAAGACATAAGTGGTGTATTTGGGAGGGTGCTAAGAAATAAGCATTAGACCTTGGATATTGGCAGCAGGAGTCTTAGGTCACCTATAGGGAGCACTCTCGTCTTCATCCTCCTTCAAATGACCTTCTAGTTATTTCTAAGGACACCACACCCCAGTTTATGATTTGGTTGATTACATTATTGAAAGTAGTTAGTTGTCTTAGCTGATAAATGTAGGCTCTACGTATTGATTAGTTACTTGTTTAGTTAACAGGTTATCTGTTCATTCACTCTTGTTTATGGATAAATCTAAACTTGCCAAGTTTGACTTCTGGGTTGGCATTACACACAGATCAGGCCCACTTCACACACTGGGGAAAGAATGTGCTTGTATCATGCTTTTCTTAGGTTTCGCTATATTACAGACATTGCTCTCTTATTGCTCTTTAGCTCATCGGAATCCTGTGTGACCTGACTATATTACCCTTGAGTTTAATCTCTGTCACTGTCATCCCCTTTTAAAAGTTAAATTTTCTTCTTTAAGACCACCTGCCCGCCTTTATCACTACTGTGATATTCTTCAGAGGAGTTTTGCATGTTATTGCTTTTTAATGCTTTTTCCTCTGCCATTCATAATGTCAATTCCACAACCCCAAAACATTGATTAGCTTTATATTCTGAACTTTTCTTGCTTCGCTCACTGAGGGTTAATCCTGGATCTCCCCTACTCATCTTCTGTGATCATTTTCCATCCTCTCCCGAGTTACAGCTCTGGCGCAACATCAGGAAAATCCATTGGATGCTATTTTGTTAGTAAAAGGGGCCCTTTTAATTGCTTTATTACTTTGCATTTTGCTATTTTTCAAAATATTGCATAATTGTCTCTTAATAGAATTTTCTAACATGCTATTTATTTACACTTCAGGTTGAATAAGGCTAAGCTTTAATCATGCATTCATATTTTTAATCATTTGTTGGCTACAATTTAATTCCATTGGTTTTGCCTATTCGAATACCTGGGGAACTCTCCCATCACCTCCATGGTTCCTCTCTAGCTACCAGGCCAATCATCAGCAAGAAATCAGATCACGCTTACACAAAATTGATAGTATATAGGTATATTTCTGTGCAGGGTGCAATCTGATATTGAGTGCTCTCTTTTAATCCCCTGCTTCTGCTCCTGAGACATAAATACACTCATTCGGCTTGGTAACTTTTGACAGTTATCTCATTAGGGAAAAAATGTGCCACAAAGATTATTGCTCTTAGGCTCTGATTCCGAATTTGCCGGAGTACTGGTGCTTTTTATCACTCCAGGTAAATAATGATACCCTGGGGTACGTTATTTATCTGGTATGATAAATAGCACTTATTACAAGATTCTGGGGAATAACATGTGGATTTCGATGCTTACTGGAGCACAATCCATATGGCACAGTAAATACCATACACTTTCCCCTGGTTAAATTCTGGCAGATTTGACCTGCTGAAATGTAATGATAGGTGAGATATTTAGCACACCCAGTAATTAATGGATGCGGTAAATGGCACCCAACTGTGCAAAGATGCAAAGAGGGATTTATGCAGGCATCAGAAAATACAGACCCATGCATAATCAGAGCATAAGTAGGGGAGCTCTTTTTTCCTTGGTGGTACTTTTGGCTGTCTCAGCTTGTTGCTTACACTCACTCCTCTGTCATCAGGTAGCATGTTTGACGTACTGTCTATATCTCCATATCACTGTCTGCAGGGGTATGCTGTTGCAATGCTAGTGTCTTATGCTGCTGACATCAAAATCTCCCTTTTCCTAGTGGGTAAGCACACTCCTTTCCAGCTTCATACACCTTAATTACTACATGCGAAGGGAACCATTTTACTAGATGGAACACGTCTGGTAACTCAAGTGGGAGCAGCTTCTTGGCTGCATTCATTTTTTTTTTTTTAAACAGTTTTTATTAAAGAAGAAAGACCTGCAATTTAGCCTTTTACATTTGACAGAATATTATGAGTACAGTTGACAATATTAACTCGGTAATATATATAGTTCTCAGATTTGGTCGACATTGTGTGTTGTATAATACAGATATAATTGCATTTTTACATTTTTATACCTCCTCATCTGATTCCCGGTCCCTTGCTGGAGGGGTACATATACCTCCTCTATTGGTGTTCCATTTACCCCACACTCTCACCCATTTTTTAGTGTATCCTATGTCGATGTACGTGGCTTTTTCTGCCGCCATAATCATATCCATATCTCTGCACCAGTCTTCAAGAACTGGGGCCAGCACCGCCCCCCATTTCTGGGCTATATTTCGTTTAGCTATCATCATCCCGAGTGTTGCCCAAGTTTGGTCGGCATGGTTCATGTCTGTTGGTTCCCATATATTCAGAAGACAACGTTTGGGTTCAGTTGGGACCAGGTTGGAGGTGACCTCAGTGACAGGGTTCATTACTGCTGTCCAGTAAAGTTTGATAACGGGCAGTCCCACAATATGTGGTAGAAGGTGCCTATGTCGTTACATTGACGTATGCAGTGCTGGTCAGTGGTTTTCCCTATTTTGCATAATGTCACTCTAGTAATGTCCTATGTAGTATTTTAAGTTGTACTAGGCGTAGTCTGGAGGACACCGCCACTACCCTGGGTGATTCCATCGCCTCCTGCCAGTCAGTGTCATCCAGTTCCCCCACCTCTTCCTGCCATGTAACCCGGAGCTTTAACAATGGGTCTAGTTGGTTGTTAATGATTTTTCGGTATGTGAAGGAGATCGCTTTTTTGTCCATGTGGTCCGTTAATAGCCTGTCTTCTAAGGGAGAGGCTTCAGGAAGGGTTTCATCTGCTGGAATGGCTGCCTCTAGCGCGTGTTTAACCTGCATGTACCGGAACATCTCGGCGGGGGCCATTTCGTATTGTTCCTGTAAGTGGACAAAGGTAACTACTTTCCCCCCTTTCCAGAGGTCGCCCAGCCGAAAGATCCCTATTAAGTCCCATTTTTGGAACCCCTTGCTCTTGCCCAGTGTGCCTAGTTTGCCAGTGTCCCATAATGGGGTTTGTTGTGTCAGTTTTTCCGCCCATCCCAGGTGCTGTGTCACGGTATGCCATACGTGAACCGTATGTGCCGCTGGTCCCATTAGGTCTGATTTTCTCTTTTTATTGTAGAGCACTCGGTTAATTCCCCCCGTTCCCAGGGCTAGTCTATCTAGGCGGCACGCAGGGTCGGTGTGGGGAGAATGGATCCACTGATTAATTACTGCTAGTTGGGAGGCCCAGTAGTACGCCTGAACCTTGGGCAGTGCGATGCCACCATCGTACCAACTCCTAACCAGTTTACCCGCAGCTATCCTGGCCGGTTTGCCATCCCATAGGAGATTATTGACTTCTGAGTCTATCGCTCTAAAATATGACGCAGGGACACAAAAGGGTGTGTTGTGAAGGGCATGGAGAAATCTAGGTAATGCCATCATTTTAAAAAAGTGCCGCTCTACCCAGTAGGGTGAGCGGCAATGCTTTCCAGTGTTTGGCATCTCGCCTCAGCCTATGCAGTGGTTCTTTGAGGTTTTGCGCTAGGAAGTCGTCTGGATCGGACGTGACATGAATCCCCAGGTATTTGAAGCTGTCTGTTACCACCCTAACTGTGCAGTTCTTTGGTAATTTTGGATAAGGCCCGTGCAAAATATATAGTACAGACTTTTCCCAGTTGATCATGTATCCGGAGACCGTCCCATACCTTTCACATATGTTTAGTAGTCTATGAATGGATCGTGTGGGGGATGCTATATATAGCAGAACGTTGTCTGCGTAGAGGGATATTCGATCTTCCCATCCCTCCATCCAGCGTAGGCCACGGATTATTGGGTCTCCTCTGATCCATGCAGCCAGCGGCTCCAAGACTAGCGCAAAAAGGAGTGGCGACAGCCGACAGCCTTGCCGCGTTCCGCGTCCCAGGGAAAATTCCTGTGAGATATGTCCATTAGCTACTACATGTGCGAGAGGGTTGGTGTATAGTAGGCCCAAACCCCTTATGTTGAAGGGCTGCAAAAAGGAATGTCCATTCGACAGAGTCGAAGGCCATCCTTGCGTCAAGAGACAGTACCGCGGCCTCCTCTCGTATTGTGTGTTTGCGGCCGAGGACGTTATGCAGGCGTCTAAGATTTAGAGCTGTGTTCCTTCCCGGCATAAATCCCGATTGATCCGGGTGGACTAGTTTAGCGAGATAGGGGGTCAATCGGAGCGCTAACGTTTTGGCCAATATCTTGGCCTCCTCGTTAATCAGCGAAATAGGCCGGTAGGAGGTGCTTTAGAAGGGGGTTTGCCTGGTTTGCGGATAGCTACAATGGTAGCAATGCTTTGGTCCTTAGGGAGCTCCCCCTGAACCAGGCTCGCCTCATACATTTTCAGTAGATAGGGGGCCACTTTATCAGCTGTTTGTTTGTGTAGTTCTATTGGGATGCCATTCTGGCCTCTAGCCTTCCCCGATTGTATCTTGTGAATGGCTACTTTGAGTTCGTCTGTTGTTAAGTCAGTGTCTAGTGTTTGGGCCTCTTCCTTTGTGAGTGTTGGTAAGCGTATATCTCTTAGGAAGGCTAGCGTGTCGTGCACCGTAGTCGTGATCGTGGACGCATACACATGCTCAAAGTGTGCCGCTAGCGCATTTACTATCTCTTGGGGGTCCGATGTGGAGTCACCATTTTCTAGTCTGAGCTCTGCCACCCATCTATCCGCCCAATCCCGTTTGTCTAACCAGGCAAGGAGTTTGTCTGCTTTGTCCCCTGATTCATAGACCCTGTGTTGGACTGCTGTCTTGGCTGAATTCATGGCAGCCATCTAACCACTGGAGATACAAATTCCCACTTATGCTGATTGCATTCAACTAGCATTTTGGTTTACCAACCGACCCAGCAAAGATCTAAAGGCCATGAAATCCATCTTGGATGAAATTCAAAAGTGAATAAACATGAATTAGTTCAGCCTTAATGTCTGAAAACCGAATTTCAATACAAAAACATCTATTATCATTCCAGGAGATAAAATTAAAACATTAGATGAACTATTTGATTCCAACACATCTATGGGCAACCACTTAGTTAGATACTCAGTACATATTGTTACTGTTTAAAATTCCTGTTTTGAACAAGTTCCTTTCTCTCTGACACTCATTATGTCAATATAGGGCCATTAGCAAGTAATAAAATGCTGTTAGGGATTTTGCCACCAAGGGATTATTTAAAAACTGCAGGGTGTGGCTACTAGAGTTGTAACAATCATTACTAAATATGACACATCTCCCCAGTCAATGGGAGATTGCATTGCCTGCCCAAACAAGGGCAGATTGTTTTGAAGTGTTAACAACTGCCCCAATTCAACGATGGGTTGAGCTCCAAAATTTTAGCATAGGTTTAATACATACAATCCCATTTTTAATTTACCCTAAAATGGCAAACTTGCACATGATTATCCACAAGCAGGTTGTTTCTGCTTTATTGCAGAGTATGCTCTTGCTTCCAATATGTGTGACAAGTGATATTGTGTCCATTAAAAAGTCCATGCTCTTCAGACCTGTTATTGTTGCGAAGTTTTGTGTTATTTTGGTTTGCCATTTCTTCATTACAAATGTATATATATTTACATGTAATTTATTAAAAATATTAAAAGAAAAAACAATAATATAATTATAAATAAAGTTTTAATTATTAATGTGAATAAATATATAAAAAGTAAAAACATACGTTAAACATATTAACTAAAACTAAGAACAACCATATAACAAAAACATATATCAAAGTTAATAAAAAATGTAATAAAAAGGTGTGAATTATTCATGACATATATATATATATTTATATATATATATATATATATTCACTGAAAAAACCATAGGTTTCAGGGGCGTTATAGTTAGTTGGACATTTCACTCGTACAAAACCATAGAAATTCCCCCGTTATAGTTAGTTCAGCTAACTATAACTCGTGCGCCCGCAATGCACTGCTGATGACGTTACATATTACATCACTCATGACATGGTCAGTGACATCACTCATGACATCACTCATGACATCTCAAATGACATCACTGATGACATCACTGATGACATCATCCTTGTGATAGAGTGGCAGACCTCCTCTCACCCTAATATAACCTTTGATACAAACACTCAAAAATACAAACTAACATTTTCACAACAATGGACATACCAATACCAGTTACAACACACCTATTCAGTAATTCCAAGATCTACACACACATCCACTCATTCATCAACAGTCCCTATACAGTCACTCATACATGTACTCACTCATCATATGTACTCATACACCTATACATCCTGTTACACACCGCCACTCATCCATAGAGTTACTCACACACATAGTCACACATGCAAACAAAGTATCAAACATCCATTTACTTGCATATACAGTTATACACACACTACCACACTTACTTCTACAGAAACTTACACATACTTACTCTCTTAAACAATCACATATAGAAACACCTACTTATTTGTACAGGAACTCTTCCAATCTCTCACTCTCACATATACTCACTTATATACACCAATACTCACATATACTAGTTTAAAACATATGTAGTTACTCATAAAGACACTATAGAGACAGTCATTCACTCACTAACACACCCATACACATACTCATCCACCTATACAGTCCTGCACACATGCTGTCTTCAACACATACAAACAGTGAGTCACTCATTCATGCATCTATGCACTAAGTAATACCCGCCACCAAACCATACAGACACTCAGACACTCATACTGATACTCAAAAACCAACTAATAACCCATAGAGACACTCATGTAGCTACTCACCAACCCATGCAGCCACTTATACACAAAGTGAGAGACTGATACAGATATTTTCATATTTAAACATTACTCACTAACCCATGTATTCACTAAGATACACTTAGTCAATTATACAATCAATTTTACAAAACAAATCATCCATTTAGACACTTATATACCCATTTATTCTTCCATCGACCTTGAGATATACATATATAAAACATATTTAATTTTCAGAAAAACACACATTCACTGGATGATGTCATCAGTGATGTCATCAGTGATGTCATTTGAGATGTCATCAGTGATGTCATGAGTGATGTCACTGACCATGTCATGAGTGATGTAATATGTGACGTCATCAGCAGTGCATTGCGGGCGCGCGAGTTATAGTTAGCTGAACTAACTATAACGGGGAATTTCTATGGTTTTGTATGAGTGAAATGTCCAACTAACTATAACGCCCCTGAAACCTATGGTTTTTTCAGTGAATTTCTAAGGTTTTTTAAATGCTAATTTCTAACTATAACGTGCCTGAAACCTATGGTTTTTTCAGTGAATTTCTAAGGTTTTTTAAATGCTAATTTCTAACTATAACGTGCCTGAAACCTATGTTTTCTTCAGTGAATATATATATATTTATTATACTATGTATACACGTGAAAATGTCTCGGTCCCCTGTTTACCTCGGTGGCACAGAAAAAATGGGTGGAACTGACGTCAGCACGCCGACGAGGTCCTCTTATGGCTCCGATGACGTCATACGGTGTCGCGAGCGGAGCCGTGCTATTATGACGTCCTCGTTGACATGGGAGAGCTAGGAAAGAATTTCCGTGGAATGCTGGTGCAGGGGATATTCACCTAAGTGTTCAGGCTAGTCCTTTGGGAGCAACTGTTTATGTTGCCACTCCAGAAACCGAAACCAGTGATCCGAGGGCAGAGGCCCTGCAGATGGCACACGAGGTGGGGTGCCCAGTCATGTGCACCGTCGGGGCAGCGAAGTGACAAGCACCACAACCCACAAAAAAGGTAACGAGGGGACTGAATAACACAGGATCTTCTCTTTGTATCTGGCAGGAACAACGAAGTTAAAATGCCCTAGTACCAAAATGTAGAATTAGTGCTACAACGGTCTTCAAGAGGACCTGCGATGCCGCTTCTGCCTCCCGTACCCTGGAGGTGGCACATGGGTCACGCGGTACGGTCATACTGCGGTGGGACGCACACTCGTTGACCTCTCATGGCACTGCTCCACACCTCAGGGAGGACGCTTTCCATTAGCTATGTTTTCTGATGACATGTCGCGCCGGCCCCGTCCAACAACAGAACTCCTTTAGATCCAAACAGACTCTTCCACTCTCTCACCGGATGTGAAACCAGGCCACGCGGACACTTTCACAATACAACAGCTGGGAATGCACTTTTCGGTAACAAAACCACATTCCTTCCTCCTAATTAATCAAATAAACGTCTCACTGAAGAACAGGGGCCAGCTTCGATCGGTAAACAGCCGTTACAACGACTTTTTTACTTTGCGATACCATTACAACGCATGCATTACCACGCATGCGTTGTACATCATGAAGTCATTACTACGCATTTTTAGAACGCATGGTCATTTACAACGCATGCCTTTACAACAAATTTTGTTGTAAAGGTATGTATGGTAAATGACCATGCGTTCTAAAAACATGTAGACGATCCATGTCGTTGTAAGGAAACAGAGGCTGTTCCGTTTCCTCACAACGACGTGCACCGCCCTCAGAGACGACGTGAAGCAGGAACCACGAGGAGAGAGGAACCACGAGGAGTGAGAGGTAAGGGGGATTGGGCATGGGGTGGGGGTTTCTTTTCTAGGGTTTAGGGTAGTGCAGTGGTGTTTGGGTGGTGTAGGGGGTCGTGCTGGGGGTAGTGTTTTAGGGTTTAGGGTAGTGCAGTGGTGTTTGGGTAGTGTAGGGGTCGTGCTGGGGGTAGTGTTTTAGGGTTTAGGGTAGTGCAGTAGTGTAGGGGGTCGTGCTGGGGGTAGTGTTTTAGGGTTTAGGGTAGTGCAGTGGTGTATGGGTAGTGTAGGGGGTCGTGCTGGGGTAGTGTTTTAGGGTTTAGGGTAGTGCAGTGGTGTTTGAGTAGTGTAGGGGGTCATGCTGGTGGTAGTGTTTTAGGGTTTAGGGTAGTGCAGTGGTGTTTGTGTAGTGTAGGGGGTCATGCTGGGGGTAGTGTTTTATGGTTTAGGGTAGTGCAGTGGTGTTTGGGTAGTGTAGGGGGTCGTGCTGGGGGTAGATTTAGGGTTTAGGGTAGTGCAGTGGTGTTTGGGTAGTGTAGGGAGTCGTGCTGGGGGGTAGTGTTTTAGGGTTTAGGGCAGTGCAGTGGTGTTTGTGTAGTGTAGGGGGTTGTGCTGGGGGTAGTGTTTTAGGGTTTATGTTAGTGCAGTGGTGTTTGTGTAGTGTAGGGGGTCATGCTGGGGGTAGTGTTTTAGGGTTTAGGGTAGTGCAATGGTGTTTGGGTAGTGTAGGGGGTAGTGCTGGGGTAGTGTTTTGGGTTTACGGTAGTGCAGTGGTGTTTGTGTAGTGTAGGGGGTCATGCTGGGGGTAGTGTTTTAGGGTTTAGGGTAGTGCAGTGGTGTTTTTGTAGTGTAGGGGGTAGTGTTTTAGGGTTTAGGGTAGTGCAGTGGTGTTTGTGTACTGTAGGGGGTCGTGCTGGGTTCTAGTGTTTTAGGGTTTAGGGTAGTGCAGTGGTGTTTGTGTAGTGTAGGGGGTCGTGTTTTAGGGTTTAGGGTCGTGCAGTGGTGTTTGGGTAGTGTAGGGGGTCGTGCTGGAGGTAGTGTTTTTGAGTTTAGGGTAGTGCAGTTGTGTTTGGGTAGTAAATGGGGTCGTGCTGGGGGTAGTGTTTTAGGGTTTAGGGTAGTGCAGTTGTGTTTAGGTAGTGAAGGGGGTCATGCTCGGGGTAGTGTTTTAGGGTTTAGGGTAGTGCAGTGGTGTTTGTGTAGTGTAGGGGGTCATGCTGGGGGTAGATTTAGGGTTTAGGGTAGTGCAGTGGTGTTTGTGTAATGTAGGGGGTCGTGCTGGGGGTAGTGTTTTAGGGTTTAAGGCAGTGCAGTGGTGTTTGTGTAGTGAAGGGGTCTTGCTGGGGGTAGTGTTTTAGGGTTTAGGGTAGCGCAGTGGTGTTTGGGTAGTGGAGGGAGTCATGCTGGTGGTAGTGTTTTAGGGTTTAGGGGAGTGCAGTTATGTTTGGGTAGTGTAGGGTGTCATGCTGGGGGTAGTGTTTTAGGGTTTAGGGTAGCGCAGTGGTGTTTGTGTAGTGTAGGGGGTTGTGCTGTGGGTAGACTTAGGGTTTAGGGTAGTGCAGTGGTGTTTGGGTAGTGTAGGGAGTCGTGCTGGTGGTAGTGTTTTAGGGTTTAGGGGAGTGCAGTTATGTTTGGGTAGTGTAGGGTGTCATGCTGGGGGTAGTGTTTTAAGGTTTAGGGTAGCGCAGTGGTGTTTGGGTAGTGGAGGGTGTAGTATATTAGGGTTTAGGGTTGTGCGCCCAACCAGCCACAATATCCGTGGACAAAGGGGATCCTGACTCTTTGGAATGCTCCGTCAATTGAATAATTTGGGTCAAGGGCCCTACCACGTCCAAGACTTATCAATTCCTTTCTTGGGATCCCTCATATACTTGGAGAAAAAGGTACATAGTTTCTCATCAATTTCAGGCATGTGTGCCACCTTCCCCTTCAGTGAGGGCCTGGGGCATTCTCCCCTCATCCTATTCCTGACCTCCCTTTCAAGGGGTTGATGGATTTTCCCCACCACATACTCTGCCACTTTGGCGTCAGGTGTCCACTCCGCTGACCTAGGATGGTAAATTTGGGTAGGCTTGAACATGTCCGAGTGGACCCCGTCCCCAACCGGGGACTGAGAGGAGTGGGACTCTGGACGCCAGGGATGCCAGGGACTCCCCGAGTCCTTATCCTCATCGGAGGAGAAATCGTCCTCTGATACACCCTTTCCCTCTAAGGGAAACCCGCCGTCGGGGTCTACAATAGTGGTGACAGTTTGCAATTTTCTCCGGGCCCCTCCTCCTCCCGGCAGGGTGCATGTTTTAGCATTCGCGCACTCTTGAGGAAGGTCTCCGTAAGTTTATCAAATCCTTCCAAGTGCCCCGCGTTATGCTTAACGGCCCTTTTATTCCCCATCTGGGAGCTACTGGGACCCACCACCACCAGATCTGGGTCACTGAACACCCCAGGGATGCTTTTCGCCAGCTTATCAACCTGATCCCTAAGAGGTGCCAGCACCCTAGAAATAGCCAGAGAGAGGGCTTGGTCCACTGCTGGAGGGAGAAGTTGAGGGGCCATTCCTCGTCCACTTCCTGGTAGGAGGAGTAAAAATGGTCTTCTGGAGAAGACATGATAGCAGAGGGTGTGAGCATAGAACAAATGCCCTTAAAATCCTTAAGGCAGCCCCTCGCCGGTGCTCCAACAGCTGGGCTTTCCCCGAAGCTGTTATAAGAATAGACTGAGGCGCAATACCAATTACCACCACCAGGCGGCGCTGGTCACTAACGTGGCCGTGTGGGTAAATCACCGCGTAGCGGTGTCAAAATTAGGCGAGGGTTGGTCGGGAATCAAGCGGACACTAAAGGAGTGACCGGATTCCCAAACGCGCGTAAAGACCAGCGGGAGCGCTCGACGGAGCTGCCTTGCTCGGACCAGACGCGCCTGACAGGATCTCACCCCGCGCAGAGCACACAGCGGGAGAAACTACGATGGGGAGAATGCGCTCGGGCAAGAGCCTGCTGCGCAGGGAATATGAAACAATACCAAGGCAATAATGCTAATACCGTGCACAAGAAACCGCTATACAAACAGCAACAACGTCAGATTAAGCCAAGAATGTAAGGAATGCACTTAACTGACGAGCAGTGAAGAAAGAGGAAGCGGAAGGGACGTCACGATATTATATACGATGGACTGTGATATGATTGGACTATAGTTGCCTTGGAGTCTACCCCCCTAATGGTTCATGGGTGGTGTGGTCTTTTGTTTAATGATTGTTGTGTTACGTTTTCTTTGAACTGCTATGCAAATAAAGTGAGGAAAGATATGCATAATCCTCGCCTCCGTCCTGCCATAGAATTCATTAAACTTTATTTGATCTGATTTAGAAACATAGATCATAAAAGTGTACATAAAAACAGTCAATCCTCTTTCCTAATACAATACAGAGAGAATTAATTAAAACCAGTAGGTAAAAACGGGTGTTACAAAGCCCGGTTCAGAGCAACTTCAGGTTAACAGAATCGTAAAGGTCAATGTTTCGCAAGATCAATCTCATGTACTTCATGCAAAATACGCAATAAGGGGTCCAAGTAAGATGTAACGCTCCAATACCTGACCAGTTTGCACTATATAAAACTGCAGAAAAACTAAAAATAAAAAGTGTTTTGCACACTTCTGTCATTGGGCTATATGTGGGCTACATCTGGGTGATATTTGTGCTACATTTGGGCTCTTTTTTCTCTGGTGGCCATCTTGGGAGACTTATTTGTTATGAAGTTTCCTAATTTCGTCATTTACTGCAGTCTCCTCAGTAGGAAATGCTTTCAGTTTTTTACTTTGATTACATCAAGAAGGCATTCAGATGTGTTACACATCTGCCATAAATTCAGAATGTTAGCACTCTGGTTGTTCATTAGATCACTGTAGTAAAGCTACTGCTCACCAGGGAGTTAACTGGAAGTCTACTGCTGGTATTGAAAGTGATTGTTTCAGTCTGCATGTCAGAATTTTCTAATGAAATAGAAGAGGATTTGAGATCTCACTTAAAACATGCCCTAAATTTTCTTTCTGCAGCACTAACCATAATTTCTATGGCAAAATGAACCCCCTCATTTTGTTCCTTTTTAAATTAAATGTTTTAAGTGTTACCAGTTTATTCCAATCAAGATGGCTTCAGGTGTGCCATAATTTTGTCATAAGTAAGACTGTTAGCGCTCTAGTTGTTCTTTAGAACACTCTGGGAAGCTGCAGTAGAACACAAAGGCATCAACTGACAGGCTGCTCCTGTTGAAATATAACAGGAAGATATTTGAGATCACACTTGAAACATGTCCTAATTTTTCTTTCTACAGCACTAACCATAATTTCTATGACAAAATGAACCCCATCATTTTGTTCCTTTTTAAATTAAATGTTTTAAGTGTTACCAGTTTATTCCAATCAAGATGGCTTCAGGTGTGCCATACTTTTGTCATAAGTAAGGCTGTTAGCACTCTAGTTGTTCTTTAGAACACTCTGGGAAGCTGCAGTAGAACACAAAGGAATCAACTGACAGTCTCTGCCCTTGTTGTATGTACATGTTTTACTGAGAATGTCAGACTTCATTCTCACATGACTGAGAAAGATAATGTGAATTTACAGAAAATATGCTCTCATTTTAGCTTCTGGAGCACCTTCCAAAACTGTATGGGACAAGCATGTGAAAATAGTTTTCTCTCAAACATGATTCATGATATCCCAGCAGAAGGTTTTTCACAGGGGAGAATCACCGTAGAACACACCACAATTCCTGAAATTAGTATGGTACCATCAACAAATGAATTCTAATGTAACTAAAGTCTGTTATCCCCCTTTATAGTTCTCCTTTTGGTAACTCTCAAAATCTTCGATTCACTACAATGCATTTCAATGGGGTACTATCATTTATATTGGTCCCAAGATGGCTGCCAGCAATTCCAGGATGAAGTGCTGACAGCCAATCAGATCTCACGATGAAGTGTGGTTAGGCTCCGCCCAGATATATATGTGTTTTTACTTTTGATTTTCTCAGGAACTACTGAACGGATTTACACCATTTAACAAAAGGGTTCTTTCTGAACCAAGAACTACCTCTTTGCCAAATTTGGTGTAATTCTGTTCAGCAGTTCGGGCTGTAGCCTTGCATAAAGTTTCCTATGGGAAATTGATTTTTGACTCTTATTTTTGAATTTCTCCGCAACTACTGAACGGATTTACACCATTTAAAAAAAAGGTCGCTTTCTGAACCAAGCGCTACCTTTTTGCCAAATTTGGTGTAATTCTGTTCAGCAGTTCGGGCTGTAGCCGTGTCTAAAATTTCCTATGGGAATTAACATGGAGAAAACACGTTTTGGGACCCCCCTTTTTTCTCGGCCCCCGCTTGCCGAATCACCCCGAAACTTGCAGGATAGGAGCAGACCGGAGCGCCCCACGAGTTTTGAAAATTTCGCAAAGATTCATCAACCAGCGCCAAAGTTATTGGAAATAGAATGTTGCGAATTTCCTATGGAAAATAGGTCCTAACTATAACTATCTACTGGCGACCGCCAGTAGATTATATATATATATATATATTCACTGAAAAAACCATAGGTTTTAGGGACAGTTATAGTTAGTTGGACATTTCACTCGTACAAAACCATAGAAATTCCCCCGTTATAGTTAGTTCAGCTAACTATAACTTGCGCCCCGCAATGCACTGCTGATGACGTCACATATTACATCACTCATGACATGGTCAGTGACATCACTGATGACATCACTGATGACATCTCAAATGAAATCACTGATGACATCATCCAGTGACTGTGTGTTTCTGTAAAGTTTAAATATGTTTAATATATATAGGGAAAGGCGTATTGAAGAATGAGTGGGTGTTTAAGTGTCTGAATGGATGATTTAGTACGTGCGTGACTGACTCTACAAGTGAGTGATTAAACGTATCTTACTGAATGCATGGGTTAGTGACTAAACTGTGTGAATGTCTGTATCCGTCTGTTTGTTGGTGTGTAAGTGGATGCATGGATTTGCGAATAGCTACATGAGTGTCTATATGGGTTATTGATTGGTTCTCTGAGTATCTGTATGGCTGCCTGAGTGTTTGTGTGGGTGGGGTGTGTGTGACTCTGTACATAGATGTGTGAGTGGGTGATTCACTGGGTGCATGATTTCAAGAGTGCATCTGTGATGGACTGCTTGGGTGGGTGAGTGTGTGTATGGGTGTGTTAGTGAGTGAATGTATATCTCAGTGGTACATGTGCGAGTAACTACATATGTAAAAGGCAGTATATATGTGTGTTAGAGTATTTAAATGGCTATAAGTGAGAGTGTGTGATTGTGAGAGTGGCTGTATGGATGCGTGTGTGCTTGTATCAGTTATTGTATAAGAGCGTAAGAATGTGCTAGTATTTGTATGAGTAAGTGAGCTGGTGTGTGTATAACTGTATAGGTGAGTAAATGGGTGTGTGATTAATTTTTTGCATGACTGACTAGGTGTGTGAGTACCTCTATGGATGAGTGGCGGTGTGTGAGTGTTTATATAGGTGTATGAGTGCATATGATAGTCCTGTACTGAGTGACTGTAAGTATGAGTGACTGTACGGGTGAGTGAGTAGATGTGTGTGTGTAGACCTAAGAATCAGTGAGTGGGTATGTAGTTATTGGTATTGGAGTGTGTATGGTTTTGAGAATGGCAGTCTGTAATTTAGAGTGGGTGTATCAAAAGCTATATTAGGGTGTGAGAAGATGCATGAAATTATCACATGGATGATGTCATCAGTGATGTCATTTGAGATGTCATCAGTGATGTCATCAGTGAAGTCACTGACCATGTCATGAGTGATGTAATATGTGACGTCATCAGCAGTGCATTGCGAGGTGCGAGTTATAGTTAGCTGAACTAACTATAACGGGGGAATTTCTATGGTTTTGTACGAGTGAAATGTCCAACTAACTATAACTGTCCCTAAAACCTATGGTTTTTTCAGTGAATTTCAAAGGTTTTTTAAATGCTAATTTCTAACTATAACGTGTCTGAAACCTATGGTTTTTTCAGTGAATTTCAAAGGTTTTTTAAATGCTAATTTCTAACTATAACGTGCCTGAAACCTATGATTTTTTAAGTGAATTTCAAAGGTTTTTTAAATGCTAGTTTCTAACTATGCCTACAGAGGTAGGACATGTGAAGAAAGAAGAAAAAACGCGCAGAAAGAAGCAAAAGAAATGCAGAAAGAAGCAACAGAAGTCCACAAAGACGAAGAAAAGTGCAGGAAGAAGCAAAAGATGTGCAGAAAGAACCAACAGAGGAGCAGAAAGAGGCCATGTTGCAAAATCATCCTGTGCCCACAACTTTTTCAGACGGGTACTGGTGGTAACTGACTCTGACTAACCAGAGTCAGTGCTATGCTAAAAGACACTTAGAATACAGTGAAAACACCTACATACACTAGGGAACACTATGCGTTGGGGTACCCCTGTGATTAGCATGACCTCCTCTGTAAGTCCCTAGTACATAATAGGGCAGGGGGATTAAAACTACCTCTTAAAACGCGTGTGCAAACGCGCCCCGTGGCGCGTTTTAAGTTGCGGGATTAAGTCCCCTTGAATCCTGAGGGTCCCTGGGGCCCAACTAGCCCCCCAGGTACCTACAGTTAGGACCACAGAGCTGAGTTGCAGAGAGGCGTTCCGAGGCCACGCACCTTTTTCACCTCTCTGCAACGCAACTCTGTTGTGCTTACTGAAGGTACCTGGTGGGCTAGTTGGCCCCCAGGGTCCCTCAGGATTCAAGGGGCGTGTTTGCGCACGTGTCACCTGAGGCCCCGCCCCCTCCCTTCACCACTGTGCAAACACGCCCCGTGGCGCGTTTTAAGTTGGGGGATTAGGTCACCTTGAATCCTGAGGGTCCCTGGGGCCCAACTAGCCCACCAAGTACTTCCAGTAAGCACCACAGGCCTGCGTTGCAACGCCTGTAACAAATTGTGTAGTTGTGTTTAGGTAGTGAAGGGGGTCGTGCTGGGGGTAGTGTTTTAGGGTTTAGGGTAGTGCAGTGGTGTTTGTGTAGTGTAGGGGGTCATGCTGGGGGTATATTTAGGGTTTAGGGTAGTGCAGTGGTGTTTGGATAGTGTAGGGAGTCGTGCTGGGGGAGTGTTTTAGGGTTTAGGGTATTACAGTGGTGTTTGGGTAGTGTAGGGGGTTGTGCTGGGGGTAGTGTTTTAGGGTTTAGGGTAGTGCAGTGGTGTTTGGGTAGTGTAGGGGGTCGTGCTGGGGGTAGTGGTTTAGGGTTTAGGGTAGTGCAGTGGTGTTTGGGTAGTGTAGGGGGTATTGCTGGAGGTAGTGTTTTAGGGTTTAGGGTAGTGCAATGGTGTTTGGGTAGTGTAGGGGGTACTGCTTGGGGTAGTGTTTTAGGGTTTAGGGTAGTGCAGTGGTGTTTGGGTAGTGTAGGGGTTCGTGCTGGGGGTATTGTTTTAGGGTTTAGGGTAGTGCAGTGGTGTTTGTGTAGTGTAGGGGGTAGTGTTTTAGGGTTTAGGGTAGTGCAGTGGTGTTTGGGTAGTGTAGGGGTTCGTGCTGGGGTATTGTTTTAGGGTTTAGGGTAGTGCAGTGGTGTTTGTGTAGTGTAGGGGGTCGTGCTGGGGGTAGTGTTTTAGGGTTTAGGGTAGTGCAGTGGTCTTTGTGTAGTGTAGGAGGTCGTGTTTTAGGGTTTAGGGTAGTGCAGTGGTGTTCGGGCAGTGTAGGGGGTCGTGCTGGGGGTGGTGTTTCAGGGTTTAGGGCAGTGCAGTGGTGTTCGGGCAGTGTAGGGGGTCTTGCTGGGGGTGGTGTTTCAGGGTTTAGGGCAGTGCAGTGGTGTTTGGGTCGTGCAGGGGGTCATGCTGGGGGAGTGTTTTAGGGTTTAGGGCAGTGCAGTGGTGTTTGGGTAGTGTAGGGGGTCATGCTGGGGGAGTGTTTTAGGGTTTAGGGCAGTGCAGTGGTGTTCGGGCAGTGTAGGGGGTCGTGCTGGGGGAGTGTTTTAGGGTTTAGGGCAGTGCAGTGGTGTTCGGGTAGTGTAGGGGGTCGTGCTGGGGGTAGTGTTTGAGGGTTTAGGGCAGTGCAGTTGTGTTCGGGTAGTGTAGGGGGTCGTGCTGGGGGTAGTATTTCAGGGTTTAGGGCAGTGCAGTGGTGTTCGGGCAGTGTAGGGGGTCGTGCTGGGGGTTGTGTTTCAGGGTTTAGGGCAGTGCAGTGGTGTTCGGGCAGTGTAGGGGGTCATGCTGGGGCTGGTGTTTCAGGGTTTAGGGCAGTGCAGTGGTGTTCGGGCAGTGTAGGGGGTCTTGCTGGGGGTGGTGTTTCAGGGTTTAGGGCAGTGGTGTTCGGGCAGTGTAGGGGGTCTTGCTAGGGGTGATGTTTCAGGGTTTAGGGCAGTGCAGTGGTGTTCGGGCAGTGTAGGGGGTCTTGCTGGGGGTAGTTTTCAGGGTTTAGGGCAGTGCAGTGGTGTTCGTGCAGTGTAGGGGGTCGTGCTGGGGATGGTGTTTCATGGTTTAGGGCAGTGCAGTAGTGTTCAGGCAGTGTAGGGGGTCGTGCTGGGGCTGGTGTTTCAGGGTTTAGGGCAGTGCAGGCAGTGGTGCTCGGGCAGTGTAGGGGGTCGTGCTGGGGGTGGTGTTTCTGGGTTTAGGGTAGTGCAGTTGTGTTCGGGCAGTGTAGGGGTTCGTGCTGGGGCTGGTGTTTCAGGGTTTAGGGCAGTGCAGTGGTGTTCGGGCAGTGTAGGGGGTCATGCTGGGGCTGGTGTTTCAGTGTTTTGGGCAGAGCAGTGGTGTTCGGGCAGTGTAGGGGGTCGTGCTGGGGGTGGTGTTTCAGGGTTTAGGGCAGTGCAGTGGTGTTCGAGTAGTGTAGGGGGTCGTGCTGGGGGTGGTGTTTCAGGGTTTAGGGCAGTGGTGTTCGGGCAGTGTAGGGGGTCTTGCTGGGGGTGATGTTTCAGGGTTTAGGGCAGTGCAGTGGTGTTCGGGCAGTGTAGGGGGTCTTGCTGGGGGCAGTGTTTCAGGGTTTAGGGCAGAGCAATGGTGTTCAGGCAGTGTAGGGGTTGTGTTGGAGGTGGTGTTTCAGGCTTTAGGGCAGTGCAGTGGTATTCGGGCAGTGTAGGGGGTCTTGCTGGGGGTGGTGTTTCAGGGTTTAGGGCAGTGGTGTTCAGGCAGTGTAGGGGGTCGTGCTGGGGGTGGTGTTTCAGGGTTTAGGGCAGTGCAATGGTGTTCGGGCAGTGTAGGGGGTCGTGCAGGGGCTGGTGTTTCAGGGTTTAGGGCAGTGCAGTGGTGTTCGGGCAGTGTAGGGGGTCGTGGTGGGGGTGGTGTTTCAGGGTTTAGGGCAGTGCAGTGGTGTTTGGGCAGTGTAGGGGGTCGTGCTGGGGGTGGTGTTTCTGGGTTTAGGGCAGTGTAGTGGTGTTCGGGCAGTGTAGGGGGTCGTGCAGGGGGTGGTGAGTCAGGGTTTAGGGCAGTGCAGTGGTGTTCGGGCAGTGTAGGGGGTCATGCTGGGGGTAGAGTTTTAGGGTTTAGGGCAGTGCAGTGGTGTTCGGGCAGTATAGGGGGTCGTGCAGGGGGTGGTGTTTCAGGGTTTAGGGCAGTGCAGTGGTGCTCGGGCAGTGTAGGGGTCGTGCTGGGGGTGGTGTTTCAGGGTTTAGGGCAGTGCAGTGGTGTTCGGGCAGTGTAGGGTGTCGTGCTGGGGGTGGTGTTTCAGGGTTTTGGGCAGTGCAGTGGTGTTCGGGCAGTGTAGGTGGTCTTGCTGGGGCTGGTGTTTCCGGGTTTAGTGCAGTGGTGTTCGGGCAGTGTAGGGGGTCTTGCTGGGGGTGGTGTTTCAGTGTTTAGGGCAGTGCAATGGTGTTCGCGCAGTGTAGGGGGTTTTGCTGGGGCTGATGTTTCAGCGTTTAGGGCAGCGCAGTGGTGTTCGGGCAGTGTAGGGGGTCTTGCTGGGGGTGGTGTTTCAGGGTTTAGGGCAGTGCAGTGGTGTTCGGGCAGTGTAGGGGGTCTTGCTGGGGCTGGTGTTTCAGGGTTTAGGGCAGTGCAGTGGTGTTCGGGCAGTGTAGGGGGTCTTGCTGGGGCTGGTGTTTCAGGGTTTAGGGTAGTGCAGTGGTGTTCGGGCAGTGTAGGGGGTCGTGCTGGGACTGGTGTTTGAGGGATTAGGGCAGTGCAGTGGTGTTCGGGCAGTGTAGGGGGTCGTGCTGGGGCTGGTGTTTCAGGGTTTAGGGCAGTGCAGTGGTTTTCAGGCAGTGTAGGCGGTCGTGCTGGGGGTGGTGTTTCAGGGTTTAGGGCAGTGCAGTGGTGTTCGGGCAGTGTAGGGGGTCGTGCTGGGGGTGGTGTTTCAGGGTTTAGGGCAGTGCAGTGGTGTTCGGGCAGTGTAGGGGGTCGTGCTGGGGCTGGTGTTTCAGGGTTTTGGGCAGAGCAGTGGTGTTCGGGCAGTGTAGGGGGTCGTGCTGGGGGTGGTGTTTTAGGGTTTAGGGCACTGCAGTGTTGTTCGGGCAGTGTAGGGGGTCTTGCTGGGGGTGGTGTTTCAGGGTTTAGGGCAGTGGTGTTCGGGCAGTGTAGGGGGTCTTGCTGGGGGTGATGTTTCAGGGTTTAGGGCAGTGCAGTGGTGTTCGGGCAGTGTAGGGGGTCTTGCTGGGGGTAGTGTTTCAGGGTTTAGGGCAGTGCAGTAGTGTTCGTGCAGTGTAGGGGGTCATGCTGGGGGCGGTGTTTCAGGGTTTAGGGCAGTGCAGTAGTGTTCGGGCAGTGTAGGGGGTCGTGCAGGGGGTGGTGTTTTAGGGTTTAGGGCAGTGCAATGGTGTTCGGGCAGTGTAGGGGGTCGTGCTGGGGGTGGTGTTTCAGGGTTTAGGGCAGTGCAGTGGTGTTCGGGCAGTGTAGTGGGTCATGCAGGGGGTGGTGTTTCAGGGTTTAGGGCAGTGCAGTGGTGTTCGGGCAATGTAGGGGGTCGTGCTGGGGCTGGTGTTTCAGGGTTTAGGGCAGTGCAGTGGTGTTCGGGCAGTGTAGGGGGTCTTGCTGGGGGTGGTGTTTCAGGGTTTAGGGCAGTGGTGTTCGGGCAGTGTAGGGGGTCTTGCTGGGGGTGATGTTTCAGGGTTTAGGGCAGTGCAGTGGTGTTCGGGCAGTGTAGGGGGTCTTGCTGGGGGTAGTGTTTCAGGGTTTAGGGCAGTGCAGGGGTGTTCGTGCAGTGTAGGGGGTCGTGCTGGGGATGGTGTTTCAGGGTTTAGGCCAGTGCAGTAGTGTTCGGGCAGAGTAGGGGGTCGTGCAGGGGGAATGGTGTTTCAGGGTTTAGGGCAGTGCAGTGGTGTTCGGGCAGTGTAGTGGGTCATGCAGGGGTGGTGTTTCAGGGTTTAGGGCAGTGCAGTGGTGTTCGGGCAATGTAGGGGGTCGTGCTGGGGCTGGTGTTTCAGGGTTTAGGGCAGTGCAGTGGTGTTCGGGCAGTGTAGGGGGTCTTGCTGGGGGTGGTGTTTCAGGGTTTAGGGCAGTGGTGTTCGGGCAGTGTAGGGGGTCTTGCTGGGGGTGATGTTTCAGGGTTTAAGGCAGTGCAGTGGTGTTCGGGCAGTGTAGGGTGTCGTGCTGGGGGTGGTGTTTCAGGGTTTAGGGCAGTGCAGTGGTGTTCGGGCAGTGTAGGGGGTCGTGCACGGGGTGGTGTTTCAGGGTTTAGGGCAGTGCAGTGGTGTTCGGGCAGTGTAGGGGGTCGTGCTGGGGCTGGTGTTTCAGGGTTTAGGGCAGTGCAGTGGTGTTCGGGCAGTGTAGGGGGTCGTGCTGGGGGTAGTGGTTTCAGGGTTTAGGGTAGTGCAGTGGTGTTCGGGCAGTGTAGGGGGTCATTGCTGGAGGTGGTGTTTCAGGGTTTAGGGCAGTGCAGTGGTGTTCGGGCAGTGTAGGGGGTACGTGCTTGGGGTGGTGTTTCAGGGTTTAGGGCAGTGCAGTGGTGTTTGGGTAGTGTAGGGGTTCATGCTGGGGGTATTGTTTTAGGGTTTAGGGTAGTGCAGTGGTGTTTGTGTAGTGTAGGGGGTAGTGTTTTAGGGTTTAGGGTAGTGCAGTGGTGTTTGGGTAGTGTAGGGGTTCGTGCTGGGGGTGTTGTTTCAGGGTTTAGGGTAGTGCAGTGGTGTTTGTGCAGTGTAGGGGGTCGTGCTGGGGGTAGTGTTTTAGGGTTTAGGGTAGTGCAGTGGTCTTTGTGTAGTGTAGGAGGTCGTGTGTTTTAGGGTTTAGGGTAGTGCAGTGGTGTTCGGGCAGTGTAGGGGGTCGTGCTGGGGGTGGTGTTTCAGGGTTTAGGGCAGTGCAGTGGTATTCGGGCAGTGTAGGGGGTCGTGCTGGGGGTGGTGTTTCAGGGTTTAGGGCAGTGCAGTGGTGTTTGGGTCAGTGTAGGGGGTCATGCTGGGGGTGGTGTTTCAGGCTTTTGGGCAGTGCAGTGGTGTTTGGGTAGTGTAGGGGGTCATGCTGGGGGTAGTGTTTCAGGGTTTAGGGCAGTGCAGTGGTGTTCGGGCAGTGTAGGGGGTCGTGCTGGGGGTGAGTGTTTTAGGGTTTAGGGCAGTGCAGTGGTGTTCGGGCAGTGTAGGGGGTCATGCTGGGGGTGGTGTTTGAGGGTTTAGGGCAGTGCAGTTGTGTTTGGGTAGTGTAGGGGGTCGTGCTGGGGGAGTATTTTAGGGTTTAGGGCAGTGCAGTGGTGTTCGGGCAGTGTAGGGGGTCGTGCTGGGGGTGGTGTTTCAGGGTTTAGGGCAGTGCAGTGGTGTTCGGGCAGTGTAGGGGGTCGTGCTGGGGCTGGTGTTTCAGGGTTTAGGGCAGTGCAGTGGTGTTCGGGCAGTGTAGGGGGTCATGCACGGGGTGGTGTTTCAGGGTTTAGGGCAGTGCAGTGGTGTTCGGGCAGTGTAGGGGGTCATGCTGGGGCTGGTGTTTCAGGGTTTAGGGCAGTGCAGTGGTGTTCGGGCAGTGTAGGGGGTCTTGTTGGGGGTGGTGTTTCAGGGTTTAGGGCAGTGCAGTGGTGTTCGGGCAGTGTAGGGGGTCTTGCTAGGGGTGATGTTTCAGGGTTTAGGGCAGTGCAGTGGTGTTCGGGCAGTGTAGGGGGTCGTGCTGGGGGTGGTGTTTCTGGGTTTAGGGTAGTGCAGTTGTGTTCGGGCAGTGTAGGGGTTCATGCTGGGGCTGGTGTTTCAGGGTTTAGGGCAGTGCAGTGGTGTTCGGGCAGTGTAGGGGGTCATGCTGGGGCTGGTGTTTCAGTGTTTTGGGCAGAGCAGTGGTGTTCGGGCAGTGTAGGGGGTCGTGCTGGGGGTGGTGTTTCAGGGTTTAGGGCAGTGCAGTGGTGTTCGAGTAGTGTAGGGGGTCGTGCTGGGGGTGGTGTTTCAGGGTTTAGGGCAGTGGTGTTCGGGCAGTGTAGGGGGTCTTGCTGGGGGTGATGTTTCAGGGTTTAGGGCAGTGCAGTGGTGTTCGGGCAGTGTAGGGGGTCTTGCTGGGGGCAGTGTTTCAGGGTTTAGGGCAGAGCAATGGTGTTCAGGCAGTGTAGGGGGTTGTGTTGGAGGTGGTGTTTCAGGCTTTAGGGCAGTGCAGTGGTATTCGGGCAGTGTAGGGGGTCTTGCTGGGGGTGGTGTTTCAGGGTTTAGGGCAGTGGTGTTCAGGCAGTGTAGGGGGTCGTGCTGGGGGTGGTGTTTCAGGGTTTAGGGCAGTGCAATGGTGTTCGGGCAGTGTAGGGGGTCGTGCAGGGGCTGGTGTTTCAGGGTTTAGGGCAGTGCAGTGGTGTTCGGGCAGTGTAGGGGGTCGTGCTGGGGGTGGTGTTTCAGGGTTTAGGGCAGTGCAGTGGTGTTTGGGCAGTGTAGGGGGTCGTGCTGGGGGTGGTGTTTCTGGGTTTAGGACAGTGTAGTGGTGTTCGGGCAGTGTAGGGGGTCGTGCAGGGGGTGGTCAGTCAGGGTTTAGGGCAGTGCAGTGGTGTTCGGGCAGTGTAGGGGGTCATGCTGGGGGTAGAGTTTTAGGGTTTAGGGCAGTGCAGTGGTGTTCGGGCAGTATAGGGGGTCGTGCAGGGGGATGGTGTTTCAGGGTTTAGGGCAGTGCAGTGGTGCTCGGGCAGTGTAGGGGTCGTGCTGGGGGTGGTGTTTCAGGGTTTAGGGCAGTGCAGTGGTGTTCGGGCAGTGTAGGGTGTCATGCTGGGGGTGGTGTTTCAGGGTTTTGGGCAGTGCAGTGGTGTTCGGGCAGTGTAGGTGGTCTTGCTGGGGCTGGTGTTTCCGGGTTTAGTGCAGTGGTGTTCGGGCAGTGTAGGGGGTTGTGCTGGGGCTGGTGTTTGAGGGATTAGGGCAGTTCAGTGGTGTTCGGGCAGTGTAGGGGGTTGTGCTTTGGCTGGTGTTTCAGGGTTTAGGGCAGTGCAGTGGTGTTCGGGCAGTGTAGGGTGTCGTGCTGGGGGTGGTGTTTCAGTGTTTAGGGCAGTGCAATGGTATTCGCGCAGTGTAGGGGGTCTTGCTGGGGCTGATGTTTCAGCGTTTAGGGCAGCGCAGTGGTGTTCGGGCAGTGTAGGGGGTCTTGCTGGGGGTGGTGTTTCAGGGTTTAGGGCAGTGCAGTGGTGTTCGGGCAGTGTAGGGGGTCTTGCTGGGGCTGGTGTTTCAGGGTTTAGGGCAGTGCAGTGGTGTTCGGGCAGTGTAGGGGTCTTGCTGGGGCTGGTGTTTCAGGGTTTAGGGTAGTGCAGTGGTGTTCGGGCAGTGTAGGGGGTCGTGCTGGGACTGGTGTTTGAGGGATTAGGGCAGTACAGTGGTGTTCGGGCAGTGTAGGGGGTTGTGCTGGGGCTGGTGTTTCAGGGTTTAGGGTAGTGCAGTGGTTTTCAGGCAGTGTAGGCGGTCGTGCTGGGGGTGGTGTTTCAGGGTTTAGGGCAGTGCAGTGGTGTTCGGGCAGTGTAGGGTGTCGTGCTGGGGGTGGTGTTTCAGGGTTTAGGGCAGTGCAGTGGTGTTCAGGCAGTGTAGGGGGTCGTGCTGGGGCTGGTGTTTCAGGGTTTTGGGCAGAGCAGTGGTGTTCGGGCAGTGTAGGGGGTCGTGCTGGGGGTGGTGTTTTAGGGTTTAGGGCACTGCAGTGTTGTTCGGGCAGTGTAGGGGGTCTTGCTGGGGGTGGTGTTTCAGGGTTTAGGGCAGTGGTGTTCGGGCAGTGTAGGGGGTCTTGCTGGGGGTGATGTTTCAGGGTTTAGGGCAGTGCAGTGGTGTTCGGGCAGTGTAGGGGGTCTTGCTGGGGGTAGTGTTTCAGGGTTTAGTGCAGTGCAGTAGTGTTCGTGCAGTGTAGGGGGTCATGCTGGGGGTGGTGTTTCAGTGTTTAGGGCAGTGCAGTAGTGTTCGGGCAGTGTAGGGGGTCGTGCAGGGGGTGGTGTTTCAGGGTTTAGGGCAGTGCAATGGTGTTCGGGCAGTGTAGGGGGTCGTGCTGGGGGTGGTGTTTCAGGGTTTAGGGCAGTGCAGTGGTGTTCGGGCAATGTAGGGGGTCGTGCTGGGGCTGGTGTTTCAGGGTTTAGGGCAGTGCAGTGGTGTTCGGGCAGTGTAGGGGGTCTTGCTGGGGGTGGTGTTTCAGGGTTTAGGGCAGTGGTGTTTGGGCAGTGTAGGGGGTCTTGCTGGGGGTGATGTTTCAGGGTTTAGGGCAGTGCAGTGGTGTTCGGGCAGTGTAGGGGGTCTTGCTGGGGATAGTGTTTCAGGGTTTAGGGCAGTGCAGGGGTGTTCGTGCAGTGTAGGGGGTCGTGCTGGGGATGGTGTTTCAGGGTTTAGGCCAGTGCAGTAGTGTTCGGGCAGAGTAGGGGGTCGTGCAGGGGGAATGGTGTTTCAGGGTTTAGGGCAGTGCAGTGGTGTTCGGGCAGTGTAGTGGGTCATGCAGGGGGTGGTGTTTCAGGGTTTAGGGCAGTGCAGTGGTGTTCAGGCAATGTAGGGGGTCGTGCTGGGGCTGGTGTTTCAGGGTTTAGGGCAGTGCAGTGGTGTTCGGGCAGTGTAGGGGGTCTTGCTGGGGGTGGTGTTTCAGGGTTTAGGGCAGTGGTGTTCGGGCAGTGTAGGGGGTCTTGCTGGGGGTGATGTTTCAGGGTTTAAGGCAGTGCAGTGGTGTTCGGGCAGTGTAGGGTGTCGTGCTGGGGGTGGTGTTTCAGGGTTTAGGGCAGTGCAGTGGTGTTCGGGCAGTGTAGGGGGTCGTGCACGGGGTGGTGTTTCAGGGTTTAGGGCAGTGCAGTGGTGTTCGGGCAGTGTAGGGGGTTGTGCTGGGGCTGGTGTTTCAGGGTTTAGGGCAGTGCAATGGTGTTCTGGCAGTGTAGGGGGTCGTGCTGGGGCTAGTGTTTCACGGTTTAGGGCAGTGCAGTGGTGTTCGGGCAGTGTAGGGGGTCATGCTGGGGCTGGTGTTTCAGGGTTTAGGGCAGTGCAGTGGTGTTCGGGCAGTGTAGGTGGTCGTGCTGGGGCTGGTGTTTCAGGGTTTAGGGCAGTGCAGTGGTGTTCGGGCAGTGTAGGGGGTCATGCTGGGGCTGGTGTTTCAGGGTTTAGGGCAGTGCAGTGGTGCTCAGGCAGTGTAGGGGGTCGTGCTGGGGGTGGTGTTTCATGGGTTTAGGGTAGTGCAGTGGTGTTCGGGCAGTGTAGGGGGTCGTGCTGGGGCTGGTGTTTCAGGGTTTAGGGCAGTGCAGTGGTGTTCGGGCAGTGTAGGGGGTCGTGCTGGGGCTGGTGTTTCAGGGTTTAGGGCAGTGCAGTGGTGTTCGGGCAGTGTAGGGGGTCTTGCTGGGGGTAGTGTTTCAGGGTTTAGGGCAGTGCAGTGGTGTTCGGTGCAGTGTAGGGGGTCGTGCTGGGGATGGTGTTTCATGGTTTAGGGCAGTGCAGTAGTGTTCAGGCAGTGTAGGGGGTCGTGCTGGGGCTGGTGTTTCAGGGTTTAGGGCAGTGCAGGCAGTGGTGCTCGGGCAGTGTAGGGGGTCATGCTGGGGCTGGTGTTTCAGTGTTTTGGGCAGAGCAGTGGTGTTTGGGCAGTGTAGGGGGTCGTGCTGGGGGTGGTGTTTCAGGGTTTAGGGCAGTGCAGTGGTGTTCGAGCAGTGTAGGGGGTCGTGCTGGGGGTGGTGTTTCAGGGTTTAGGGCAGTGGTGTTCGGGCAGTGTAGGGGGTCTTGCTGGGGGTGATGTTTCAGGGTTTAGGGCAGTGCAGTGGTGTTCGGGCAGTGTAGGGGGTCTTGCTGGGGGCAGTGTTTCAGGGTTTAGGGCAGAGCAATGGTGTTCAGGCAGTGTAGGGGGTTGTGTTGGAGGTGGTGTTTCAGGCTTTAGGGCAGTGCAGTGGTATTCGGGCAGTGTAGGGGGTCTTGCTGGGGGTGGTGTTTCAGGGTTTAGGGCAGTGGTGTTCAGGCAGTGTAGGGGGTCGTGCTGGGGGTGGTGTTTCAGGGTTTAGGGCAGTGCAGTGGTGTTCGGGCAGTGTAGGGGGTCGTGCAGGGGCTGGTGTTTCAGGGTTTAGGGCAGTGCAGTGGTGTTCGGGCAGTGTAGGGGGTCGTGCTGGGGGTGGTGTTTCAGGGTTTAGGGCAGTGCAGTGGTGTTTGGGCAGTGTAGGGGGTCGTGCTGGGGGTGGTGTTTCTGGGTTTAGGGCAGTGTAGTGGTGTTCGGGCAGTGTAGGGGGTCGTGCAGGGGGTGGTGAGTCAGGGTTTAGGGCAGTGCAGTGGTGTTCGGGCAGTGTAGGGGGTCATGCTGGGGGTAGAGTTTTAGGGTTTAGGGCAGTGCAGTGGTGTTCGGGCAGTGTAGGGGGTCGTGCAGGGGGTGGTGTTTCAGGGTTTAGGGCAGTGCAGTGGTGTTCGGGCAGTGTAGGGTGTCGTGCTGGGGGTGGTGTTTCAGGGTTTTGGGCAGTGCAGTGGTGTTCGGGCAGTGTAGGTGGTCTTGCTGGGGCTGGTGTTTCCGGGTTTGAGTGCAGTGGTGTTCGGGCAGTGTAGGGGGTCTTGCTGGGGGTGGTGTTTCAGGGTTTAGGGCAGTGCAATGGTGTTCGCGCAGTGTAGGGGGTCTTGCTGGGGCTGATGTTTCAGCGTTTAGGGCAGCGCAGTGGTGTTCGGGCAGTGTAGGGGGTCTTGCTGGGGGTGGTGTTTCAGGGTTTAGGGCAGTCCAGTGGTGTTCGGGCAGTGTAGGGGGTCTTGCTGGGGCTGGTGTTTCAGGGTTTAGGGCAGTGCAGTGGTGTTCGGGCAGTGTAGGGGGTCGTGCTGGGGCTGGTGTTTCAGGGTTTAGGGCAGTGCAGTGGTGTTCGGGCAGTGTAGGGGGTCGTGCTGGGGCTGGTGTTTCAGGGTTTAGGGCAGTGCAGTGGTGTTCGGGCAGTGTAGGGGGTCGTGCTGGGGATAGTGTTTCAGGGTTTAGGGCAGTGCAGGGGTGTTCATGCAGTGTAGGGGGTCGTGCTGGGGATGGTGTTTCAGGGTTTAGGCCAGTGCAGTAGTGTTCGGGCAGAGTAGGGGGTCGTGCATGGGGAATGGTGTTTCAGGGTTTAGGGCAGTGCAGTGGTGTTCGGGCAGTGTAGTGGGTCATGCAGGGGGTGGTGTTTCAGGGTTTAGGGCAGTGCAGTGGTGTTCGGGCAATGTAGGGGGTCGTGCTGGGGCTGGTGTTTCAGGGTTTAGGGCAGTGCAGTGGTGTTCGGGCAGTGTAGGGGGTCTTGCTGGGGGTGGTGTTTCAGGGTTTAGGGCAGTGGTGTTCGGGCAGTGTAGGGGGTCTTGCTGGGGGTGATGTTTCAGGGTTTAAGGCAGTGCAGTGGTGTTCGGGCAGTGTAGGGTGTCGTGCTGGGGGTGGTGTTTCAGGGTTTAGGGCAGTGCAGTGGTGTTCGGGCAGTGTAGGGGGTCGTGCACGGGGTGGTGTTTCAGGGTTTAGGGCAGTGCAGTGGTGTTCGGGCAGTGTAGGGGGTTGTGCTGGGGCTGGTGTTTCAGGGTTTAGGGCAGTGCAATGGTGTTCTGGCAGTGTAGGGGGTCGTGCTGGGGCTAGTGTTTCACGGTTTAGGGCAGTGCAGTGGTGTTCGGGCAGTGTAGGGGTCATGCTGGGGCTGGTGTTTCAGGGTTTAGGGCAGTGCAGTGGTGTTCGTGCAGTGTAGGTGGTCATGCTGGGGCTGGTGTTTCAGGGTTTAGGGCAGTGCAGTGGTGTTCGGGCAGTGTAGGGGGTCATGCTGGGGCTGGTGTTTCAGGGTTTAGGGCAGTGCAGTGGTGCTCAGGCAGTGTAGGGGGTCGTGCTGGGGGTGGTGTTTATGGGTTTAGGGTAGTGCAGTGGTGTTCGGGCAGTGTAGGGGGTCGTGCTGGGGCTGGTGTTTCAGGGTTTAGGGCAGTGCAGTGGTGTTCGGGCAGTGTAGGGGGTCGTGCTGGGGCTGGTGTTTTAGGGTTTAGGGCAGTGCAGTGGTGTTCGGGCAGTGTAGGGGGTCTTGCTGGGGGTAGTGTTTCAGGGTTTAGGACAGTGCAGTGGTGTTCGGTGCAGTGTAGGGGGTCGTGCTGGGGATGGTGTTTCATGGTTTAGGGCAGTGCAGTAGTGTTCAGGCAGTGTAGGGGGTCGTGCTGGGGCTGGTGTTTCAGGGTTTAGGGCAGTGCAGGCAGTGGTGCTCGGGCAGTGTAGGTGGTCATGCTGGGGCTGGTGTTTCAGTGTTTTGGGCAGAGCAGTGGTGTTTGGGCAGTGTAGGGGGTCGTGCTGGGGGTGGTGTTTCAGGGTTTAGGGCAGTGCAGTGGTGTTCGAGCAGTGTAGGGGGTCGTGCTGGGGGTGGTGTTTCAGGGTTTAGGGCAGTGGTGTTCGGGCAGTGTAGGGGGTCTTGCTGGGGGTGATGTTTCAGGGTTTAGGGCAGTGCAGTGGTGTTCGGGCAGTGTAGGGGGTCTTGCTGGGGGCAGTGTTTCAGGGTTTAGGGCAGAGCAATGGTGTTCAGGCAGTGTAGGGGGTTGTGTTGGAGGTGGTGTTTCAGGCTTTAGGGCAGTGCAGTGGTATTCGGGCAGTGTAGGGGGTCTTGCTGGGGGTGGTGTTTCAGGGTTTAGGGCAGTGGTGTTCAGGCAGTGTAGGGGGTCGTGCTGGGGGTGGTGTTTCAGGGTTTAGGGCAGTGCAGTGGTGTTCGGGCAGTGTAGGGGGTCGTGCAGGGGCTGGTGTTTCAGGGTTTAGGGCAGTGCAGTGGTGTTCGGGCAGTGTAGGGGGTCGTGCTGGGGGTGGTGTTTCAGGGTTTAGGGCAGTGCAGTGGTGTTTGGGCAGTGTAGGGGGTCGTGCTGGGGGTGGTGTTTCTGGGTTTAGGGCAGTGTAGTGGTGTTCGGGCAGTGTAGGGGGTCGTGCAGGGGGTGGTGAGTCAGGGTTTAGGGCAGTGCAGTGGTGTTCGGGCAGTGTAGGGGGTCATGCTGGGGGTAGAGTGTTTCAGGGTTTAGGGCAGTGCAGTGGTGTTCGGGCAGTGTAGGGGGTCGTGCAGGGGGTGGTGTTTCAGGGTTTAGGGCAGTGCAGTGGTGTTCGGGCAGTGTAGGGTGTCGTGCTGGGGGTGGTGTTTCAGGGTTTTGGGCAGTGCAGTGGTGTTCGGGCAGTGTAGGTGGTCTTGCTGGGGCTGGTGTTTCCGGGTTTAGTGCAGTGGTGTTCGGGCAGTGTAGGGGGTCTTGCTGGGGGTGGTGTTTCAGGGTTTAGGGCAGTGCAATGGTGTTCGCGCAGTGTAGGGGGTCTTGCTGGGGCTGATGTTTCAGCGTTTAGGGCAGCGCAGTGGTGTTCGGGCAGTGTAGGGGGTCTTGCTGGGGGTGGTGTTTCAGGGTTTAGGGCAGTGCAGTGGTGTTCGGGCAGTGTAGGGGGTCTTGCTGGGGCTGGTGTTTCAGGGTTTAGGGTAGTGCAGTGGTGTTCGGGCAGTGTAGGGGGTCGTGCTGGGGCTGGTGTTTGAGGGTTTAGGGCAGTGCAGTGGTGTTCGGGCAGTGTAGGGGGTCGTACTGGGGCTGGTGTTTCAGGGTTTAGGGCAGTGCAGTGGTTTTCAGGCAGTGTAGGCGGTCGTGCTGGGGGTGGTGTTTCAGGGTTAAGGGCAGTGCAGTGGTGTTCGGGCAGTGTAGGGGGTCATGCTGGGGGTGGTGTTTCAGGGTTTAGGGCAGTGCAGTGGTGTTCGGGCAGTGTAGGGGGTCGTGCTGGGGCTGGTGTTTCAGGGTTTTGGGCAGAGCAGTGGTGTTCGGGCAGTGTAGGGGGTCGTGCAGGGGGTGGTGTTTTAGGGTTTAGGGCACTGCAGTGTTGTTCGGGCAGTGTAGGGGGTCTTGCTGGGGGTGGTGTTTCAGGGTTTAGGGCAGTGGTGTTCGGGCAGTGTAGGGGGTCTTGCTGGGGGTGATGTTTCAGGGTTTAGGGCAGTGCAGTGGTGTTCGGGCAGTGCAGGGGGTCTTGCTGGGGCTGGTGTTTCAGGGTTTAGGGCAGTGCAGTAGTGTTCGTGCAGTGTAGGGGGTCATGCTGGGGGCGGTGTTTCAGGGTTTAGGGCAGTGCAGTAGTGTTCGGGCAGTGTAGGGGGTCATGCAGGGGGTGGTGTTTCAGGGTTTAGGGCAGTGCAATGGTGTTCGGGCAGTGTAGGGGGTCGTGCTGGGGGTGGTGTTTCAGGGTTTAGGGCAGTGCAGTGGTGTTCGGGCAGTGTAGTGGGTCATGCAGGGGTGGTGTTTCAGGGTTTAGGGCAGTGCAGTGGTGTTCGGGCAATGTAGGGGGTCGTGCTGGGGCTGGTGTTTCAGGGTTTAGGGCAGTGCAGTGGTGTTCGGGCAGTATAGGGGGTCTTGCTGGGGGTGGTGTTTCAGGGTTTAGGACAGTGGTGTTCGGGCAGTGTAGGGGGTCTTGCTGGGGGTGATGTTTCAGGGTTTAGGGCAGTGCAGTGGTGTTCGGGCAGTGTAGGGGGTCTTGCTGGGGATAGTGTTTCAGGGTTTAGGGCAGTGCAGTGGTGTTCGGGCAGTGTAGGGGGTCGTGCTGGGGCTGGTGTTTTAGGGTTTAGGGCAGTGCAGTGGTGTTCGGGCAGTGTAGGGGGTCTTGCTGGGGGTGGTGTTTCAGGGTTTAGGGCAGTGCAGTGGTGTTCGTGCAGTGTAGGGGGTCGTGCTGGGGATGGTGTTTCATGGTTTAGGGCAGTGCAGTAGTGTTCAGGCAGTGTAGGGGGTCGTGCTGGGGCTGGTGTTTCAGGGTTTAGGGCAGTGCAGGCAGTGGTGCTCGGGCAGTGTAGGGGGTCATGCTGGGGCTGGTGTTTCAGTGTTTTGGGCAGAGCAGTGGTGTTCGGGCAGTGTAGGGGGTCGTGCTGGGGGTTGTGTTTCAGGGTTTAGGGCAGTGCAGTGGTGTTCGAGCAGTGTAGGGGGTCGTGCTGGGGGTGGTGTTTCAGGGTTTAGGGCAGTGGTGTTCGGGCAGTGTAGGGGGTCTTGCTGGGGGTGATGTTTCAGGGTTTAGGGCAGCGCAGTGGTGTTCGGGCAGTGTAGGGGGTCTTGCTGGGGGCAGTGTTTCAGGGTTTAGGGCAGAGCAATGGTGTTCAGGCAGTGTAGGGGGTTGTGTTGGAGGTGGTGTTTCAGGCTTTAGGGCAGTGCAGTGGTATTCGGGCAGTGTAGGGGGTCTTGCTGGGGGTGGTGTTTCAGGGTTTAGGGCAGTGGTGTTCAGGCAGTGTAGGGGGTCGTGCTGGGGGTGGTGTTTCAGGGTTTAGGGCAGTGCAGTGGTGTTTGGGCAGTGTAGGGGGTCGTGCAGGGGCTGGTGTTTCAGGGTTTAGGGCAGTGCAGTGGTGTTCGGGCAGTGTAGGGGGTCGTGCTGGGGGTGGTGTTTCAGGGTTTAGGGCAGTGCAGTGGTGTTTGGGCAGTGTAGGGGGTCGTGCTGGGGGTGGTGTTTCTGGGTTTAGGGCAGTGTAGTGGTGTTCGGGCAGTGCAGGGGGTCGTGCAGGGGGTGGTGAGTCAGGGTTTAGGGCAGTGCAGTGGTGTTCGGGCAGTGTAGGGGGTCATGCTGGGGGTAGAGTTTTAGGGTTTAGGGCAGTGCAGTGGTGTTCGGGCAGTGTAGGGGGTCGTGCAGGGGGTGGTGTTTCAGGGTTTAGGGCAGTGCAGTGGTGTTCGGGCAGAGTAGGGTGTCGTGCTGGGGGTGGTGTTTCAGGGTTTTGGGCAGTGCAGTGGTGTTCGGGCAGTGTAGGTGGTCTTGCTGGGGCTGGTGTTTCCGGGTTTAGTGCAGTGGTGTTCGGGCAGTGTAGGGGGTCTTGCTGGGGGTGGTGTTTCAGGGTTTAGGGCAGTGCAATGGTGTTCGCACAGTGTAGGGGGTCTTGCTGGGGCTGATGTTTCAGCGTTTAGGGCAGCGCAGTGGTGTTCGGGCAGTGTAGGGGGTCTTGCTGGGGGTGGTGTTTCAGGGTTTAGGGCAGTGCAGTGGTGTTCGGGCAGTGTAGGGGGTCTTGCTGGGGCTGGTGTTTCAGGGTTTAGGGTAGTGCAGTGGTGTTCGGGCAGTGTAGGGGGTCGTGCTGGGGCTGGTGTTTGAGGGTTTAGGGCAGTGCAGTGGTGTTCGGGCAGTGTAGGGGGTCGTGCTGGGGCTGGTGTTTCAGGGTTTAGGGCAGTGCAGTGGTTTTCAGGCAGTGTAGGCGGTCGTGCTGGGGGTGGTGTTTCAGGGTTAAGGGCAGTGCAGTGGTGTTCGGGCAGTGTAGGGGGTCATGCTGGGTGTGGTGTTTCAGGGTTTAGGGCAGTGCAGTGGTGTTCGGGCAGTGTAGGGGGTCGTGTTGGGGCTGGTGTTTCAGGGTTTTGGGCAGAGCAGTGGTGTTCGGGCAGTGTAGGGGGTCGTGCAGGGGGTGGTGTTTTAGGGTTTAGGGCACTGCAGTGTTGTTCAGACAGTGTAGGGGGTCTTGCTGGGGGTGGTGTTTCAGGGTTTAGGGCAGTGGTGTTCGGGCAGTGTAGGGGGTCTTGCTGGGGGTGATGTTTCAGGGTTTAGGGCAGTGCAGTGGTTTTCGGGCAGTGCAGGGGGTCTTGCTGGGGCTGGTGTTTCAAGGTTTAGGGCAGTGCAGTAGTGTTCGTGCAGTGTAGGGGGTCATGCTGGGGGCGGTGTTTCAGGGTTTAGGGCAGTGCAGTAGTGTTCGGGCAGTGTAGGGGGTCATGCAGGGGGTGGTGTTTCAGGGTTTAGGGCAGTGCAATGGTGTTCGGGCAGTGTAGGGGGTCGTGCTGGGGGTGGTGTTTCAGGGTTTAGGGCAGTGCAGTGGTGTTCGGGCAGTGTAGTGGGTCATGCAGGGGGTGGTGTTTCAGGGTTTAGGGCAGTGCAGTGGTGTTCGGGCATTGTAGGGGGTCGTGCTGGGGCTGGTGTTTCAGGGTTTAGGGCAGTGCAGTGGTGTTCGGGCAGTATAGGGGGTCTTGCTGGGGGTGGTGTTTCAGGGTTTAGGACAGTGGTGTTCGGGCAGTGTAGGGGGTCTTGCTGGGGGTGATGTTTCAGGGTTTAGGGCAGTGCAGTGGTGTTCGGGCAGTGTAGGGGGTCTTGCTGGGGGTAGTGTTTCAGGGTTTAGGGCAGTGCAGGGGTGTTCGTGCAGTGTAGGGGGTCGTGCTGGGGATGGTGTTTCAGGGTTTAGGCCAGTGCAGTAGTGTTCGGGCAGAGTAGAGGGTCGTGCAGGGGAATGGTGTTTCAGGGTTTAGGGCAGTGCAGTGGTGTTCGGGCAGTGTAGTGGGTCATGCAGGGGGTGGTGTTTCAGGGTTTAGGGCAGTGCAGTGGTGTTCGGGCAATGTAGGGGGTCGTGCTGGGGCTGGTGTTTCAGGGTTTAGGGCAGTGCACTGGTGTTCGGGCAGTGTAGGGGGTCTTGCTGGTGGTGGTGTTTCAGGGTTTAGGGCAGTGGTGTTCGGGCAGTGTAGGGGGTCTTGCTGGGGGTGATGTTTCAGGGTTTAGGGCAGTGCAGTGGTGTTCGGGCAGTGTAGGGTGTCGTGCTGGGGGTGGTGTTTCAGGTTTTAGGGCAGGGCAGTGGTGTTCGGGCAGTGTAGGGGGTCGTGCACGGGGTGGTGTTTCAGGGTGTAGGGCAGTGCAGTGGTGTTCGGGCAGTGTAGGGGGTTGTGCTGGGGCTGGTGTTTCAGGGTTTAGGGCAGTGCAATGGTGTTCTGGCAGTGTAGGGGGTCGTGCTGGGGCTAGTGTTTCACTGTTTAGAGCAGTGCAGTGGTGTTCGGGCAGTGTAGGGGGTCATGCTGGGGCTGGTGTTTCAGGGTTTAGGGCAGTGCAGTGGTGTTCGTGCAGTGTAGGTGGTCGTGCTGGGGCTGGTGTTTCAGGGTTTAGGGCAGTGCAGTGGTGTTCGGGCAGTGTAGGTGGTCATGCTGGGGCTGGTGTTTCAGGGTTTAGGGCAGTGCAGTGGTGCTCAGGCAGTGTAGGGGGTCGTGCTGGGGGTGGTGTTTATGGGTTTAGGGTAGTGCAGTGGTGTTCGGGCAGTGTAGGGGGTCGTGCTGGGGCTGGTGTTTCAGGGTTTAGGGCAGTGCAGTGGTGTTCGGGCAGTGTAGGGGGTCGTGCTGGGGCTTGTGTTTCAGGGTTTTGGGCAGAGCAGTGGTGTTCGGGCAGTGTAGGGGGTCGTGCTGGGGGTGGTGTTTCAGGGTTTAGGGCAGTGCAGTGGTGTTCGGGCAGTGTAGGGGGTCGTGCTGGGGGTGGTGTTTCAGGGTTTAGGGCAGTGGTGTTCGGGCAGTGTAGGGGGTCTTGCTGGGGGTGATGTTTCGGGGTTTAGGGCAGTGGAGTGGTGTTTGGGCAGTGTAGGGGTCTTGCTGGGGATAGTGTTTCAGGGTTTAGGGCAGTGCAGTGATGTTTGGGCAGTGTAGGGGGCCGTGCTGGGGGTGGTGTTTCAGGGTTTAGGGCAGTGCAGTGGTGTTCGGGCAGTGTAGGGGGTCGTGAAGGGGGTGGTGTTTAGGGCAGTGCAGTGGTGTTTGGCAGTGTAGGGGGTCGTGCTGGGGGTGGTGTTTCAGGGTTTAGGGCAGTGCAGTGGTGTTCGAACAGTGTAGGGGGTCGTGCAGGGGCTGGTGTTTCAAGGTTTAGGGCAGTGCAGTGGTGTTCGGGCAGTGTAGGGGGTCGTTCTGGGGGTAGTGTTTTAGGGTTTAGGGTAGTGCAGTGGTGCTTGTGTAGTGTAGGGGGTCACGCTGGGGGTAGTGTTGTAGGGTTTAGGGTAGTGCAGTGGTGTTTGGGCAGTGTAGGGGGTCTTGCTGGGGGTGGTGTTTCAGGGTTTAGGGCAGTGGTGTTCGGGCAGTGTAGGGGGTCTTGCTGGGGGTGATGTTTCAGGGTTTAGGGCAGTGCAGTGGTGTTTGGGCAGTGTAGGGGGTCTTGCTGGGGGTAGTGTTTCAGGGTTTAGGGCAGTGCAGTAGTGTTCGGGCAGTGTAGGGGGTCGTGCAGGGGGAATGGTGTTTCAGGGTTTAGGGCAGTGCAGTGGTGTTCGGGCAGTGTAGGGTGTCATGCTGGGGGTGGTGTTTCAGGGTTTAGGGCAGTGCAGTGGTGTTCGGGCAGTGTAGGGGGTCGTGCACGGGGTGGTGTTTCAGGGTTTAGAGCAGAGCAGTAGTGTTCGGGCAGTGTAGGGGGTTGTGCTGGGGCTGGTGTTTCAGGGTTTAGGGCAGTGCAATGGTGTTCTGGCAGTGTAGGGGGTCGTGCTGGGGCTAGTGTTTCATGGTTTAGGGCAGTGCAGTGGTGTTCGGGCAGTGTAGGGGGTCATGCTGGGGCTGGTGTTTCAGGGTTTAGGGCAGTGCAGTGGTGTTCGTGCAGTGTAGGTGGTCGTGCTGGGGCTGGTGTTTCAGGGTTTAGGGCAGTGCAGTGGTGTTCGGGCAGTGTAGGGGGTCGTGCTGGGGCTGGTGTTTCAGGGTTTAGGGCAGTGCAGTGGTGCTCAGGCAGTGTAGGGGGTCATGCTGGGGGTGGTGTTTCTGGGTTTAGGGTAGTGCAGTGGTGTTCGGGCAGTGTAGGGGGTCGTGCTGGGGCTGGTGTTTCAGGGTTTAGGGCAGTGCAGTGGTGTTCGGGCAGTGTAGGGGGTTGTGCTGGGGCTGGTGTTTCAGGGTTTTGGGCAGAGCAGTGGTGTTCGGGCAGTGTAGGGGGTCGTGCTGGGGCTGGTGTTTCAGGGTTTTGGGCAGAGCAGTGGTGTTCGGGCAGTGTAGGGGGTCGTGCAGGGGGTGGTGTTTTAGGGTTTAGGGCACTGCAGTGTTGTTCGGACAGTGTAGGGGGTCTTGCTGGGGGTTGTGTTTCAGGGTTTAGGGCAGTGGTGTTCGGGCAGTGTAGGGGGTCTTGCTGGGGGTGATGTTTCAGGGTTTAGGGCAGTGCAGTGGTGTTCGGGCAGTGTAGGGGTCTTGCTGTTGCTGGTGTTTCAAGGTTTAGGGCAGTGCAGTAGTGTTCGTGCAGTGTAGGGGGTCATGCTGGGGGCGGTGTTTCAGGGTTTAGGGCAGTGCAGTAGTGTTCGGGCAGTGTAGGGGGTCGTGCAGGGGGTGGTGTTTCAGGGTTTAGGGCAGTGCAATGGTGTTCGGGCAGTGTAGGGGGTCGTGCTGGGGGTGGTGTTTCAGGGTTTAGGGCAGTGCAGTGGTGTTCGGGCAGTGTAGTGGGTCATGCAGGGGTGGTGTTTCAGGGTTTAGGGCAGTGCAGTGGTGTTCGGGCAATGTAGGGGGTCGTGCTGGGGCTGGTGTTTCAGGGTTTAGGGCAGTGCAGTGGTGTTTGTGCAGTTTAGGGGGTCTTGCTGGGGGTGGTGTTTCAGGGTTTAGGGCAGTGGTGTTCGGGCAGTGTAGGCGGTCTTGCTGGGGGTGATGTTTCAGGGTTTAGGTCAGTGCAGTGGTGTTCGGGCAGTGTAGGGGGTCTTGCTGGGGGTAGTGTTTCAGGGTTTAGGGCAGTGCAGGGGTGTTCGTGCAGTGTAGGGGGTCGTGCTGGGGATGGTGTTTCAGGGTTTAGGCCAGTGCAGTAGTGTTCGGGCAGAGTAGGGGGTCGTGCAGGGGGAATAGTGTTTCAGGGTTTAGGGCAGTGCAGTGGTGTTCGGGCAGTGTAGTGGGTCATGCAGGGGGTGGTGTTTCAGGGTTTAGGGCAGTGCAGTGGTGTTCGGGCAATGTAGGGGGTCGTGCTGGGGTGGTGTTTCAGGGTTTAGGGCAGTGCACTGGTGTTCGGGCAGTGTAGGGGGTCTTGCTGGGGGTGGTGTTTCAGGGTTTAGGGCAGTGGTGTTCGGGCAGTGTAGGGGGTCTTGCTGGGGGTGATGTTTCAGGGTTTAGGGCAGTGCAGTGGTGTTCGGGCAGTGTAGGGTGTCGTGCTGGGGGTGGTGTTTCAGGGTTTAGGGCAGGGCAGTGGTGTTCGTGCAGTGTAGGGGGTCGTGCACGGGTTGGTGTTTCAGGGTGTAGGGCAGTGCAGTGGTGTTCGGGCAGTGTAGGGGGTTGTGCTGGGGCTGGTGTTTCAGGGTTTAGGGCAGTGCAATGGTGTTCTGGCAGTGTAGGGGGTCGTGCTGGGGCTAGTGTTTCACGGTTTAGGGCAGTGCAGTGGTGTTCGGGCAGTGGAGGGGGTCATGCTGGGGCTGGTGTTTCAGGGTTTAGGGCAGTGCAGTGGTGTTCGTGCAGTGTAGGTGGTCGTGCTGGGGCTGGTGTTTCAGGGTTTAGGGCAGTGCAGTGGTGTTCGGGCAGTGTAGGGGGTCATGCTGGGGCTGGTGTTTCAGGGTTTAGGGCAGTGCAGTGGTGCTCAGGCAGTGTAGGGGGTCGTGCTGGGGGTGGTGTTTATGGGTTTAGGGTAGTGCAGTGGTGTTCGGGCAGTGTAGGGGGTCGTGCTGGGGCTGGTGTTTCAGGGTTTAGGGCAGTGCAGTGGTGTTCGGGCAGTGTTGGGGTTCGTGCTGGGGCTTGTGTTTCAGGGTTTTGGGCAGAGCAGTGGTGTTCGGGCAGTGTTGGGGGTCGTGCTGGGGGTGGTGTTTCAGGGTTTAGGGCAGTGCAGTGGTGTTCGGGCAGTGTAGGGGGTCGTGCTGGGGGTGATGTTTCAGGGTTTAGGGCAGTGGTGTTCGGGCAGTGTAGGGGGTCTTGCTGGGGGTGATGTTTCGGGGTTTAGGGCAGTGGAGTGGTGTTTGGGCAGTGTAGGGGGTCTTGCTGGGGATAGTGTTTCAGGGTTTAGGGCAGTGCAGTGATGTTTGGGCAGTGTAGGGGGCCGTGCTGGGGGTGGTGTTTCAGGGTTTAGGGCAGTGCAGTGGTGTTCGGGCAGTGTAGGGGGTCGTGAAGGGGGTGGTGTTTAGGGCAGTGCAGTGGTGTTCGGCAGTGTAGGGGGTCGTGCTGGGGGTGGTGTTTCAGGGTTTAGGGCAGTGCAGTGGTGTTCGAACAGTGTAGGGGGTCGTGCAGGGGCTGGTGTTTCAAGGTTTAGGGCAGTGCAGTGGTGTTCGGGCAGTGTAGGGGGTCGTTCTGGGGGTAGTGTTTTAGGGTTTAGGGTAGTGCAGTGGTGCTTGTGTAGTGTAGGGGGTCGTGCTGGGGGTAGTGTTGTAGGGTTTAGGGTAGTGCAGTGGTGTTCGGGCAGTGTAGGGGGTCTTGCTGGGGGTGGTGTTTCAGGGTTTAGGGCAGTGGTGTTCGGGCAGTGTAGGGGGTCTTGCTGGGGGTGATGTTTCAGGGTTTAGGGCAGTGCAGTGGTGTTCGGGCAGTGTAGGGGGTCTTGCTGGGGGTAGTGTTTCAGGGTTTAGGGCAGTGCAGTAGTGTTCGGGCAGAGTAGGGGGTCGTGCAGGGGGAATGGTGTTTCAGGGTTTAGGGCAGTGCAGTGGTGTTCGGGCAGTGTAGGGTGTCATGCTGGGGGTGGTGTTTCAGGGTTTAGGGCAGTGCAGTGGTGTTCGGGCAGTGTAGGGGGTCGTGCACGGGGTGGTGTTTCAGGGTTTAGGGCAGTGCAGTAGTGTTCGGGCAGTGTAGGGGGTTGTGCTGGGGCTGGTGTTTCAGGGTTTAGGGCAGTGCAATGGTGTTCTGGCAGTGTAGGGGGTCGTGCTGGGGCTAGTGTTTCACGGTTTAGGGCAGTGCAGTGGTGTTCGGGCAGTGTAGGGGGTCATGCTGGGGCTGGTGTTTCAGGGTTTAGGGCAGTGCAGTGGTGTTCGTGCAGTGTAGGTGGTCGTGCTGGGGCTGCTGTTTCAGGGTTTAGGGCAGTGCAGTGGTGTTCGGGCAGTGTAGGGGGTCGTGCTGGGGCTGGTGTTTCAGGGTTTAGGGCAGTGCAGTGGTGCTCAGGCAGTGTAGGGGGTCGTGCTGGGGGTGGTGTTTCTGGGTTTAGGGTAGTGCAGTGGTGTTCGGGCAGTGTAGGGGGTCGTGCTGGGGCTGGTGTTTCAGGGTTTAGGGCAGTGCAGTGGTGTTTGGGCAGTGTAGGGGGTTGTGCTGGGGCTGGTGTTTCAGGGTTTTGGGCAGAGCAGTGGTGTTCGTGCAGTGTAGGGGGTCGTGCTGGGGGTGGTGTTTCAGGGTTTAGGGCAGTGCAGTGGTGTTCGGGCAGTGTAGGGGGTCGTGCTGGGGGTGGTGTTTCCGGGGTTAGGGCAGTGGTGTTCGGGCAGTGTAGGGGGTCTTGCTGGGGGTGATGTTTCAGGGTTTAGGGCAGTGGAGTGGTGTTTGGGCAGTGTAGGGGCTCTTGCTGGGGATAGTGTTTCAGGGTTTAGGGCAGTGCAGTGGTGTTTGGGCAGTGTAGGGGGCCGTGCTGGGGGTGGTGTTTCAGGGTTTAGGGCAGTGCAGTGGTGTTCGGGCAGTGTAGGGGGTTGTGAAGGGGGTGGTGTTTCAGGGTTTAGGGCAGTGCAGTGGTGTTCGGGCAGTGTAGGGGGTCGTGCTGGGGGTGGTGTTTCAGGGTTTAGGGCAGTGCAGTGGTGTTCGAACAGTGTAGGGGGTCGTGCAGGGGCTGGTGTTTCAAGGTTTAGGGCAGTGCAGTGGTGTTCGGGCAGTGTAGGGGGTCATTCTGGGGGTAGTGTTTTAGGGTTTAGGGTAGTGCAGTGGTGCTTGTGTAGTGTAGGGGGTCGTGCTGGGGGTAGTGTTTTAGGGTTTAGGGTAGTGCAGTGGTGTTTGTGTAGTGTAGGGGGTCATGTTTTAGGGTAGTGCAGTGGTGTTTGGGTAGTGTAGGGGATCGTGCTGGGGGTAGTGTTTTAGGGTTTAGGGTAGTGCAGTGGTGTTTGTGTAGTGTAGGGGGTCATGCTGGGGGTAGTGTTTTAGGGTTTAGGATAGTGCAGTGGTGCTTGTGTAGTGTAGGGAGTCGTGCTGGGGTAGTGTTTTAGGGTTTAGAGTAGTGCAGTAGTGTTTTTGTAGTGTAGGGGGTCATGTTTTAAGATGCAACGCTCCAATACCTGACCAGTCTGCACTACATATAACTGCAAAAAAACTAAAAATAAAAAGTGTTTTGCACACTTTTGTCATTGGGCTATATGTGGGCTACATCTGGGTAATATTTGTGCTACATTTGGGCTCTTTTTTCTCTGGTGGCCATCTTGGAAGACTTCTTTGTTATGAAGTTTCCTAACTTCCTCATTTACTGCAGTCTCCTCAGTAGGAAATGCTTTCAGTTTTTACTTTGATTCCATCAAGAAGGCATTCAGATGTGTCTCACATTTGCCATAAATTCAGAATGTTAGCACTCTAGTTGCTCATTAGATCACTGTACTAAAGCTACTGCTCACCAGGGAGTTAACTGGAAGTCTGCTGCTGGTATTGAAAGTGATTGTTTCAGTCTGCATGTCAGAATTTTCTAATGAAATAGAAGAGGATTTGAGATCTCACTTAAAACATGCCCTCATTTTTCTTTCTGCAGCACTAACCTTAATTTCTATTTAAAAAAGAACCCCCTCATTTTGTTCCTTTTTAAATTAAATGTTTTAAGTATTAACGGTTTATTCCAATCAAGATGGCTTCAGGTGTGCCATACTTTTGTCATTAGTAAGGCTGTTAGCACTCTAGTTGTTCTTTAGAACACTCTGGGAAGCTGCAGTAGAACACAAAGGCATCAACTGACAGGCTGCTCCTGTTGAAATATAACAGGAAGATATTTGAGATCTCACTTGAAACATGTCCTAATTTTTCTTTCTACAGCACTAACCATAATTTCTATGGCAAAATGAACCCCGGGGAATTTCTATGGTTTTGTACGAGTGAAATGTCCAACTAACTATAATGCCCCTGAAACCTATGGTTTTTCAGTGAATATATATATATATATATATATATATATTATCTACTGGCGGTCGCCAGTATATAGTTATAGTTGGGACCTATTATCCATAGGAAATCCGCGACATTCTATTTGAAATAACGTTGGCGCCGGTTGACGAATCTTCGCGAAAGTTTCCAACTTGTTGGGGCGCTCCGCTCCACTCCTACCCTGAAAGTCTCGGGTTGATTCGTCAAGCGGGGGCCGAGAAAAAAGGGGGGCCCCAAAACGCGTTTTCCCCATTCATTTTTCCATAGGAACCTTTAGTCGCAGCTACAGCCCGAACTGCTGAACGGAATGACACCAAATTTGGCAAAGAGGTAGCCCTTGGTTCAGACTGGTGCCTTTTGCTTAAATGGTGTAAATCCGTTCAGTAGTTCCTGAGAAAATGACAAGTAAAGTCACATATATATCTATGGCCGAGTAGGGTCCGCGTACCCTCCCGATCACGAGCTGCATGCTAATTGGCTGTCAGCTGGCTGTCAACATTCCGATTCAGGAAGTGTTGGCAGCCATTTTGTCCCTCGGTAGAACCGAGGGACAGAAACAAGTGCGCAAAGCGCACAAAGGGAGCAGGGTAGAAACACCCTAACCCCTAGGCCTGCTCAGGGGTCCCACAAGGACCCCTGGGCAAAAAGCATTTTAAAAAAAAAAAATCGGCAGGATGCGCTCAGGGTGCGCGAATCCTGCCGAAAATCGAGCGCGGTCTCCGCGCTCGATGTTAGTTGCCCCGGGTGGGCCAAGTCCCGGGGGCATGGTGGAGGGGTTAAATTTATGTATGGGGGCCTCTAAGGGCCCCCAAGCCCGAGGACCACCACCCCCGGGGCTTTAACAAAAAATGGTGCGGGAGGGCTCTTTGCCCCCACACGCCCGGGGACCGCCACCTCCCGGGGCACTAAAAATTTAAAATGGGGGTCCGTTTTGGACCCCAAAGCCCCGGGGACCACCACCTCCCGGGGCTTTGAAAATGTGGGAGGAGGGCCGCGCGGCCCCCTCCTGGAAGCCAGTGATGGCCCTGGGGACCGCCACCCCCAGGGCCAGCTCCTGCAGTGTCCCGGGGTGCCTACCCCGGGACACTGCTGTTTGCAATGACAGGACGGGAGCCTCGCGGCTCCCGTCCTGTCATTGCAAACTTGCTTTGGATATTGGAAGAGAGAGCAGGAAACCTGCTCTCGCTCTAATATCCAAAGCTGATTGCTTTCCACATGGGGAGCAGCATGTTAGCTGCTCCCCATGTGGAAAGCAATGCCGGCTCGTGCAGGAGGCGGGGAGCCGGCTGGGACTGTGGGGGTATTGGGGACCCCCCACAGTCCCCAACCAGAGGCCAGGCCCCGGGGGATGGGGTCCCCGGGGCCATAAGTGGCCAGGAGGGGGCCACGCAGCCCCCTCCCCAAATTTTAAAAAACGAAATAAAAAGAAAAAAAAGTGCAAGGCCGGCCCCGGGGATGGGGTCCCGGGGCCTTAAATGGCCTGAGGAGGGGGCCACGCAGCCCCCTCCAAATCAAAAAATCAAAAAATCGAGGCCATGCCCGGGGGATGGGGTCCCCGGTGCCAATACAGGCCCAGGGAAGGGGGCCACGCGGCCCCCTTCCCGTTTTTTTTTTAAATTTAAAAATAAATAAATAAAATGCTCAGGCCCCGGGGGATGGGGTCCCCGGGGCCAAAAGTGGGCAAGGGAAGGGGGACACGCAGCCCCCTCCCATTAAAAAAAAATGTAAAAAAAAAAAACGACCGGCATCGTGCCGGAGGCCCCGCCCCCCTCCCTGCAGTACTCTGCAAACGCGCACCCTGGCGCGTTTGCAGAGGGGGAACGAATTCCCCTTGAATACTGGGGGTCCCTGGGGGCCAACTAGCCCACCAGGAACCTCCAGTATGCGCCAGGGGGCTGCGTTGCAGAGACGTGTACAGAAGCCACGCCCCTTTTTACACCTCTCTGTAACGCAGCTCTGTGGCGCTTTTTGGAGGTATATGGTGGGCTAGTTGGACTCCAGGGACCCTCAGGGTTCAAGGGGACTTAATCCCCCAACTTAAAACGCGCCACGGGGCGCGTTTGCACAGTGGTGAAGGGAGGGGGCGAGGCTTCAGGTGACATGTGTGCAAACAGGCCCCGTGGCGCGTTTTAAGATGGGGAATAAATTCCTTTTCAATCCCGAGGGTCCCTAGGGGCCAACTAGCCCACCAGATATGTCCAGTAAGCGCCACGGAGCTGCGTTGCAGAGTGTTGTACAAAGGGGCGTGGCCTCTGAACACCTCTCTGCAACGCAGCCCCTGGCGCATACTGGAGGTACCTGGTGGGCTAGTTCGCCCCTAGGGACCCTCGGGATTGAGGAGGAATTAATTGTCCAACTTAAAACGCGCCACAGGGCGTGTTTGCAGACATGTCACCTTAGGCCCCACCCCCTTCCTTCACCATTGTGCAAATATTCCTCTAAAATCAGCCGAACTACGAATTCCGATTTACTCACCTGTTATCAGGAGAGACCTCAGTGCTGCATCTTTGAGCCCAGTACTGATCCTGAAAAGTAATTCTAACCGTACTTACCAGTAACTTGAATTTCCTTCCATAGGATATCATTGCCTGCTTTTTGCTGAAAAAGTTTCTAAGTGTCGATTTTTGAAACATACAAATATTCCTCTAAAATCAGCCGAAATACGAATTTCGATTTACTCACCTGTTATCAGGAGAGACCTCATTGCTGCATCTTTCAGCCCAGTACTGGTCCTGAAAAGTAATTTTAACCGTACTTACCAGTAACTTGAATTTCCTTCCATAGGCTAACATTGACTGGTTTCACTTGGAAATTCTTCTAAGTGTGGAGTTTTGGAACTTTATAATATTCCTCTAAAATCAGCCGAAATACGAATTCCGATTTACTCACCTGTTATCAGGAGAGACCTCAGTGCTGCATCTTTCAGCCCAGTACTGATCCTGAAAAGTAATTTTAACCGTACTTACCAGTAACTTGAATTTCCTTCCATAGGATATCATTGCCTGCTTTTTCTGAAAAAGTTTCTAAGTGTCGATTTTTGAAACATACAAATATTCCTCTAAAATCAGACGAAATACGAATTCCGATTTACTCACCTGTTATCAGGAGAGAACCCAGTGCTGCATCTTTTAGCCCAGCACTGACCCTGAAAAGTAATTCTAACCGTACTTAACAGTAACTTGAATTTCCTTCCATAGGCTAACATTGACTGGTTTCACTTGGAAATTCTTCTAAGTGTGGAGTTTTGGAACTTTATAATATTTCTCTAAAATCAGCCGAACTATGAATTCCGATTTACTCACCTGTTATCAGGAGAGAACCCAGTGCTGCATCTTTTAGCCCAGCACTGACCCTGAAAAGTAATTCTAACCGTACTTACCAGTAACTTGAATTTCCTTCCATAGGAATCCATTGTCTGGTTTTCAGCAGAAAAGTTTCAAAGTGTCGATTTTCACAAACTACAAATATTCCTTAAAAATCGCATGTGTGACTTAAACGCATTCTTTCAACTGTTTACAGGAGATGCACCAGTGCTGGTTCCAAGATCCACCACTGAGTAAGAAAAAGTTACGATAACACTACTTACCTGCTAAGTGAATTTCCTCCCATAGGATAACATTGGTGATTCTATATGAAAAAGTTTCTAAGTGTCAACTTTTAAAATACAATAATATTCCTTAAAAATCACTACTGTAACCAAAACGCTTTTACTCAACTGTTTACAGGAGATGTCCCAGGACTGAATCTAGGATCCAGTCCTGTGGTTAGATAAGTAATCCATAAAGTAACTAATTGCATTTAACTAGAAATTCACATTGAGCTCAATGTTGCTTTGTTTTTTAAATTGTGTTGCCCATTGCAACAACTGTAACTACTGTACTTAAAAGTCTATTGCCTATTTGCAAAGTATTTAAACTAAAGTAATTCATTCTGAGAAAGTATATTTTGTAATGTAATGTATAATGTAATTACAATGTAATTTAAAAATAAAATATCTAAAAATAAATAGTTTAAAAAAATGTTGTAAATCAGTATCAAAAAAATAAATATAACAATTAATACATTTAAAAATTGTCATTTACAAAACCTTTGAAATTCACTGAAAAAACCATAGGTTTCAGACACGTTATAGTTAGGAATTAGCATTTAAAAAACCTTTGAAATTCACTGAAAAAACCATAGGTTTCAGGCACGTTATAGTTAGAAATTAGCATTTAAAAAACCTTAGAAATTCACTGAAAAAACCATAAGGTTTTAGGGACAGTTATAGTTAGTTGGACATTGCACTCGTACAAAACCCGTGAAATTCCCCCGTTATAGTTAGTTCAGGTAACTATAACTCGCGCCCCCGCAATGCACTGCTGATGACGTCACATATTACATCACTCATGACATGGTCAGTGACATCACTGATGACATCACTGATGACATCTCAAATGACATCACTGATGACATCATCCAGTGACTGTGTGTTTCTGTAAAGTTTAAATATTTTTAATATATATAGGGAAAGGCCTATTGAAGAATGAGTGGGTGTATAAGTGTCTGTATGGATGATTTAGTAGGTGCGTGACTAACTCGATAAGTGAGTGATTAAACGTATCTTACTGAATGCATGGGTTAGTGACTAAACTGGGTGAATGTCTGTATCCGTCTGTCTGTTGCTGTGTAAGTGGTGCATGGGTTTGTGAATAGCTACATGAGTGTCTATATGAGTTATTGATTGGTTGTCTGAGTATCTGTATGGGTGCCTGAGTGTTTGTGTGGGTGGGGTGTGTGTGACTCTGTGCATAGATGTGTGAGTGGGTGATTCACTGGGTGGATGGTTTCAAGAGTGCATCTGTGATAGACTGTATGGGTGGGTAAGTGTGTGTAAGAGTGTGTTAGTGAGTGAATGTATGTCCCAGTGGTACATGTGTGAGTAACTACATATGTGAAAGGCAGTATATAAGTGTGTTGGAGTATATAAATAGCTATAAGCGAGAGTGTGTGATTGTGAGAGTGACTGTATGGATGAGTGTGTGCTTGTATCAGTGATTGTATAAGAGCGTAAGAATGTGCTAGTATTTGTATGAGTAAGTGAGCTGGTGTGTGTATAACTGTATAGATGAGTAAATGGCAGTGTGTTTAATTATTTGCATGACTGACTAGGTGTGTGAGTACCTCTATGGATGAGTGGCGGTGTTTGAGGGTCTATATAGGAGTATGAGTGCATATGATAGTCCTGTACTGAGTGACCATAAGTATGAGTGACTGTACGGGTGAGTGAGTGGATGTGTGTGTGTAGACCTAAGAATCAGTGAGTGGGTATGTAGATATTGGTGTTGGAGTGTCTATGGTTTTGAGAATGGCAGTCTGTAATTTAGAGTGGGTGTATCAAAGGTTATATTAGGGTGTGAGGAGGTGCATTAAATTCTCACATGGATGATGTCATCAGTGATGTCATTTGAGATGTCATCAGTGATGTCATCAGTGATGTCACTGACCATGTCATGAGTGATGTAATATGTGACGTCATCAGCAGTGCATTGCGGGGGCGCGAGTTATAGTTACCTGAACTAACTATAATGGGGGAATTTCACGGGTTTTGTACGAGTGCAATGTCCAACTAACTATAACTGTCCCTACAACCTTATGGTTTTTTCAGTGAATTTCTAAGGTTTTTTAAATGCTAATTTCTAACTATAACGTGCCTGAAACCTATGGTTTTTTCAGTGAATATATATATATATATATTTTACCTACTGGCAGTCGCCAGTAGGTAGTTATAGTTGGGACCTAGTTTCCATAGGAAAAGCGTTTATTCTTTTGGAAATAACTTTGGCGCCGTTTGATGAATCTTCACAAAAGTTTCAAAACTAATGAGGCGCTCAGGTAAGATCCTGTCATGTAAGTTTCGGGTTGATTCGTCAAGCGGAGGCTGAGAAAATTGGGGGGTCCAAAAAAACGTTTTCTCTATGTTAATTTCCATAGGAAACTGTTGACGCAGCTACATCCCGAACTCCTGAACGGAAATACACCAAATTTGGCAGAAAGGTAGCTCTTGGTCCAGAGTGCACTCTTTTTCTTAAATGGTGTAAATCCATTCAGTAGTTTTTGAGATTTTTTTTTTTACAGATATCTATATATCGACGTGAAGAATCCATGAACTCTCACGATCTGGAGCCTTGCAATCTGATTGGCTGTCAACAGTTCCAACCAGGAAGTGTTGGCAGCCATCTTGTGACTCAGTTGAACCGAGTCATGAGAAAAAATTTGAAAAAATTTGAAAAGGGGGCAGGGTAGAAACACCCTGACCCCCTAGGCCTGCTCAGGGGGTCCCAAAAAAGCATTTTTTTTTTAAAATCCTGCCGAAAAGTTTTTAAAAAATGAAGTGCAGTCTCCGCGCTTTATTTAATTAGGCCCCTGGGTGGGCCAGGTCCCGAGGCAAATATGTTAATAGATGCGGGGACCCCTGCAGCCCCGGGGACCGCCACCTCCCTGGGGCTTTTAAAAAAAAATGTGTGGGGAGGGCTCCTGCCCCCCACGCAGCCCCTGGGACTGCAACCTCCCCGGGTCTATATTCATGAAATGCGATGGGCCACATGGCCCCCGCGCAGACCCGGGGACCACCACCTCCGCGGGGCTTTTTTAAAAATGAAAATGTGGGGGGGCTTGTGCCCCCACACACAGCCCCGGGGACCACCACATCCCCAGGGCTTAAATCATTAATTGCTGGGGGCCATGCAGCCCCGGGACCGCCACCTCCCGGGGCTATTTTTTTAAATGTAGTGTGGGGCGTCGAGCCCCCCCACACTGCCCCAGGGACCACCACCTCCCCGGGCCACACTTTACTTAAATGTGGGGGTCCGTTGTGGACCTTCGGCCCCGGGGACCACCACCTCCCTGGGGCTTGAAACCTGTTGTGAGGGGGGCCGCATGGCCCCCCTCCAGGAGCCCTCCTTGGCCCTGGGGACCACCACCCCCCAGGGCCAGCTCCAGCAATGTCCAGGGGTGCCCACCCCCGGGACATTGCAGATTGCTATGGCATGGCGGGAGCAGTGCTCCCGCCATGCCATAGCAAACTTCTGCTTCTCTTCATGGAAGCGAGAGCAGGAAAACTGCTCTCGCTTACATGAAGCGAAGCAGAATTGCTTTTGGGCAAAGGGAGCTGCATGTTTGCAGCTCCCTTGCCCAAAAGCAATGCCTGATCCCGCAGGAGGCGGGGAGTCAGCAGGGACCGTGGGGGCATTGGGGCTCCCCCGCGGTCCCCAACCAGAGGCCAAGCCCCGGGGGATGGGGTCCCCGGGGCCCAAAATGGCCCAGGTAAGGGGGGCCGTGCAGGCCCCCCATCCATTTTTAAAACAAAAAAAGGATTGGCCAAGTCCTGGAGGATGGGGTCCACAGGGCCAAAAATGGTCCAGAAGGGGGGGGGGGGTCAAGTGGCCCCCTCTCCCTTTTTAAAAAATGTTTTTTTTTAACCGCTTCGCCGCGATCGGAATTCCGCCCTGGTGCTGGACATTCCGATCGCGGGTGTGGTCGTGACGAGCTCAGCTCGTCATGCGCACAGCGCGACCGCGCAGCATGACGAGCTGAGCTCGTCATGAGCATCGAAGGGCTTAAATGGCCGGGCCCCGGGGGATGGGGTCCCCGTGGCCGATATCAGGCAATGGAACTGGGGGGGGGGGGCAATAATTTTTTTTTCTCTTGTCATAGGAGTCGCAACCCTATTGCGGCTCTCAGCACTGCCCCCAGTGTAACTTCGCGGTGGATTCACGGATCCACCTTCAGTAAATAATGATATAGTATATAATTCAGAAGGTAGTGTTGCATTTGTGAACTTTTTTATAGAGCTACTGAGATTGAAGTTAATAATCACATTAAACTTGATAGAGTTAGAAATAATATAAAAAAATAAAAATTAAAAGTTAGATTTGAAAAGTGTATTGTGTTGTAGTACATTGAATTTGTGCTTTTGTTTGAATCCGGAAAATATTTAAAAAGAGTATGTATGTTAAGAAATAAATAAGATTCACTGTTGGGTTATAGGGTGGCTCTAAAAAGAGCCGTTGTTTTCAATATGACTTTGTTGGTGCTACATGTAAGTGCGGATGAACAGCTTAAGGTTGTTGAGAAACACTCTGTTTCCTTCATCTGTGAAATGAACTCCATCACTTCAGTAGATGTCATGCATATCAAAACGTAGATTGTTGCTATAGATGGAGCCCATCCTATGGTCTCTGAGGTAAGCAGAAACAGCTTTATTGACATTCTTCCTAGCCTTGTGAATCTGTGGACAGAGTTGATCTGACCACTTCCATTTTTGTCTTTGGCATATATTAGAGTATACAAAGACAGTTTGAGGGAAAAGCAACATCAACTGTGCAAAGGTATCCTTCATTAGGATTTCCAGCCCTACCCCAGTCAATGTGCCTAGGTCATTGCCACCACAGTGCATAATCATGAGGTCAGGGGGTTGGAGATGCAAAAAGGTTTTAACCAAAGGCATCAATTGGTGCCACTTTAATCCTCTCTGTGCAAACCATTTAATATCCACATTTTGCAAACCTAGGTCTTTGTCAATACCTCTGCGTTGAGCATACCTTTTGCCCCAGAAAACATAGCTGTGCCCTACTATCCATACTGTAAGCATTTTGAAGGGATGTGTGGAAGGAATCAAAAGATGCGGGTAGCTGAGTATGCCAGTTGGTGGAATGAGAGGTATCTAAAATGGTGGAAATGGTGCTGTTTTAGAAAAACCAGATAACTGATTGGTTGGTCATAAACATTGTGTACTCAAAAAATAGGATGCATGTTTCTTTCCTGAAGAAGCATGTTTCTGATTGGTTATTGAAAAATGTTTGAAAGGTACAGTAGATAGGATAAGGTAATATATTGCAAAAGTCAACCGCACCTGCTATTTGCATTTGTAAGCTAGTGTGCTGAGTTTGAAAATATGGTGAACTTGCGACCTTCTGGTACAGTTGAATGTTGCAGAAAGTGTTACTATGGAAACTAGGATTAAACAGAATGGGGGAAGTGTTGAAACTTAACTGTGGTTTTAAAATATGAAATGCTAACTTATATATAAATGATATGCTACTAAAGTAAGTTTTCCCACATCAGAAGTATGTTTAGAAGTACTGTGTTGTTAAAAAATAATACTAGTATTATTGGAAATAGGTTTTTGAACTCCCGTAAGGGTTCGCGGCTCCATCGAGACACTACAATGCGGCAATGTGGTGGAGTCGCGACTCCAGTAAATTACAGAACCAGTTTGGGCACTTTTAGAAGAGACTAAGAAAGGGTTACTATGTCTAACCAATAGAAATGTGTTTTAGAATTTGAAATAATGAAGGAAGCATTTAGATTTGTTACTTACATTTATTTGTGTGCAGAAAGAGAGGGAAAGTTTGCCATTACTGGTTTTACCTTGTTTAGAGTGGTGCATTACATTTATTGTGTGAAAAAGAAAATCTTTTATGAGTTTCTCATATTTGATGTTCTGCAATACTATTTTAGAGGTGAGTTACAAATTTTTCAGGTGTATTATGTATTGTTTAGTAGTGCTTCAGTCTTTGTAGTGATATTTTTAACTTTGAAAAGCATTATTTTTAAAGTTTGCAAATTATTAGAGAAGTGTGATGTTTGAAATATGTTACGAAATGTACGAAAGTGTATTGTAGTTTGTTTTATTGTACTGAAATGAAGATTGAAATAGATTGTGCATAGTAATATGTATGCTTCGTGAGTGTCTAATGAAAGCAGTACAGAAAACTGATGTTTTATTTATATTGACAGATATATTAAAATATATCGCAGTCTATATAACTCTATATCCATGATCCCTATATTATGATCAAAAAGGAATACATACACTTTCTTCTACATGAAATTAGAGAGTATGTGGTCTGAAATACAGATATTCAAGTATTTTTATTTTTATTTTTATGCATGATGTCACTAGCAAAAGATAGAGACATACGCATGCATACATTCAGAAATATGGTGAGACTTACAACAGTGACATGGGAAGAATTGCTGTTTTAAATTTTGGCATGCCCAACTTTCTCAGGAGTCAGTGAAAACTGAAGCTGCAAAAGAAAAGTGAGCTTTAAGACATGTTGGCAGAGGTTTTAGTGATTAGGGTACTTTGTATGAGTCTCTGAAAAGGTATACTTGAAGTACAGCATATAAATGTAGGTGTCTGCTTGAAATGGGAAGTGCAGTCTGTCAAGTTTAAAGGGCTGCATGGTCTTGTGACTGAGGTATGTCTCTACTTGTACATGTATTCTCACATGTGTTATTCATCTGAAGATGCTAGACATGTGAAACACAGGTATACACTATTTGTATGTTTCTTTTATGTATGATGCCACTAGCAAAAGGCACAGACACATGCATGCATGCTTTCAGGAACATGGTGAGTGTTACAATAGTAAAATGGGAAGGATTGCTGTTTTAAATTTGGTAGCTGTAACATTCTGAGCAGTCAGTGAAAAATGAAGGTGCAACAGAAAAGTGAGGTTTAAGACATGCTGGTAGAAGGATTAGTGATTAGGCTATTTTGTATGAGTCTGTGGAAAGGTATATATGAAATACGCCATATAAATTTAGGTGTCTGCTTGAAATGGGAAGTGCAATCTGTCAAGTTTAAAGGTCTGCATGGTCTTGTGACTGAGGTATGTCTCTGCTTGTACATGTATTCTCACACATATTATGCATCTGAAGTTGCTTCATGTGTGAAACACAGGTATACAACTATTTGTATGTTTCTTTTATATATGATGCCACCAGCAAAAGGTACAGACACATGCATGCATGTTTTCAGGAACATGGTGAGACTTACAACAGAAACATGGGAAGCATTGCTGTTTTAAATTTGGTAGGTCCAACATTCTGAGCAGTCGGTGAAAAATGAATATGCAGCATAAAAGTGAGGTTTAACCCCTTCGGTGCTCAGGACGGCCCCCGGCCATCATACGTCACGGTGGGCGTGTGCTAACGACGGCCGGGGGCCGTCCAAACCCCGCCCGCTCATTAATTCTCCCGCACAGCGGGAGAATTATCGCAGCGCGCAAGGGGTTAAGACATGTTGGCAGAGGGATAAGTGATTAGGGTACTTCGTATGAGTCTCTGGAAAGGTACACTTTAAGTATGCCGTAATAATGTAGGTGTCTGCTTCAAATGGGAATAGCAGTCTGTCAAACTTAAAAGTATGTGTGCTCTTGAAACTGAGGTATATCTGTACTTGCACATGTATTCTCGCACGTGTTATGCATCTGAAGATGCTAGACGTGTGAAATACAGGTACACATCTATTTGTATGTTTCTTTTATGTATGATGCCACTAGTAAAAGGCACAGGCACATGCATGCATGTTTTCAGGAACATGGTGAGACTTACAACAGTAACATTGCAAGGATTGCTTTTTTAAATTTCTGGAGTTCTCTTGCCTCTTTCTGCGCTTCTCTTGACTCTTTCTGCACCTCTGTTGCTTCTTTCTGCACTTCTCTTGCCTCTTTCTGTACCCGTCTTGCCTCTTTCTACACCTCTGCTGCTTTTTCTGTACTTCTCTTCTTTCTTTCTGCACCTCTCTTGCTTCTTTCTGAACCCCTCTTCCCCCTTTCTGCAGCTCTCTTACCTCTTTCTGCACCTCTCTTGCGTGTTTCTGCACTTCTCTTTCTTCTTTCGGCACTTCTCTTGCTTCTTGCTGTACCCTCTTGCCTCTTTCTGCTCCTCTGTTGCTTCTTCCTGCACTTCTCTGGCTACTTTCTGTACCTCTCTTACTTATTTTGGCACCCGTCTTGCCTCTTTCTGCACCAGTCTTGCCTCTTTCTGTACCCCTCTTCCTGTACCTCTCTTGCATATTTCTGCACCTCTCTTGCCTCTTTCTGTACCTCTTTTGCCTTTTTCTGCACTTCTCTTGCCTCTTTCTGTACCTCTCTTGCTTCTTTCTACACTTCCCTTTCTTCTTTAGGCACCTATCTTGCTCCTTTCTGCACCCTCTTTCCGCACCCCTCTTCCCTGTTTCTGCACCTCACTTGCCTCTTTCTGCACTTCTATGGCTTCTTTCTGCACTTCTCTTGCCTCTTTCTGCACTTCTCTTGGTTCTTTCTGCACTTCTCTTGCTTCTTTCTGCAACCCTCTTGCCTCTTACTGCACCCTTATTCCCTCTTTCTGCACCCCTCTTGCTTCTTTCTGCACCCCTCTTATCTCTTTGTGCACCTCTCTTGTGTCTTTCTGCATCATTCCTTACCTCTTTCGGCACCTCTCTTGCTTCTTTCTGCATGTGTCTTGTTCCTTTCTGCACTTCTCTTACCTTTTTCTGTACCTCTTTGCCTCTATCTGCACCTCTCTTGCCTTTTTCTGTACCTCTGTTGCTTCTTTTTGCATTCCTCTTGCCTCTTTGTACACCGCTCTTCCCTCTTTCTACACCTCTGTTGCCTTTTTGTGCACCTCTCTTGCCTCTTTGTGCATTCCTTTTTCTTTTTTCTACACCTCTTTTGCCACTTTCTGCACTTCTCTTGCCTCTTTATTCCCTTTCTGTTGCCTCTTTTTGCACCTCTCTTGGTTCTTTCTGAACCTCATTTGGTTGCTTCTGCAGTTCACTTGCTTCTTTCTGTAGTTCTCTTGCTTCTTTGTACATGTCTTTTGCCTCTTTCTGCACCTCCCTTACCTCTTTCTGGACCTCTCTTCCCAATTTTTGTATGTCTCTTGCCTCTTTCTGCACGTCTCTTATCCGTTTTTACACCTCTGTTGCCTTTTTTGCACCTCTGTTGCTTCTTTCTACACTATTCTTCCATCTTTTTGTAACTCTGTTGCCTCTTTCTGGATCTCCCTCACCTCTTTCTGCACCTCTCTTACCTTTTTGTGCACCTCTGTTGTTTCTTTCTGCACTCCTCTTGCCTCTTTCTTCTCCTTCTTCCCTCTTTTTGCACTTCTATTGCCTATTTCTGTACCTCTCTTGCCTCTTTCTGCATCTCTCTTGCCTCATTCTGTACATTTCTTCCTCTTTCTGCAGTTGTCTTGCCTCTTTCTGCACTTCTCTTGCTTGTTTTTGAACATCAGTTGCTTCTTTATACACTTGTCTTGCTTTTTTCTGCACCTCTCAAGCTTCTTTCTGCACCTCTCTTGCATTTTTCTGCACCCGTCTTGTCTGTTTTAAATTTCTCTTGCCTCTTTCTGCATCTCTCTTGCCTCTTTGTGCACTTCTCTTGCATGTTTGTGCACCTCTGTTATTTCTTTGTGCACCCCTATTGTCTCTTTCTACACCTCTGTTGCCTCTTTCTGCACTTCTCACATTTTTCTGTAGCTGTGTTGTTCTTTGTGCATTTCTTTTTGCTGTTTCAAAACCTTTCTTTTTCTTTCTGTCCCTTTCTTTCTCTTTCAACACCTTTTTTCCTCTTTCTGCAGTTCTCTTGCTTGTTTCTACACTTTTGTTTTTTATTTGTTATAAAGAGAATAGCAATGTAATTGTAAGTAATAGCTTAGTGGGTATTATGAATATTGATATGTAATTAATTTAAAATTGTTAATTGATGTAACAAAGTATTGAAACTGTTCTTTGTTTTTTAGAAAATTATTTTATTTGGATCACAAATTGAAGATGGCAAGAAAACATGAAAAGAGAAGAGAACAAAGAAAACAGTACTACTTAAAGAAAAGTAAAAGAGCGCATTAGAAAAAGACCAAAATGTTACTCAGGATAAAATCTCTTCTGGTAAGAGCACTAAACAGTTTCTTAAAACAGTTGCAGAGAGATTAAAGAAAGTCAATAATAATGAAAGGAAAAAGAAAAGTTTTACAACAAAGCAGATGGAAAAGAAGAATTGTAATGGTAAAAAACATTAGTTTTTGGAAAAACAACACGTTATAAGAAGGCAAAATCTAAAGAGATACGTATAAGAATGATTAGAAGTAGAGTAATTCAAAATTTCTTAAAAGATTGTAAAAAGTATAAAAAAAGATCAGCAGCGTATAAGAAGAAGCAACACATTGAAAGTGTAGTAGATACTGCTTTTGAATTGAAACGAAAATTATTTATATTAGTAATGAAGAGAATGAGAACATTGGATAAAACAATGGTGTTTCTGAAAGAGAAAATCAAAAGAAAAAGACTGGTTAATAGAAGTAACTTTTGTAAAACTTTTACTGGTGAATGGAAGCACACTTCTCGTACTGAGCCTTTCTTTAATGAAGAAAGCTAATTTCAACAGAACAAATTAGTCCATGCAGTTGATACTAGTGGTCGATGATATGAGATGAAAGATGATTATCCCATTCCAAAAGAAAAAATGGTTGTAAGGAATGTGGAAGAAGTAATAGCTGAAGAAGTTCAAGGGAGGCGTACACAAGCTCCTGTATATAAGTGGGATTGTAGCAGTATTTGCAGTATTCGACAGGAATCTATTGACATATTATGATTTATTTTACGAGAATATGCAAAAAAAGTGTTCAACAGAAGATTAAGATGTTACAAGGGCTAGATCCATGTTAAATAAGAAAATATACTAACTTGCAGGGTCATTCTCTGGCTTGTCTTTCAAGAAAAGTGTGTCAAAGTACTTTTCATCTTTAAGAATGTTAGCAGTACACCACTCTGAAATGTGAAAGTTAGTAAGGAGACTCTACTATGTAAAAACTCCTACATTATGTTTAAGTGAAATGAACACAGCTCTTTTGCACGTTCACTATCAGATGTACAAAACGTTTGTGATGATATACAGTTTCGTTTTTGGTTCACAAGAGGAGTGTACAGAAAGTGAGAGCTTGATAAGTGTAGGTGTTGAAGAACACGGGAAAGAGATTAGTATTGATGAGTTTGCAGAAGAAATTACAAAGTTTAAGACAGTTTTGTCTGAAAAACCAAACTATGGGGCCCATTACGATGGCGGGCGGACTTTGTCCGCCCGCCACCGCAACGGAGCCAGGGACCGCCCGCTAACGTCGCGGCGGTCCCGCCCGGCACATTACGATGCGCCCGCCACACTGGTGGGCGCATCCCGCATAGTTTACATTGCGGCGGGCGGTGCTGCTAGCAGCACCCGCCGCAAGGTACAAAATGCATGCTGTGCTTTTGCATGCACAACGTGACAGGCACCGCGCGGTGCCTGCCACCTTGTGCATGCAAATGCAGGGGGGTACCATAGGTACCCCCCATGTGCACCCCCCACCCCCCAACATCCTGGGGGCCCGCAACGGGCCCCCAAATGCGAATACCGCCAGCCTTTTTATGGCGGTAATGCCGCCATGAAAAGGCACCTCTCCGCCTACATCCTAATATGGATGGCGGTGTCTCACAGACACCGCCACCATATTAAGGCCGTTTACCGCACGGTCGACAAATCGACAAGCGGTAACGCGGCGGGCGGTATTTACATCCGCCGCTGACCCCCCAGCCATGCTAATATGGCGGGGGGTAAATGGGTGGCGGGCGGAGGGAAATGGAGGGCGGATCGCCACCGCCATGCGGGCAGTGGCGATCCGCCCTCCATCGTAATGACCCCCTATGTTTGTATTTGTTGTCGAAGTACTCACTATAGAAGTCAAACTAGAAATGTTGATTTATATTTAAAAAGTGAAAAGGAAAACAATGATAAGTGGCAGCAATTTGGTGCTTATTTGTTGGTAGAAGGTCAGTTTGAGTTGGCTACTGATCAAGTTATTTGTAAATACTGTTACAACAAATTAGAAGAGAACAAAATGCCAGCTAGAGCAGTACATAACAACTTAGAGGTGGTAGCTATTCCTCAGGAACTGGCAGATTTGAATGCATATGAGTCCATTCTTATTCAATCTGTACACCCATTTCAGGCCATAGTTTGTATGGAGCCTAAAACAGGTAAGCTGCCACCAATAGGTTTACAAAGAGGTCTGAAAGGAAGAGTTGTGTACTTTCCTATAGATTTTAAGAAAAACATTGAAACTGTTGGTGTAGACAGGGAGGAAAATGAGCCAGTAGTTATTCTAGTAAATAGTGTACCAACTAAGAGTCAAAAAATCTGGCAAGAGTTTGTAGATGTTAATAAACTTCAAAAGGCTACATTATATCTGGTATAGAATAATATTTATTATAAGAATGTAAATGTTGACGAACAGGTAATATGCTTAGAAGATGAAACAGAAATTTCAAGTGGCCAAATAGAAAAAGTGGACAAGTCCAGGAGTGAAGAGATTTATGAACATTATACTATACATCCTCTACATTCAAAAGAAATAATAGGAAATAGTATTGAATTATTTCAAATGAAGGAAGCAAAGGAAACTCCCATGAGTGTATGGGGAAAAAGTTTAAAAGCTCGTTGTTTTCCACAGCTATTCCCCACTGGAGAAGGTGGATGATTTGATGAGCGAGTTGTACGGATTCGAGCTTCAGAATACCGCTCACCAAGATTGTCCTCTGAAGATCCAAGATTTCGACTGTGCATTCCATATATATTTCATCTTCTGTTTGAAAGTGATTTGTCTGCACTTTCATATGCAGTGAACCACATATTAAACAGGAGTTCATCTTCAACATGTTTCTGCAAAAGAATTCATGGACAAAGTTCAACAAAGAGATGAAAATTTAGAACCTCAGCTAATTAATTTGATGGCGTGTCAACGTGGTACCAATGAATATTGGTTTCGTCATTATAGTGAACTAAAATGTATGTTAAGAAACTTAGGTACACCTACATGGTTTGTAACACTTAGCTGTGCTGAATATGCGTGGGAAGATTTTCTTGAATTTCTATGAGAAGCAAATTCAAATGTTAAAAACATTGAATTGAAGACACCTGGAGAACTCTGTTCCTTGGATCCTGTAAATGTCTGCAGGTATTTTAACCATAGGTTTCAAAGTATGATATCATTTATCTGCAGTAAAAATATTCCTCCTCTTGGAGAAGTTACTGATTTCTTTTGCTGAAAAGAGTACCAAGCCATAGGTGCTCCTCATATACACATGCTATTATGGATAAAGAATGCTCCAAAATTTGGAACTGATACTGATAAAACTGTTTTGCCTTTTATCAAACAGTATGTTACATGTGCCATTCCAAGAGATGGAGGAGAAAAGAGCTTGCGACAACAAGCTTTAAGGTTTCAAAGTCATTGAAGTGGGAAATACTGTCGACGAAAATACAAGTGTAAAGAGAAATTTTATACAAAATGTCGTTTTGGATTCCCTCGTCCTATAATTTCTAAAGGAAGAGTAAATAGTTTTTTGTCAGCAGTAAGGCATTCAATAACTCGGAAATCTCCAAAGAATACATACAACTTAAAAAGAACAGAAGATTCAAAGTACTTTAATGACTACAATCCAGTTATTTTGAAAATGTGGAATGCAAACATGGATATTCAATATGTTGCAGATAATTCAATTGCTGTTGCTCGCTATGTTACATCATATATAACCAAATCTGAAAAGACAGAGATGAAAGAAATGTGGGAAGAAATTTCACAAGCGACGAGTCTTAGCAAGAAATTGTACAGCGAACGATGTGGGGAAGCATCGTAATCGGTCATCCGGACTTACAGGACCCGATTAATTTGGAAACAAATCCAGAACCGATTCGTTCGGGACATTTTCCTAATGACATTGTATTTGGGCCATAAGTTGGGCAAAGTAGGGAAAGTGTTGGCCTTTGGAGAGTTTAGATTTACAAATTAAACAAAATCAGGAATGGAATTGGGATTTGGAGGGAGTAGATTCACTATTTTCACTTCAATCTAACCAACAGTGTGGAAAGTGTTGGACTTTGGGAGGATTTGATGTACTATTCTCACTCTAATGTGTGGAACAGTAGGGAAAACTCTGGCGTTTGGAGAGGCTATATTTTTATTCCCACTCCAATCTAACCAAGAGTAGGGAAAGTGTTGGACTTTGGAGTGATTAGATTTATTACTCCAACTCCAATCTATGTGACTGTAGAGAAACTGTTGGACTTTTTTCTGGATTATATATACTACTCCCACTCCACTCTATTTAATTGTAATAAAAGTGTTGGACTGTGGAGGGGTTACATTTACTATTCTCTCTCTAATCTAAACAACAGCAGGGAAGCAGTGGACTTTGGAGGGGTTATATTGACCATTCAAATTACTAAACATTTTTCAAAAAACATAATAAAATGCAAATATTTAAACATATTTAAATTAAAAATGTATGTGTTACTTAAAAATAAAATTAAATGTAATATAAAAAACAAATTTCAGAAATACAAAAAGAATTTCCAATTTTTTTAAATAGATTAAAAATGATGACAATAAATACAGTTCTCTACCTACTAACCCAAAAAACACCAATAAACTAAAAAAATAAAAATAAAAATGTTATCAAAATTAAATTAGTTATTAAAAGAAAATAAAAGTATAAATGCAGCATTGTTCATAACAAATTAGATATTATAACAAAACAAAGAACATTTAAAATGTAATACATATAAAACTGATTTTAAAGCATTTTGAATTAAATACACTGATCAACAAACTACTAATTAAAAACAATTAATATTTAAAAGAACAATTAATCAATTATATAATTTACATAATCAATTATCAACTGATGTTTTAATTAAACTAAAAAATCATTATAAAGAGAAACAAACTATTAATATTTTCAATAGCTCCTCACTATATTTCCCAAGACACCTAGAAGCCCACTACTAAATTACTAAATAAACTGTAGAAACTTTTAATAAAAAATCAGAAACGGCACTAAAAAGTCAAATAACAATAAATCAATTACGTAAGTAACATAATTAATTATCACATTGCTATTTAATATAAGAATAATAAAAAATAAAAAATAATAATTTATATTTAAAAAGCTTCCAACCCTAATTACCTACAAACCCAACAACCCCCTACAAAATAAAACATTACTATTCATTTATTTGCAAAATTACATTTAAAAATACCAATTCATTAATTAAATAATATCCATACTTAATTAGACCAATTCATAATGTAATTACCATAAAATGTTTTAAAAAAATTAAAAATAATAATTTAAATTTAAAATTACCTCCCTCTCTAATCCCCTACAAATGCAACAACTCACTACTGAGTTAATAATTACTAATTAAATCTGAAAAAAAGTTATTCACACACTAAAAATTACAAAGTATGCTAACAAAAATGAAATACCAATTATTATAATAATAGTACCTCCTAAAAATAATGTAATTTATGTAATATATATTAAATGCTATTCAAAACAACTATAACAATATAAACTGTATTATATCCAAAAATATTATATATATACAAATTATATGACCACCTTCAATATTCTGTCCTATAATATTCTTGACTTGACAATCTTTTCGACATTATATTGTTGCACCACAATATTTTTGAAAGGTTATTTTGTTCATTCATCACTTCTGAGGCTTCTGCCTAAACATCATGGTCGGGCACCTGGTTAATTGACTGATTATCCTCACATTACCAACTGATTACACTTTTGTTATGTATGGCTCTCATGAAGAATCACTAAGAGCCACTAGCGTGGGCAACGTAAACTGAATCGGGTTATTCACTGTGGTTAACAAAAATTGCAACCCACTGTTGCTACAGCATAAAGGCTCTCTGAGAATCTGGCAGCGCAGCGCTGGCTCTCTGCTCTGATGGAGATCAAAAGGCACAGTTTTGGGAGTGGAGGAGTAGGAGAGCACTCAGGGTGGTTGGTTGGGTGTCTGGAGAACAGTTAGGGCCTTATTAAAATGCCGGTCGGACCGCCGCAGCCATGATCTGATTCCAGCAGCCAAGGCCAGGAAAGTTCCCCCTGCCATATTACAATGCAACTGCGGCTACCGTGGAAGATTCATCTACAACTGTGCACATACCCTCGAATATGTCGCTGCAAGTGCATGCAAAATCACATGAAACATGTGATATGTACACACATGCATGACATTTGTGGGGATTTGCCTTGTGCATCATGTAACCCATTGCTAGAGTGTGGTGATCTGTGCATAGTCCAGTCAATGGGGATACATGCCACCTACGGACTTACCTGCAATCCGGCGCCCACTGGGTTGTAGTCTTCGGGGTTCAGCTGCTGATGTGTAGGGGGACCTGGAGAAAGGGATCCATGCTGGAGACTGTCGGGGAGAAGATGATTTTTGTGAGTATGCACCCCAGATCCATTGTTTCCGACAGCTGGAGGCAGGTGGTTGGACCACCATGGTCAGGTTGTCAGAAACACACATCGTAATCTGGACGGCGGTCAGAGATCCCTGTACTTCCCTATGGATGCTGTTTATCTTCTACTGCCATATCAGCAGTTGGAGAAAGGATGTCGGCGGTCTTCCAGCGGCTGGTCGGAGTACAGGAAGCAGCATCGTAATCCGGAGGTTGGACCGACAGCTTCCGACAAGACCACGGTGGTCGAGCCACCTTCGACAGGATGGCAGAAGCTGGTCTGACCAGCATTGTGATCAGGCCCTTATTTATTCCTTTTTGACATTTGGGGCAGGGAGGAGAAGCCATGTTATGCATGTCTCCCCTTTAGTTTTTTTCCCCTGCATAGCAGTTGAAAGTGAGGGCAAATGATTTGGGGGCCCTAAAAATATACATGGGAAAAAAGTGAATACTAGGAATGTTTATCACCTCTGGGTTCTGAGTGACATTGAAGACAACTTGAGCTTAGCTCTCTGATGCCACTCAGTAACCTGAGGTGCAAAACATCCCCTTTGTTCAGTTACCCGTCTATATTTCAATATGTCACATTGATTTCCCTACATCCATCAGTTCATCTGAGTCAGAACCAAAATTCCTTCCAAAAATGAAACTCATGGAAGCATAATATCTTGTAAACTGCATAAAACGACAAGATTCCCCTAGGTTGACAGCAGAGTACTCTACAACAGAACTGAAGTTCCTCAATTTTAGCAGTTGCAAACAAATTGGCTCCACTCAAAACCTCTAGAAGCTCAGACGTTTTACCTAAAAGTGAAACCTTCAGAACTGAAACAATATAAACACCAAGTGAGCTATAGAGAGTGCTGTTTATAAAATCCTAATAAACAAGCGCATCCAGGTTATTCCCCAAGATAGCTCCAACAATCATCCTCGTCCAGTCTTTTAAGATCGCTGCAATGTGAAACTGAGTGAAAGTTCCTCTCTTGTGTTTATAAGCCCTTACTTTCTGGTGAACTTCATCACTCTGACGAAAGCAGAAAGCTGAGACTGCATCTGTAGTTTCTGTCTACTGTTCCAAAGCGTGAAAAGAGCACCACTCCTACATATGTGGGCTCATTTGGTGATTGCACCAATGAAATGATTATATTTTAGTACAAAGGCAAAACGCAATAGAATATGAATGACAAAATCGACCCATTTTAAAAAACAACGGGCTGATCAATGATCGAGTGATGCTTACACAAGCCAGTGGCTCGGGGGTCTAAAGATTTGTGAAATAGGTTGTATTAATTCAGCAACACATAAAACAGTGAGTGTGCAGTCAGGTCTAAATAGCAAAACACAGTGCTTCAGTCCCTACTAGCACTGAGCTCCTATAATAACTTGAGCCCAGACACTTCAGGTGCCACAATGGTTCAGACAGGTCAGAGAATACCCATGCCATATCTTGTGATTTAAAAAGAAACCTAGAAAGCTTATTGGCAAATGGCAGTTTTTTTGGCCTATGCAACACACCACTAGGGCCACAGAAACTCGTTGTGTTTTGCAGGGACATACATATGCGTATTCACTTTCCAGACATTATATTGACTGTAAGTGAGCATTGAAACCGGGTTCGTTCCTTCATGTTTCCTTTGAAAGCAGAATTATTTAGCGACAACAACGGTCTCTACCAAAGAAAAGGGAGAGTTTGCAAAAATTAGATTGAGCATGATGCTTACCCAGGTAAAATGCAGTTCAACAACCACCAAAGCAGTGCTTAATTTGTAAAATATTAAGTGCCAGGGCTCTGACCAGGAGGCCACTGCAGCTTGCACTGTTCTAAGTATGGTGTTGACAATTAGGTGCCGGTGCCGAGCACCGGAAACCAATTAAGTGCTGGTGCTGAGCACCGGAAAGCACCGGCTCAAATTAAGCACTGCACCAAAGAAAGACTCGTATACGGCATCCAGTGTCCAACCAAAGTGAACCATTTCGAATTTCTTTCTAAAATTAATTATCTGCAAAACATGTATATGGAACGCCTGATTCAAAGTCCTTAGGAAAAAAAGCTTTCACATTCTGTATTGTGGAATGGGCTCAGCGAGCCACCTAGCCGATAGGTAGGCCACAGACGCACAATGTAAAACTGTACTCACCTTTCCATGTTTCACTGGCCTTTTACACTTACATGAAAGTACCGTGAACCACATGCAAACCGCTCTGCAGTCAGCATCAGTTGTCGCCTGTGTGTGGAAACTGCTGCCGGCTACCTCGCAAAATCTGTGGGAAAGGTCACATCTCCTATCGATAACTCCTGCAACCAGGGACGGTTCTATGATTTTGGGGGCCCTGGGCAGAAAGGGAATGTGCGAGGCCCCTCTAATTTGCCTACAACCTGACACATTCAGTGCTGCATGCATCTCAATAGATGCCAGTGCTACTGTAGCGTCTTTGTGCCGACCCCTCCTGAGCTGCAGCCCCTCCCGCTCAGCCACCTACAAGCACCTCTTAACAGCTCATAAAGGGCTAAATGTGTGAGGGTTGCTTTTTATCACAAAGTGTTAAAACTACTGCGGGACAATGGCCGTCTCATGGTGCCTCTGAATGGGCATCAGAGCAGGAGGCCTGATTGCAGGGCAAACCTGCATAATGTGTCTCATTACAACTGGGCCCATAGGAGGGCCCCCTCCCCAAGGCCTCACCTCACTATACCAAGGTTGCGAGGCCTCGGGAAGGGGGGCCCTACTGTGGGCACAATTGCAAGGAGACACCTTGCTCTCAAACTAGAAGAGCAGGGGTCAGGAGAAAACCAGAATGCCGTGGCCTGGCTGTTACACACTGGTGAGGGGCCCCGTGTTCGTTGGCTTGGAGCGGGCCGTGGGCAGCTGCCCGCACTGCCCATGCCTAGGGCCGGCCCTGCCTGCAACTGTACTCTGTCACACATCACCTTTTCAACTCTTCAGCAAGAATCACAGTGCAAGGCTGTGAGTCCTAAATAAAACACTCGCCGACTTACTTGACGTGGCGACAATTTCTGACACTATTTTTCAGAGGCTGTGAATATTAGCTTTAGCTGCTGCCGGACCACATTCCACACACTGAGCAGAACAGACTAACCCGTCCTATGTTCAAAGCTGGTATTACTTAAACAAACTAGCCTATGCAAAGTGTTGTTTCTTATTCTCTTTGCCACACCAAAGGGCATATTTATCGAGACTGTGTGCTCAGCGACAAACTCACACAAAGTGATACTAAGTTCTGCAAAATCTTGAAAAAGTATTTACTTTTCAGCGCAAAATCTTTATCCTGAAAAGCTGCCCTTAAAGTAGTAAAAATAGCGCTTAGTACTACTTTGCGTCAAGAAGGCGTTCCATGGGTGCTACTTGGACATTCCAATGCTATCACCCATGTTTTCTGATGCAATGCCAGATGCACAAAGATTGTCAGATTTGGCTTTGTGTGAAAAATGATTGCCTCCTTGAGGGAAGAGTTAGGAGAATATTATGTATCTCTCCATACATTTCATTCATTGAATGTGTTCTACACGGTGCAACCTACATACATCCAAAGTGTATAAACATAGGATTTTGACCTCGAAAGGTATCCTTCCAGTACAAGACCTATGCTAGACATCGCACATATGGTGCTAAGCAGCCTGTTTCATGCCAGCAAAGGGGAAGGGAGCAGCAGCAAGACATGTCTAGTAAATATGGCTAGCTGCTGTTTTCTCCTCTTTTCTTAACACAGCACTGCAACCTTGGTTGCTGTGCTCCATTACGCTACTTTTTAATAAATCTGATCCCAAATGTCTGATTCTGCCCACTGCCCCCGTTGATTTTTATCAAATCCTTTTAGTAGACAATATGGTGTTGAATGAAGTGTTTGTAGTTTGATGTGATAGGTCAGATGGATATTTATACCTAAAGAGACAAACATCATTTAAATAGGCTGTATTTCTTCTGCATTGTTAATTTAAAAGAGCGCAGAATAAACATAAAACATACAAACTACCACAGGAACTAGTGAGCATATTTAGCTCTTTGACTTACGTGTCAGATACTGTGCTGACATTTGCTTTTTATCTGCGTTGTTTTCATTAGTCAAGTTGATTCCTTTCTGTGGAATGTCTCATTAGACAAAAGATACCCGGGGGCTTATTTACAAGCCCCTTGCGCCTCCGGTATGTCACTTTTCCCCATGTTAAAAGTGACGCACTGGAGGCGCAAGGGCCTTGTAAATAATCCCCCTGGAATTTGCAACGTAGGCCGTCATTTAGAGTTTGGACGAGTGGGTCAATCACAATAAATTGATGGTTCACCTAAAACATTACATTTGTTGGGCACCCTCCCCATTTATAGGCGGAGAAACCCTAGGGTTTGTATTGGTGGAGCAGGGTCCTCCACACTAATCCGTGAGATGGTAGATTATATACCACTGTCCCTCCGTGTTATTGTGAAATTCACCCTCTGTATTGACGGTGAACTGACTGTCATTAGATCTACCTCCCCGGGACCGCTGTGTGAGGCATAGCGGTCTCAGGCAGGGAACTCAATCAACACACCTGATACCCAGGGAAAACCTCCCTGCTCATGAGGGCCAATCGTTGATTATTTGCTTTTCAAAACAAAGAGAAATACTAAGTGGGGCCAAAACAACATGACACCTGCTCACGATTCCACTCAGCCTCCAGTGGGAGTTACCTGTGCAGTGGCACCATCGTATGCTTGGAGCTCACTGAAGGTCAGGTGGCAATCTTAAAATAAGGCTGGCAGTCCTATTGCCAAGGACTAAACAAGGCCCTTGGTCTTTATTTGGGTGAATGAAAAAGTTCTTCTTGTTTGGAATTTGAAGTTTTATTCCCAATATCCTTATGCACTTCAAGCTGTGGATGATCAAACAAAATGTCCAAATGCCATATTGTGGGAATAATGGAGCTTATTCACAAAGGTAAATATATGTCTGTATATTTACGCTCATGTATATTTACTACTACACCTAGCTGTCAGTCTACACTTTTTTGCTATTCACCATTTCCGAGTGTAGTGTTACATGTAGTGTCGACTTACCAAGTACCCACCCCCTTAAATCAGGGAGCCTCCTAAAACAAGATTCATGAGTTTAAAGTTGCTACTATAACTTTGCACACATAGGTGGAGATCTCCCTATGGAAAGTATAGGGGCAATTGCAGTGACTGTTCTTTAAAAAGTATATAATTTGTATAAAATGCATTTAAACCAATTTAAAGTATTTATTAGTAACCTAGAACTAACAAAATAAAATGTTACAGCACATACACTCCTCAAATTAAATGAGTATTAAATAATTAATTATTAAAATGAATCTGTTGAATTCATTTAAATTATGTTTAATTTTGTGATAAAGGTTAACATTCGAGTTTGTTTTTTAAGTTAAGTTTATTATTAAAATGTAAATAATAAAAAATATTTAATAGGTATTTGAAATTTTTAACGCAAAAAAGTAATTCAAATATCGACATACTTTACTTAATCTAACATTAGTTCCAATAGAGTGTAATTTTATTTCCCTATCTTCATTGGAATTTATGGCAGTATCTGTGAGTAGCCATGTATAGTGCATGACTTACTCCAAGGCTGTATTGGAGTGCATTTGAGCCTGTTGTGACATCTTTGGAGCTATAGTAACTTTAGAAGTGCAAATGGTTTTACTATTTTGTAATATGTTTTGTATTAATATGTCCTCCACAAACTCCTCCTTAAATTTCCCTATACCCCTCCCACCTAGCAGTAAATCGTTCTCATTTACCTTCCAATCCCCCTTGTCCCTCCCACACTTACTACAAAAACCTGTGTGGGGATCTCCTCAACCTTGGCAGAAATCTCCACACAGAAAAGATAGGAAATGCAAAATTCTCCGGTCATAGGGTTGCGAATAGCATGTATTAGTAAGTGAATATCGCTACTGTAGTATTATTTACATACTGCAAAATGTAGTTCGTGAATAGGGCCCTTAGGATTAATCTTTAAACAGGCTGCTCACAAGTGGGCCTATTCACAACATTTGGCAAACGTAAGTGAAATTTGGATGCATGAAAATCCCATCCTTGGTCATAGATTCCAAGATCATGATTCATAGATGAATGTTAGTTTAATGGAAAACTTGCAACGTTTTTACTCAGAACTAATTTTAGAAATTCAAACGCTAACAAACTTGTAGGCTGAGTAAGTGTGTTTCCCAGGTAGATTACCCGTATGAATGAATGAAAAAGCATTTATAAAGCGCATAGCTACCCTGAGGCATCCCAGCGCTATCTGCAACCGTGGACGGAGTAAACACTTTTACTGGGCAGTGAATTTGAAAAGCCAGGTTTTAACTAATTTTCGGAAAGGCAAATGGTTGGTCTCCCGCCGAATGTACCGAGGATGGGGATTCCAAAGCCTAGCAGCATTATAGGAGAAAGAGCGGCCACCGCTTCTTGCTCTCTTTATTTTTGGAACAACGGCGAGCAAGAGGTTCGCCGATTGGAGATTTCTGTTAGGGTGATAAGGGGTGATGATAGATTTATTGATCGCCAGTCCTTTCCCCCAGAAAGACTTGTGGGCGATACAGAGAGCCTTAAATTTAATTCTCTTCAATATCGGCAGCCAATGCAGAGTCTTCAACGCAGGTTTGGCAGATTGCCGATAAGGGATGTCTAGGAGCAGGCGAGCAGCGCAGTTTTGGATAATCTGTAATCTAGTGGTGGTGGCCTGAGGAGCTCCCAGATAGAGCGCATTCCCATAGTCCAGGCGTGAGAGAATCAGAGCCTGGACCATTATCCTTCTTGCGAGGAATGGGAGGAGAGGAAGAATCTTTCGAAGCATCCTCAAGATGCCATAGCATGTGGCCGACAGTTTCGCTGTTTGATGGTCAAAAGTCAGAGAGCGGTCCAGCCACATTGCCTGATTCTTTGGTGATGGAGCAGGGCCAAGGCAGGTTGGCCACAGTAGCCCTGAATTAAAAATTGGGGAGTTGCCTAGGAGCATGAGCTCCGTCTTGTCTCCGTTCAGTTTTAAGCAGGAGAGCTCCATCCATTTGGCGACCTCCTCCAGACAGTGGCCTAAGCTGGCAGAAGAATTTTCTGGGTGGTTTAAAGCCACAACAAATTGTGAATCGTCGGCGTATGTGACTATTTGTAGGCCAAAAGGATGGACTATCTCGGCCAGCGGCCTCATGTATATATTAAATAACGTGGGGCTCAGGGAGGATCCCTGAGGAACCCCACAGCTGAGGGACATACACTTAGACAGAACATCTCCTTCGAAGACCTGAAAGGATCTGTCTTCTAGGAAGGATTGCAGCCAGGTAATTACACCCCCCGACACTCCAAGACTCTTAAGTCTGAGGGTCAGGATATTATAATTGACGGTGTCAAAAGCGGCCCTGAGGTCCAGGAGAATAATAGCTGCTGTGCCACCCTGGTCCAATATCCTCCTGGACTCTTCAGCCACCGCTAGGAGAGCTGTCTCCGTCCCATGAAGGGGCCGGAAACCCGTCTGTGAGGAGTGAAGCAAGTTGTTAGATTCTAAAAATGCGGATAGCACTGAATTAACATGCCTCTCCAGGATTTTACTAATCACTGGGAGGAGGGAGATAGGCTGATAATTCCCCAGGTGTTCCGGATCAAGATTGGGGTTTTTAAGTAATGCTTTGACCATGGTGCATTTTCAGGGAGGAGGAACCACTCCTGAGGAGATGGAGGTGTTAATCAGTTCGCGGACTACTGGGAGGATTGTGCCAGTTGCTAGTTTCAACACATGAGGGGGGGCTGGGTCCCTGGGCGATTCTGATTTAACACGGGCCAGGATGGATTCTAGGGAGTTAAGATCAAGTAGAGGAATATGTTCCAACGTTGCTTGGATGCCGGAAGGGGACATATCCAAGGGGGACAGGTCCTTGTGAGTGGTGGCATGAGGGAAGGTAAGATATATGCCGTGAATTTTATTGAAAAAGAATTCTGCCAGGTTATTACAGCGGGCAAGGGCGCCATCAGTGGTAGTTTGTGGGGAGGGGGGTTTAATGAGGGTTTTAGCGATGCAGAAGATTTCCCGCGGGGAGTTGGATGCGAGAATCATTTTTTCCCCATAATACGCAGCTTGTGCGCATTTAATGTCGGCTTGGTAGATTTTAATAGCCTCCCTATATTTTTGTTTACTGGATACTGCATAGTCCTTTCTCCATTTCCTTTCTAATTTCTTTACAAATTTGTTTAAGTTCGGGTAACTTCGGTAAGTACCATGGAGAGGTCTTAGACCTGACTTTCTTGAGAGTGGATTTTTTGGGGAGGGCATGGTCTAAAGAAAGCTCGATCCACTTATTGAACGTATCATTGGCCACAATAGGGTTCGACTCACTGGAAGGCGTAGTGGCATCCAGAGCTGCGACCCAGTGTTCAAGGGGAAGCTTAGACCATGAACGTTCCTGGCTACTAACCCAATTAAATGAGGACAGAGAGCCAGTAATGGCCCATGACAGAGGGATCAAGAAGTGGTCTGACCATGGGAGCGGTGTTGGAGCCCCTACCAAAAGTTACACAGTATTGGTGAAGATAGGGCCTTTAATATGAGTAGCTCCCGAAACGTTTTGGCTAAGCTGGAGCGCTAAGAGATTTCGAACTAACTCAGACGCGACAGAGTTATTAGGGTCGTCTAGATGCAGTTTGAGGTCTCCTAATACCGTGAAATTAGAAGGGGAACTGGCTAAATTGGCAACAGTTTCACTAAATGCTTTAAGAAAATGTCCCGGTATGCGTATTTCATTGGAATGTAGGGCAAAGGATCTGTTTATAGGGTGGAATATCATTTCTTTGGAGGAAGAAATATGTTGTGGGAGCAAAGGCTCAATTCCAGCACTCATGCTTATGCAGGTATTCCACATTGTGAATAACTAAAAACTAGGTAAAGAGAAACAGAAATACTGATCCCTATAATCTGTAAATTATTTGATTGTTCCTGGGTATTTCAGTATTTTTGTGATTCCCCATAAAGTCAGAATTGTTCTCAAAGCTCAGGAGTACTACTACAAAATGTTTGAAGTTTATGAATCAACCCCATATCTCCATCAGGGAGTTCCCCAAATGGATTTGTTGACTGACAAGAGAGAAACATGTTATCACCGCAAGTCTCAGTTTTTTAATATTGTCCCTTTGCAAATGTGTTGAATCCATGATTGAGCAGTCAATTTTGTACCTTAGGATCTTTTGTATAACATTACATTATAGGGAATACCGGTTGCATATTAAAGTTCATACTTTGCAATGAGACGTTTGCCCTATACTTTACTTAATGTGAATTATAACAGACATTCAGCTATTAACATAGAAACATACCTTAGGAGTATATGAAATTTTAATTACCATTCCAGTTCACTTGTTTGTGAGCAACCATGGAAAGGCCTTTTTATTCACAGAGTGTGCCAGAAAATTTGCATTTTCTGTTCATCATTCTCATATGTTAACACCATGGGATTGTAGTTGTGGGAGATCATGAAGGTAAATCCATCTGATTTAAATTGTAAAGGAGTGGATGTAGAGGATGGTCCTTCAGTTCTTTCTTGGAGACTGTGGAATGGCAACTCCTTCTGGCAGCCACACTATTTGTCTGGGTGTAATACAGGTTCCTTCTGGAAAGCAGCACCCCACGGCGCCAACAGGAACAAGCTCCAAGGCACAAAACATGTCCAAGGTACTGGCTTCCTTTTGTATGATAGATTGCAAAACTGAGCTGAAGTTTTCTATTCGGATAAAACCAGGACTGGGGCAGTGCTAGAACTGGCAGGACTGGAGTAGCGCTGGAGTAGGCAGTGCTGAAGCAGAGTTGAACCAGGCAGGACTGGAGAAGAGCAGCAGCTGTTAGGCCTGGAGCAGAGATGCAGTCTCAAGACCTAAAGCAGAGCTTACGATGGCAGGACTGGAGAGGAACTGGAGCAGGAATGAAGAATCCAAGAGCAGGATCAAGACAGAGTATAATGGTACACATTGGTACTCTGATAAATAGCTCTTTGAATACTGGATTCACAGGGAGTAGCTTACAAGAAGGGGCCTATCACAGAGCATGAATCACCTGGTATTGAACATGAATTTTTAATATGTGTCATATGAAAGTGGGTCTCACTAACTGACCCTCCTAATCAATTTAAACCTGTTTCCCTGACTTCTGCTTTTTGGCTGGTTCCTGGTGAGCACCAACAATCAATGTTTGTCACACCTTTCAAAGCCCGAGGATGCAGTTGCAAAATGTGAAAATGGGCTACAAATCTGAAGGCTTCTAGTACCATGGCCTTAATGGCTTCCAGCCTTGCCTTGCAACAATCTGCTAGAGCATTAGGCCTCTGATAATAGTGGGCAACTTACAGTGGTGGCTGGCAACTATGGAGAGTGGTGGGCGGGCATATGGGTGCATGCATGCGCGCTAAATCTAAGGCACCTATGTTAAAATAAATAAAATAAAAAATGCACTTACATTGCTCTTGCTTGCTGCACAACACATACTCCTTGCTCTGGTGGTGTTCTCTCCTCTCCAGCGCTTGCCCCAGCCAATTCCTTTAACCAATCCTGGCGCTTCTCTCATGCTGATTAACAGTATGAGAGAAGCGCCAGGATTGGTTAAAGGAATTGGATGGAGCAGCTTCCCTTAGCACTCTCAAGGGCACTGAAGGCCTGTGCTTGCTTTCAACCCAGCTGTCTAGGATAGCTGGGTTAAAGAGGTTTGAAGTGCGCATGTGTGGATGGCTGTAGCAAGACAGCTGGCCAAAGTGACATGCACACTTTAAACTTAAGTGCACAGGCAGCCCACCACTCGTCTCTGCTGTTGCCCCTCAGCAGAACCGCCCCGTCCTGACATTCGGTTCAGGGCGGATTGGCGAAAAATAAAATGGTAATAAATTAACTTTATTACCATTTTATTTTTCATCTCTGGGGCTTTTCCGAGGGCATTTTAGTAGTGGGGTAATGCTCCTCTGCTCTAATGGGGAGCCGCTTCTGGAAACTCATGCCAATAATAGCCTACCTTTAGTTTCACAGAAGTATGCCAAGTTGAAATAATTCAAGTGGGGTTCCATGGAATGTAGCAGTTCATTTAGAAAACAAGATTTTTCATTCAATGGGAATAATAACTGAAGGGTGGTTGGAAAGGGTGATGGCCCAGGCTGGATCTAGGAAAGCAAAACATTGGCAAGTTTCTCCATCGCTATCTTGAAAGTCTGGGATGAGAACTTTGTGGTAATTAAATTTCCAAAAGTCTAAGGAAGTGCTGAAATGTAATGATGAATCATGTGTGGGATACTAGCTATAGTAGGCATAAGAGATCTGCCAATCACTATTGGGTTTAGCATAATAAAATACTGCTCTCACCACCTGGAAGCCAGAATGCTATGAGCATCCAAGAAGATCACGGTCTGAGGAACCAGCTGGACAAGTGCCACGGAGCAAGCACTGCCCTGATGTCTGTACTACACTCAGGGTTTTCCAGTAACACCGGGATTGGTGCTGCCGATGGAACTATGACGATGCCCCCCGGGTGGAAACCTTGAATGTTGTACTCACCGCGGAGACCGAGCAACATGGCCGATGCCCGGTGGAGCTGTTCAGGCAGCTATAGAGGAGTTTGGCTCTGGTTCACCCCCTCAGCCGTCACCTACCCAGCCGGACATTGGAAATAGTTTTTTTTTCCCTCGTCTCCCCGTTGTGTTCCTTTCCCTCCCCCTCCTCCCTCCGTGATCCTGTGTCTACCTCCCCTTTGCCTGCCCCACGTGTTTTGGATCATTGGTCCCCAGCCGGTTTGTCTGTCTCTCACTTTGACTGCTTCGTCCCTTTGAAGTACTTTCCCCCTTGCCGGTCCGCCTGACACTATCTGTATTCCTTACCCCCTTTACCATTCCCCCTCTACCTTCCATTCCCCATCTGACGTGTGTCTTGGCTATGCTTTGCGTTAATATCTCTTGTTATTGTGTAATCACTGTTTTTCTCCTATGTTTACTCTTGGCTCCTGCAACTGATGTAATTTTGTAACCTGTAACTCGCTGATCCTCATGTAAAGTGCTCTGATACCTCCGGGTCTAGCCAGCGCTATATAAAACTCTGCAAATAAATAAACAAATAAGATAGAAAAACCATGACTGCTGTTGAAGAATTATTGTCTGACTAAGACAGTACTGATGAATGATCCTGCTTCCTCTTCAATCTTGCACTCCAGTGGCTCCTTTAGTTATCAAGAAAGCTGGTCCATTGTTGATCCCATCATGAAAAGGGGTTTCAGGACTTATCCAGAAGTGCCTAACGTTCCAGGCTAACGTTTTCTTAGGCTGGAGTTCTGGAGAGGCTAGTCTAAAGAGCAGAGTCAGCTGCAAGATCCTAGAATAAACAGCAAGTCCCTGGAAGCTTGGAGATAATTGGACTATTAAAAAGAAAGATATTCAGCTTTTTCTAAGTCACCACTTATAAATATATTCACTCATGATGGAATGGTACAAGGTGCCAAGGTCACCCTAGAAAGATGCCAATGTGAACTTTCTAATCACTACATTTCTGTCTTTTTAACTTAATCGGGTTGGAGATTAAAAATTGTTTCATTCTTATCTGCAGAAAAAAGCATCTTTTTGCTTAGTCACCCCCATTTTCTTCGACTGCCACTGCTAGTTTTTTGACTGTGCAATTGAACACTGCTGACCAGGCTACTGTGCACCTGCTCTAACCCCAAAACATGTTGAAATTGTCTACGCTCCTGATTCACATATTTAACTTACCCATAAGTCACTAGTATGTGGTACAGAAGTGTACACTGGTCCTTTAAGTTAAATGTTACTTGTGGAGTGTAGCATATATTGTGCTACTATTAACGTGACCCTGCAAAGCATGTCTGCAGGCCTGCCCCTTCAGCTTGGATAGGCAGTCTTAAAACTGTCAATTCGTCTTCATACAATAAACCTTTTGCCAGGCCTAAACCTACCTTTTTAATCCTCATAATTCCCCCTAAAATAGACCCTACGTATCCATAGGACAGTGTGCATAGTACTTAAATCGTAAGGAATGTGTAATTATGTTTTACATGGCCTCACGGTGAAACATCCTCAAAGTCATTTTTCACTATGGTATGGCTGGCTCTCCCACAGGAAAAGTCTGGGTTACATTATGACACCTTGTAATGCTTAACTTCAGCTTGGAGAAAGTTAGAAAAATGATTCAAGGACTCATTTTAATGGTACTTTAAAATCCATTTTAATGGTCAAGTCAGATTTTAGATTACTATTTTGAATATAACACTTTTAAAAAGCTGTAATTTTCCTGCTTGAGCCTTTTTGCAGTGTTCAGTTCACCTGACTGTTGATGGCTCCCCTGTGGTGAATTATTTATTCCTCCCAGACAATGTACAAAGGGCTTGGGAAGATGTTTTTCTGTGCCCAGGAACTTGATAAACTTCACAGGGTACCTACCCTGTCATATGAAGGTGTAGCTCACACCTGGGCCTGTCCCCTCTATTGTCTTGCTGGACAGCCATGCACCAATCCCAGTGGAGAGAGGGGAGGCCCCCTGACTGGTTTTGAGTTAACACAAGGGAGCATTTGCCCATTATTTTAGCCAAACCTCTGGGTGGGCATAGGGAGGTGTGCACAGGGGTAGAAAGGTTTTGCTGTGTTGATTTTAGGTGGGCAGGGGCACTGTGTGATAAGTTGCAGTACACCACACAGAAGGTGCTGCAAAAGTCACTCCTGGGAACCTTAACCCATTGGTTAGAGAGTGGCCAGGAGTTTCCCCCACCCACAGGTTGGCACTGGGCATAAATGTGGCATCCCTGGTATCCTCTTCAGAACACCTCTGAACATGAGGAAGATAGAAGGACTGCACCTGCTGTTATGGCCTGTGATGAGACCCAAAGGGCTGGGCCTGCTTCCACTTGTACCCATGACTGAGAACTGCACTCCAAAGGTCAGTTGACCGACCTGCTGTTAATCTACAGGAACACAAAAACTGCAAGACTGACTTTCCAGAGGAGTCTAGCTTACCAGTTCCAACTGGACCTTCTCTGGACTATGCTGGTGGCTTCTCCTGGAGTGAGCCCTGACCTCTAAGTGTTGTCCCTTAGGTCCTGGGGACCTTAGATAAGTGTCAGCGTGTACTCTTCCTGCCTAAAACGAACAGCTGGGACTTCAATTTTTTCCAAGGATTATTGCCTGGAGAACTGACAGAAGACCTGGACCAACCTGCTAATCCAACAACGGTGCTTTGCTGCTGGGACAAAGATTCAGGTTGCTCCCACTCTGAGTTTTTCTGCAGCCATAAATCAGTTTCAGCAAGACATCCCAGAGAAGCTTTCCAGTCTTGTGGAGCCCTATTCAGCTACACCTTGCAGCCTTAAGCAGGAATCCAAGCTCCAAAACAGTGACTTAATCCGATGGTAGAAATCTTCACCGGGTGAAGGCACCAAAAGTATCCCGCCAAAATGTCCCTTGATCAGAGCTTTCCTGAAAACAATAAACTGCTTAACTGGGACTTTGCCCAATGGCTATCGAGGCTCGTGGAACCCATCTCTTCCACAGTCTTCTATGTTTATCCACAATTAGCATATTTAATTTACTTACAAGTCCCTAGTAAAGACCACAATATGTGCTCAGGACCTATAAATTAAATACTACTAGACTAGTGGGCCTGCAGCACTGATTGTGCCACCCACTTAAGGAGCCCTTTAAATCCTGTCTCAGGCCTGCCACTGCAGAGCCTGTGGGTGCAGATTACACTGCCATGTCGACTTGTCATTTGAAACCCCTTGCCAAGCCTTAAACTCCCCTTTTACTACATATAAGTCACTCCTTACGTAGGCCCTAGATAGCACATAAAGCAGGGTGCTGTGTAATTAAAAGGCAGGACAAATACTTTTAAGTTTTACATGTTTTGGTAGTGAAAAACTCCCTAATTCCTTTTTCACTACTGTGAGGCTTACTCCTCCCATAGGGCAACATTGGGGATTCATTGTTACATCTAATAAGTGTAATTCTCGATTGGAAGGAGGTAGATCTGTCATGTTTACAAATAGATTAGCGTACGGCTTTGCCTGTGGACCGCAAAATTTCCAGCAAGGAAGAATATTGCAATTAGTGAAGCTTGCAGACGGAAACCATTGAAGGATTCCATTAGCAGAAACATTGAATATCGTCATGAAAAGAATATAAGTTGTCAAATGTAGTAGTGGTCCACTAAGTGGGAAGGCTTGATTCCGAAGTTTGATTCTATCCATTGCTGGAATGGATGTGAGTTGAGGTCAGTGTTGAGTACTGATGAGAACCTTGAAATAATAAGGGTTCGAAATGCGTTGGCACATCTTCAGCCAATAAGTGCATGATACTAAGGAGTGTTGAGACCTATCGTAGATGGTACTGAATAACAACAGAGTCAATCCTTGGTTCCCAATAAGCTCAGCACTGCGTGGTTTGGAAGCCCAGCAAGGAGGAATTCACATACATGTGGTAGTTGGTGAAAAAGAGTATTTCCTTTTGGGCATTTCAATTCAGAACTGTCTCATTTGTTTGTGAGAATGCATATGGTAGTTTGTAATATATTTGTTTGTAATTGATTTTGTTAATTGTGGGCTGGGTGATATGTATTGTAATGTACAGTGATGATATGTTCATATTTGATGTTCTGTGTACTGCAATGTGTAACACAAATTCTTTTTGCTATGATTGCTGTATGAAAAAAGAACAATGGTGATTGTTGATATTAAGTATAGTGATCATGAATAAGAACAAATGTATTTAATAACAGAGTCAGTATTGGCAATTGGAATGGTGGTTTGTATTTTGAGTGGCCTAGCTTTACTGACTGTTTATGGGCCCATCTCCTATTCCAGGTATAGGACTTTTAGAAAGTTGGCATTTATCTGCTCTTAGCCCTGTGTGCCTTCTTCCTGTCTCTGATACACGTTTGGGGAGGGTGACAGCTGAGATTTCTGTGTTAACCCTAGACAGCCACACACAATGGGAGCTTAGGTGTGACTTGATGGGTCATCCTGGGAGGATGGGAGGGAGGAGCAGGGCACAGCCTCACACTTACACCTGAATAGGCTATGTCGTATTCCCACACAAAGGGCTGCAGACCCCCCTGTAGAAAGTCTGGAGCAATGGCAGGAAGGGAGGACCTCTATGTACTTCAAAGACACTGATTTGAAGTCTCCCCCACTTCAAAGGCACCACTGGGTATAAGAACTGGAGTTAAGACCCTACCACTTCAGTACTCTTATGGACCTGTGGCTACTCTGTCAGGAAGAAGGACTGCTGTGCTGCTAAAGGAGACACTCTGCTGGACTGCTGCTCTAGAAGAACTGCTTTCTTGCTTTGCTGACCTGTTGCCTGCTGCACTCCTGGTCTGGGTGAGAAGGACTGGACCGTCATACTGGATGGTGTGTCTGGATCTGAAGGACGCTTACCTGTCCATCCCAATTTTTCCTCCCAATCACAGATTTCTGCAATTCCGGTGGCAGACTCAGGTTTTCGAGTTCACCACGCTTCCATTCAGCCTATCATCCTGGTGTTTCACCAAGGTGCTCAGACCTGCGATAGAGATCCACAGTGCACAGGGCATCCGGATAATTGTTGACTTGGACGAAATGTTGCTAAAGGCCCAATGCCCCTAAAAATTGATTTCCCAGCTCCAGTTCTCGATAGTCCTTTTTCCAAGGCCTGGGTTTTGTAATCAATAAGAAGAAGTCGCTTCTCTTCCCGTCCCAAAGAGTGACCTTCTTGGGCTTCATTGTTGATTCCACTTCGGCGTCTCTGAGCCTTTCCTCTCGGAAGATGGCCAAAACAAGGCACAAACTTCGCCAGAGTCAAGCCAGGTCCTGCACATCACTTCAACAGATTTCACACCTGGTAGGCCTCCTCCCTTCCTCAATTCAGGCAATTTCCCCTTCATTTCCGGGCCCCACAATGCCTGAAAGTGCACCACCTGAGGAGGGGTTTGACCTATGCCCAATCGGTGCCTCTGACAGACAAGCCAGAGAGGAGATCAGATGGTAGCTTACCCACATGGAGGCATGGAACAGAAGAACAATCTTTTGTTCCATTCCCGACCTGGACATCAAATCGGATGCTAGCAGGTCTGGTTGGAGCACCCATTGTGGGGATTTCTCCACAGGAGGAAGTTAGTCATTAGAAGAACAGAGCCTACACATGAACTGTCTAGAGCTCCTGGCAGGATCGTTCAGATTCTCAAGGCAGCAATAAAGATAGCAGGCCAGTCCCACAGGGGAATCTTGTGTCCAGAAGGAGGAGGCTGCTTCCCTTAGACTGAGGTATTAGCGATGAGTGCTATTGGGTCATTTTGACATGGAGGTGATGGTGAAGGCAAAGGAGGTGGGTGCATAGAGTTTGGCCCACAAACTGACAGGGCCACAAAGGGAACAGTTTTGATAGAGAGAAGCATGGATAGTGAAGCAGCATCATGAGTACCGTAGTCTCTAGGAGGAGTGACTTGCTTGCAGTGGTAAGAGTGGTTCCAAGTCGCCAGACTACAGCATTTGATAGCTGTCTTTGTGATGAGCAAAATCTGATGTGGTCTGCACCATTGAGGCTGCGGTACGGTTTTTCTGTGGTACACTTAAATGTAGACTAACTGACCAGACTGAAGGGAATGGCAGGCCTCAGTAGGATACTCAGATAAGATGGCTTACACTAGAGAACAGAAATTGTAAATACATAATATAGACTTCTGCAGTATGCATCAATGTTTAACTGTAAATCCAGCTTGGCAGAAGAAACGGGAATCTGAAGACAGTATAATGGGTCAGCCTATGACAATTTCATACAGCTTGGTTTCTCGCCCGACCTGAGTTGTGTTCCAGATCTAGGTACTCAGTGGCGGCACCGGTGGGCGCATGAAGGCTGTGGAGGTAAAGTGGGGGTCTTGAAGTTTCTTGATGTTCCATGACTATTGTTGCTTGTGTGTGGCAGATTTTGGGCAAAGCATTTTTGATGGTTGACTTGACCAGTTTGAATGAAAGATATATGCAGACGCTTAAACCCCCTTTTAACTTTGGGTCATAAATGTTGAGGGCCCACTGCAATGAGGTTTCTCTGACTCAAATTGAATCACTGCTCAGAGCTGCTAGTGGGGATGAGCGAAATGAGGGATTTGCATGAAGGGATTTTTGAGTCAACAAATACAATGTTCAAGAAAAAACTTCAGATCCCAGAATGCATTATGTGCTGCCTAACAAGTCTTTCTCAAATGTATAAACCACATGCAGTGTATGTTCTAGTCCATTTTGGCTAACACGCCTGAATCCTCATAGGAAGCTAAACCGTATACCGCAGTATAGATTTTTAGTTGTCATTTTTAAAAAGTGTTTTCCCCTACCCGTCTGTTTACAATTGCCTCATTGTTTTTCTTCAATCTCGGTATTTTTAAACTGATGCTTTGTTCTCCCCTTGTCTATATGAAATTACCTCTTGTCTAGCTGCAAACTTGGTATTTTCAAACTGCTGATTTGTTCTACCAGTGACTGCATGCATTTCCCTCCTTGTTTTTCACAAAGACTGTATTAAGCCACTCCACCCATACACCTCAGTGGCTAACCAGAGTGTGCTTAGGAGACTACTTAATCTTCTCTGTGGTTTTAAACTGTGCTCAGAAAGTGTATGCAGCACTCATTTTTTGGCTTGAAAAGTGATTAGTTCAAATGCACGAAAAGCAGTATTTCAGTGGCTTCAAAATTGTACCTTACCTGAAAAGTAGAATCTGAAAGCTAGGAAGTGTGGATTGTGCATGTCTGTATGTAAGGAGATTCTGTATAGAGGAGCACCTCCCTGCCACAACAGTCTGGGCTTAAGGACACTTGGCTCTTATTTATGCTTTCTATATGTTGATGCATCTGTTGCTATAATTGGTTGCTAGGACTAGTACTTCTATAGGACTAAGGACATAGGGTTTGAGTACTGATTGGCTATTTGAGCTAGGGTTCTTATTGGCTTCTAGGGCTAGGATTTCCTATTGGATTTAGGGATTAGGGCTTTGGCTTTGATTGGCTGTTAGGGCAAGTGCTTTGATTGGTAATAGAGCCAGGTCTACCACTGGCTCTAGGGTTTAGGGTTCTGATTGGTTAGGGTTAGGGCTAGGATTCAATTGGCCAATAGGGCAATTTTAAACATAGGGCTCAGGGGGTCTCAGCCTGGGCATCGAGGCTAAGGGCAAAGAGGATAAGGGCAGTTGCCTGTTTGGGCTGGGCGAAGAGGAGAGAGGCAGTTACCTGTTTGGGCCTGCTTGGGTCGGGCAATTTTAACTTACGAACTACCACCTTAAGCCCTTCACGTTCGCCAATATCCAAACACAATATCAGCAAAGACATTCTACTCATGCATCACAAACAAACCTCATACAGATTTCAATGGGTATTGAACCACTACACAACCACTACAAAACCCCACAAACCACACATACACACAATTCTCCACCAACTACAACACTATGGCACCTGCATTCTCACACACAACACAACTCTGTCCTATACTACTAACACATCCACACATCAAAAACACAACACAAAGCCACATTATACATAACTTTAATGCATCCAGACACACACTCCCTGTTCAAACAAAACACCAGCTCTATCCTCTACTTGCTCCTAACAGATCCCCTTTAATCATGATATACTCCCTTCTATCACACCATCCACCAACACCCGCCTCCTCTTTTTGCCAATTACACACAACCATACAATTCTTACACGCCACTCCACCACACACATTACCTATTCCAGTGATCAAATCTAACAAAAACACTCATAACTCTTGTCCATCCCCTCTTACACACCACATACTCTTCTCTAAAACACATCACCACCCCAGTACTATTAAAATTCCACTTACCAGCAGTTCTGTGCATACAAATCTTTCACAGAAAAGCACTACCTCCTCTCACTGCTCCACAAAAACAAAAACACACAAATCTCAGTATATTATATTCCTTATACATATATTCGCTTACTATGTAATCATGTATCTATATATTTATTGTTTTAGTCCTGGTGTAGAAGAAAAAAATGCTCTAGAAAGCTTTACTCTGTTCTATCATCACCCTGCACCTTTGTTGATTTATCCTCTATCTTCACTCTCTCTCATCCTAAACCCTTTCTACTACTATGATCTCCAAAATAACCCTTCCTAGACTCCTTCCTCCTCTACACCTCCTGGCTCACCCCAAACATCAGTTTACCAATATGATCTCCCAAACAACTCTACTAAATACTCCCTCATGTTATCTCTCCTTCGACTCAACCCAAACCTAATTTTTCTACTCTGATTCTCTTTCTCCCTAATCCCTTTCTACAGGCTCTTCCCTCCTCCATCTCTCCTTTACTCATCCCAGACCTCACCTTACTACTATGATCTCCCAATTAACACTACTGGTTTTCCTCCCTCTTCTATCCCTCCATTACTTTATTTAATCAAACTAACAGACTCACATCTCCTCCGCTAAAATTAACTCATACCTCCTTTTACTAATACTTGTACTATACTCCTATTTCCCTATACTAATCCACCACTAATTCTTTTGTGCTACTCGCTGAAAAGTGTTTCGATGTCTCTTCAGGGGTAGCAAGCGCTATATAAATACAATAGCAGATATTAATGAGGCAGGACTCGGGGTGGGACAGCGGATCAAAGTAATATGATAGGCAGACAACAACAGTATTTCATATCAAGACAATGGAGATGTGTTGATCTTTAGTAGTGAGGAGGAGCTCAACCATACAACAGGGCACAGCAAATGTTACCAGGGAAGTCAGCACAATAATTTTAGAAGTTTTAACAACATATGCAGCAGTTGTCACAGACTGCAAAATGATGAGAGCCCAGCCACAACAGGGTTCAAAACTGCGGAGTAATAAGCTATGGGATGTTTTTTGATCCCAGTAGCTTTGAACGAACTTCCCAAGTGCAAATCCATTTAGTTCATGAGAGTACAAAGAAAAGACTTGGCATAATCAGGGAGACCTAACGCGGACACAGAAGTCCATGCTTATTTGATTTTTACAAATGCATTTTCAGCCTTACTAGACCAGTGTTATGGTCAGGGGTGATGCTGAGCATAAGATTTCCCACAAGACAAAAAGTGTCATATGAGCGCTTTATTCATCAGAGGCACACAACTTCTGCCCTATTAAAATTTGTAGACTACACAACAACCATTTGGGAGGAGCTAAAGTCAATCTCTGTGGTGCTTCTTAAAGCTCTTTTTCCGTTGGTCACATAAGGTCAGGCGACAGCTCTGCTGTCAAGCCAGACTTAAAAATGGAGCGAGTGCCTGCGTTGATTATTAGAAAAATGCCAGCCTACATGTACATCCAAAATCTTACAAACCCTTTCTATTTTTTAAATCTGTGTTAATCAAACCCCATTTTTATAAATTATCCAAATCAATGCAACTTTTCTTTCAAGGGTTCACTTTCTAAGCAGGGCGCTACAGCTGAACATTTGTTTGTAATTCTTTGTCTGACCTTAAATAGCAATGAGATGGGAAATATAAAGCGCATCCGGTAGATACTGTTTCTGCTATTATGAAGCCCCAATTGTGCACTAAGTCAAAGCGGAGTCTATAAGTGTTCTTCGCCGTGAGGGCTCATACAAACAGCCTTCCAATTGAATGCACGCTATTCCATTTGAGCAAAAAATCTTTTTATTCAGCTAATAAATGACCCTGGACATGTATCCTGATAAACAGCATGAGTGAACTGCTTGTGAAGCATGACCATGGCAATCCCGCTGCAAATTGTACAATTTCATACCTCTTTTCAAATTAATAAAATAGTAACACGAGGCAGTTCAATGGAGAGATGAATGCTTTGATTTGTCGCAGTCTGAGCACACTTCATTGGAGTCCTGCAAGCAGGAGTAAACTCTGCATGATAAAAGGGACTGAATTGTGAGCTAGCATGAGGAATGGTCCTGGTAATTCGGGGCGCGCGTGCCTTGCCCAATTTCAGGTCCAGAAACTCACAATGGCCGCAGCTTTGGATGGAGAAACCAGCTGGTTTGATAACTACAGACCCATTATCTCCATCTGCCTACTGACTCGTAATTGGCCCAAAGTGATGTAAGGACCACGGGTCCTTATTACAGAAAGATATCAGATGTTCTCAATTGTTAACAATACTGCCGGAAGGCTTAGGAGCCAACCTTTTCACAAATACTGCTAGCACGAGAGAAATCAACTTTAGAACTTTAGATGGTTGATTTTGTGCATCACATGAAATATTAGCAATGTCGATCAGACAAGAAAGTGCCTCAAACATACTCTCTGTAATCAAGGGGAACTACAATATAGGGTTCTTTCCTGGCACAATACTTATTTGCAATTCTGATATACCTAACTAGAGAGCTGCTCCAACGAATGTCTAGATAGTAAAAACTCACAAGAGTGCTATGAGGGTCAACACTGGTTGGGCAATCAAAGGAGTAAATCAAATAAAATGATTAGGGGGAAGCAATAGAGCTTTCTACCAATAACAACTGACCAAATATTTTGAACAGAGAACCAGAGCAAACCTGGGCCATGTTTGTAGGCTGTATAGCGTCCTTAAAAGTCAATAGTATCAACATGATGCTGTCTTTTCAAAGTTGTATTATCTTTACCAACTTCAGAAGATAATCTGAGAACCACACTTTTCGAAGTCAATTTTGCAATGTTGTTATGGAACGCGGACATTAGATACACAATCATAGCGACAAATACTATTTTACTTGCTTCCATCTTGCTTTAACAAGAAGCAAATGACAGACCGTTGTAGCAGGAAATGGCCCACTTTCTTTATTAACTGGAGAGGGCAGTGATGCAATCAACAGCAAACCAGAATTAATGTATTCAGAAAATGTAAAGATTCCAGTAGGAATTAGAACTATACACAAAGACACTGAGCCAGATCGCCGATCTCTCATTCTATCAAGCTTGACTACTGCAACATCCTCTATCTAGGTTGGACAAAATCTTTCCTAAAGAGTTTACATATGGTCCAAATTGCAGCAAGCAGATTGCTGTTTTCCATCCTGAAGTTTTGCTCCGCTTCTGGACTTCTTCGCAAGCTCCACTGGCTGCCATTGGAGAGGCGAATTCAATTTAAAGCCCTTAGCACAGCACATAGGATCATGAATGCTCAAGTTGTGACATCCTGTCTGATCTAATGCAACCTTATCTCCCAAACAGATCACTTCACTCGGCGGAGCTAAATCTAGCAGTAACTCCACCGGTTCCACAGGAAACGTACAGGTGGCCGCTCTTTTCCAGTTTTAGCTCTGGCCCTCTGGAACAGCTTGCCTCTCGAGCTAAGAAATATTCAGAATCATTTTGAGTTCATGAAAAAGCTCAAAACCTGGCTTTTCATTTATTAGGAGGTCCTGATCCAATTTGCTGCTCCGTTTGGTGTGGTAGTCTGGTCCGGCGGTCAGTGCTGGGAAGTCCTGTTGCTGGGGCAGCTACGCGCTTTATAAATTTAATTAACATAACATAACTAGGTAGACCAATCCATATCAATATGGTAACCAACTGGGTTACTGAAATAACTGAAATATTTTTTTTTTTTACTTGGAATAGCATGTTTATCTTGGAGGTGTCAGATTGTTGTCAGATATGTGTGTGCATAATACTAAAAAGGTGCATATTTTTCGTTTGCAAAGTCTCTTTGTGAATTGTGCTTCTGATGTGAATGTTATGTGGTTTGTAGGAAAACGGTAGTCACAAAACCATGCTGTTATAAACTAAACAATTTAGTGAAGTTGTAAACTTAAAAGTTGCGTAAATACCTTCAACTCATATGTCCATCATTTTGAAAAATCATGAAGTTACTTCCTATTGAGTTAAAAATCTTAAACTTCAACAAAGTTCTAGCTGTAGCAGGGGTTTGCACTCCTGTCACATTCGTTCAGTCATCTTCATAGCTCATTAAATGCTTCATTGATTATTAATCACACAGAATAACATTATTTGTATATATTATTTTTATATCTTTCAATAAATCCACAAGAACAATGTGTAAAAAACTATTGACAACATTTAAAATCAATATTGTCTTATATGGTCAGTGGAAGTGTCATAAATGTAAATACTTTCTACATTTGAATCGTCCATTCATTTTAAGCAGCACTAGTGGTCATCTTTTTCTGTCTGCCTTTGTTAGAGCCTAAAATAGTTGCACATTGTTGTTTCCAGGCATAATTTCTCATAGGCATAGACTTCCAATCACATATAGGGAGCTAGGTCAAAAAGAATTGAATACAATTATGCGTGCAACACCCAACTTTGAATTGTGAGCACATGATCCAAAGCAGAGGAGGGATAGCCGTTGCTTACTAGGGCTCAGAATCTACTTTTCAGCTAAGATCACAAAGAGGTCAACCCTGAAGCGCATGCCCCCAGCTCCCATGTAAATAACGTAGATGGTGCCATGATGCCAATTAAGGATGACTTTTACCCATCTACTAGCTCATAAGCCTGTTAGTTTGTGCTATGCAAAAGGCTTTGAAAAGTAGTAAGCATTTTAGATGTTCTGATTATCAGCCAAGTGTTTATTTCCATTCTGTTCCCTCCATGAAGAACATAAACAACCAAGCTCCCAGGAGCCTCCCTCGGGGGCAGCTGAAGAGATCTGTGACCAAGGATCTACCTGAAAAGTCCCACTCTGTATTGAAAAAAATTGAGTAAAAATCCATAAAGATGTGAGATACAATGACATGGATTTTGTACACAATGCTGACATAATACTTACTATACGTGGGAAAAGTTTCATTTAAGTATAAAATCATATTCTCCTACTGACAACTGGCTGAGGAGATGTAGCCCTTTCTCCATGCTTACATGTGCCCCAACCCCTTAAGATTCTACTGGGACTTGAGATATGCTACACAGGTATAGTCAAGTACTCCCCCATTTGAAAGGTGGAGAGAATAGAGAGGCTCATCTGTGCATTATCTAAACTGTGCTGCACTCACACTTCTTCTGCACATCACAGAATGGGTCAGGTAACTGTTCAGTGAATTATTTACCAAGAGAACGTCAGAAAATGATATTGTCTGAAGACAAAATGAAGTGAATCAGGTTTCTGCTTCCAGGTTAGAGGAAGAGCAAGGTCTTCAGAGTATCAGCTCCAAGAAGGACCCACTAAATAAACACTGTAAGGCAAAAGCTGAAAAGCAGATGAGCAATGAGTGTACTTGGCCCCCGGTCCACATTTTACTTTCAGGTAGAGTGCTACAGTGGACATCTATTTTTCAATAGTTCCTGAACATACCATAATGGGCAGCTAGATAATGTTATATGTCTAGAAACGTGCTGCTTTCATTAGCACCTACAACTCTGAGCCAACAACATTTTTACCAAAGCAGGAAAAAGGGTAAAACAGGACTAGGAATGATGTTCACATTCAGTAACCCATCAGCAACCCTTCCGTGACAACTGTCTTAGGCACCCCACCCATTTCAGCACGGCACAAAAGAGTGGCTTCTCAAGGAGTTGGAGACAGCAGACATACACAGACTGCAGTGAACACTTAACAATAGTGTGACCAATCACAGTCCATTCATCCCCTGTACAAATACATTGTTGCTCATTATCACAGATCGCCTATGCCCACCAGCTACCTCTCTTTTATTGTACCAAAAACATGCATGCATGCATACACACACACACACATGCACACGCGCACACACACAGGCGCATGCTTTCATAAAAAAACAAAAAAAATGAAGCTATGGTTATGAAACAAACCAGAAAAACAATGAAACTAGCTAATTATGGTTCACTGGGCAAACTATAACTCAGGCCCCTGCAATGCGCTACTCATGGACTCACACATGATATCTCTGATGACATCGCACACGACATAATTGATGATGTTACTGCCTAGATCACATATGACTTCACCAATGAATCATTGTCCCGTTCCCTGCCTGAAAAGTGAAATGTGTGATGTAGAGTGGGAGCACGTCAAGCAAGCACAAGAGACGATTAAAGACAACTCTATAATCATCTGAGAAAGATAAAGTAACCACACATTCTGTACAATTAATACCAGTGAGAAGTACTAAACATGTTAGACTGTATTTTAAAAAAGTCCTTGCATAACACGTTACAAGCACAAATGGGCTATGAGTACCCACGAGAGATAAAGGTGGCTAACCTCAACTAATGATGTGGACACTTATTAGGGGGTGGGAAATCAGAGTGTGATTGGAAGATGTGCAATTTATATATTGTGCACCATGCAGAAATGTACTGTGTGTGCACATGATGCAGGGAGATCATCGAATTATTTATCATATGCTTGAAATCACATGCTATGCATGAGACAGAAACACAGTTTATGTGCTCTTCTGATAATAATGGGGTTAAAGGTAGTTTATATCATTTTGTCAGTTATATTTACCTTCTAAGCGTCACCTGTTAAGCGATGGGCAGTATTTCATGGTTGGTCTAAACTAATCCTAAATGTTCTGTGAGCTGCAGGTAGCAAAATGAGTATGAAGTGCTACCTGAGTTCAGTGGCGGCTCCTCGAGGGAGTGCTGCGGGGCGGTGGGGCGGGGTAGGGGAGGGGCTGGGTGGGGGGTAGTAAACCCCGGCATACGGCCGAACGGAGTTAAGTAAATAAATAAATGAATAAAACAAATTACATTGCGCGCGCTGCATCGCCGATTTGGCGTTGCAGCGCGCAATGTAATTCTTTTTATTTATTTATTTATTTACTTAACTCCGTTGGGCCGTATGCCGGAGTTTACTACCCCCCGCTCCACCGCCCGCAGCACTCCCTCGAGGAGCCACCACTGCCTGAGTTTGAAGGGTATGTGTACTTCCTTTTCATGGTATTCCTACCTTTGAAAATGATTGTTAAGGCAATTGTCTAACCTTATCATGCCGTATGAAGGACAGACTCGGGTGAAACAACAATGTATGTCATCAATGTAGGTACTATTTTGTGTATGTCAACAACATAGTTTGCATGTTGCATCAGTAGGTTGTGTGAGAGAATAATTGTTCTTGAACCATACCTTTAAAAGAATGTTTCTCAAGTATGTATTGATGTAACCATGGAGCTACTAAGTGTGAAATCATAAGGGCAGACAAAAGTGATATCATAGATGAGGTCACTGGAGATGTCATAAGTGATCTCTTCATTGATGCCATCAGCGATGTAATTTGAGATGTATTCAGTGATGTCATCAATTAATTTGAGATGTCAAGTGTAAGGTAATGAGTAGGGCAGGGCGAAATTTAATTGGGAATTTTGCATTGCGCTTTTTCATGGAATTTCCGAAAATATGCCATTCTGTCATGTCATGTAATTATGCTTCCATTTGCGGCAAAACAATAGCACAAGTGGGTGGGAACTTCACAAACAACCAGAATGTAAGCGACTGTTCTCTGCAGCAATTGTGTTTTTCACACTATTTTTTAGCGCATAATGCAGCCTTGCATCAATTTTTTACTCACTTCACCCTAACATTTAGGGGCCGATTCCGATTCAGGCCGGAAATCTCTCCGACCGAGCCGGACCCGGAGAGATTTCTGACCGAATCGGACTTCGGCAGTCCGACCGAACGAGTACGATGCGCACGCATGCAATCGGACTCGAGTCGGTCGGACTCCCATTGAGTCAATGGGAGCCAGACGTACAACGCGTACGCGGGCTCCCATTGACCCAATGGGTGCGAGGCGAACAAGGGTGCCCCCTACAGTGGGTACGCCTCGAAGCGACTCGCTGCATACATGCACAGGTAGGGGGGACCCATGGGTCCCCCCTGTGTGCGACTCGCGCGGCTACGCGTACAGGGGGGTCCGACACGGACCCCCAAAGTCCGGCTCCGACTGCTCTTTCGAGCCGGACGGCGCGAGTCGGTCGGACTGCTCACGGCGCGCATCGTACTTGCCCGGCCGGGGAACGTCTCCATCGCGCGGTGCGAGTCGTGTCCGTGCAAGTCGGTCGGAGCGCTTCGGACCCGCGAAGAAGTCGGTCGGCGATTTCGCGTGCGCTCGCATCGTACTCGCTCGGCCGGACGCACGTACGAATCGGTCGGGAAAGAGGGCGCCGAATCCGATTTGGTGCCCTACCGGCCGAGATCGGAATCGGCCCCTTAGTGTTAAATGACAGATTGCATTCTGTGAGGTTATGCATAATGTTGCAAACTTTTTCCAAAATTTAAAGTAATTCCATAAAAGCTAATTAAATGAATTTTGCACAGTGCATGGCAGAGATGGGTTATTGTTAGCCTTGCTAAACAAAACTGGTTAATTTCAGTTTTTTTTTTTGTTTAGTTTTCTAACCATAACATCACTTTCATTGTGTTTTTTAAAGGAAATTTGTGTTTTTTTTTTTAACACTCTAGGCCTGATCCCTTTTTCAGTATTCACAAAACTGCAATTTTTGCGGGGACTCCTCAGTCGGGGCTGAGAACTCCACATATAAAAAGATAGGCCTGTCCTATCTTTTTATGTGCGGAGTTCACAGGCCTGACTGTGGAGTCTCCTCAGTTGTAAAGTTACTAATAAATTGCAGTTTTGTGATAACCAAAAAAGAGTAAACTTAAACAAATGTGTAAATTTACCTTTCTGAATCAGACTCACAATGTCTTGACCAGAAGAAACCATAACTGTCCCTTAATCAGCATTTTTCAGTGACGTTTGGATTTTTCTGATGATATATCTGGCCTGTGCCTCAGCCAATGTGTAGCGGCAGTTAGTCACAAAGTATTGACCTACACTCATCCTATAAGGCCCTAACAACACTGCCCATAACCATTGGCCTGCTCACAATGTGGGCATCTTCTAGTGTGCAAAGATCGTAGCCACATATGTGGGCCACAGGGCCTGACCTGCAGCCTGGCGATGAGGTCTTTAAAGTTGGTTGCCAACTTCCATTGCAGAAAGCCTCCCAAAGTGTACAATGTAGGTTAACCACTAAACCTACTATTAAGGGTCCTATACCTATTATGCTTTAGTTTTCTTAAATTCCAGTTAATAAAAGTAATAGGTTCTTGGACAATAAATACTTATGTTTATTGAAAGTGAAAAAAAGAGGAGTAAAGAAATAAAGAAGAGAACCAACTCTTTTTACCAAAATGGGTGGTTCCGATAAGACCCTTTTTGGTGGTGAGTTGACTTTTTTTTCTTTTCCAAATATTTATAAACTTTCCACAAACTTTAGCAGCAAGTGAAAAAACTCCAACTGGACTTAGACAAGTGTTATTCCCATCAAATTACAAATGGAATTTCCGATAGTTCCCTTCTATCTTTAATTTGCAAATCATTGCATTTTCCTTTCACCAGTTAATCTTATGACAATGCATGCTGTACAGTCAAAGATACATAGACAGGGATCATTCTTGTGATACATATTCTGCAGCAGCTTCACAGCAATATTTTCGGTGGCTTCTCTGTCCTGCACTACTTCTTTTGTAGTACTCTCCTGCTTTCACTTCCATTCAAGTTTGTATGTTGCAAACTCATTTCACTGCTTTGCTTTCAGTTTCCTCCTCAATTTAGGTGTTCCAAAGGAATATAAGATTCTGTGCCCTTAATTCAACACCTGTTGGCACAGCTTAAAAGTCATGTTGCATGCATTTATTTATTTTCCATGAGGAGAACAAAAATATTCCCAGGTAGTCCTATTTTCTCTCCTTTTCCAGCAGCCTCTCACCTGTAAATACATCATGTTCCTCTGCAGGTGTACCCTGTGGTGCACAAGCTCTGTCCTCCATTTTGTCTCTGTAGTCTCTGATGTCCAAAGCTGTCTCCTGTTCATGAAGGCTTTATCCCTGATTTCCACTAGGATCCAGGTGGCAGTCCGTGGATTCCGCAGGATGACTTGCCTCTGTTGCTAATCGTTTCATTGTTTTAAAGACAAGACTTCCTGCACAGCCCACAAACCTCTGGTGGGAATCTGTGTACCTTGCGTGTTTTTGTAATGGTGGCAGTCACAACAAAGACATGTTAATCGCCAATTTGAACAGTGGCAACTTCCATTCAGGTGTTTTAATGAACAATTAGTAAAGTTATTTAAACCTGTGTCTGTGGATCCCAGTTAAAGTCCTCTGGCTCTAAACAGAGAGCTGATTGTCTTGATCAACAATATGACTCTCTCTTTCTATACTTGTCGCTCCTGGAACCAGTTTAAGGCCCTAATCAGAAGACAACAACATGTATGCTCTTTCGCTATAGATCAGCCTTCATGCACTTCAAGAAAGCACAGTGTCACTTTATTGACCACTTATGGCCCAAATGAAATTCAGAACGAACTGTATCTAACAAATAATGTGAGTGGTGCACACCTTGTTTCAACTCTTTTCCAGAGTTTAGTAGAATTTAGTCCAATTATTTCATGCTGCGCAGGATTAGGGAACTGCCTGTCTCCCTTATGTGTGATCGGCAAAAAATGTTTCAAGTCAAGGATTACCTGAAAAACCTGTGTGCACTGCTGGATGTTTTTAACATACCACCATATCTCCATGTATACCCGAAAAAAGTTCTTACGATTTTTTTACAATGTTTTTCAAAGAAAAGATTATATTTTCTGTATGTTGCAAGTTTGTGTGGTTGCATTACCTAAACCAAGCTCAAAAACATATTCACAATAGTCACATCAATATTTCAAACATTTCATCTGTGTGTTTCACATTGTTGTTTACGCTGCCCTATGCATTTCGGGACCCATGGGCCCTTCTTCAGGGGCCACTGCATCAAAATAAATCCAAAACAAATTATTCAAAACGATACTTCAACTTACTATGTCCCCAGGGGACAAAAACACAACAGCACCTCACCCAGTATCACTGTTGAGTTCACCCTGCTCCTACTTAGTGATGTCCTTATACCAAGCCCAACAAGCGAACTTCTTCTAACTTCCTGTGTACATCATGCATAGTCATCTAATGACGTGCTCACTGGGTGAGACATACTTCTTGTACACACATAGTAACAGTTGAAGTAGCCACGATAAGTACACTACAATCTCTCACTACCTTTATTATGATCACATACACAAGAGTATGAGGGCCAGTGGTAGAAATGAAGAAAAGGGAATGGGACAGGAAAAAAAAAACAGAGACACTGGACTCCAGTACTCTTGCTTGTCATTGATGTCTGCCGGATGTAGTGGATGTCTAAGAGCAAAGAGATACCTTTAGTAGCCAACACTGTATAGTTTGATGAGGAACTTGTCACTTAGTCATACCTAACATTAACATCATAGTCCTGATTTAAGAATTCTTCCTATTCTATCAAAGGATAAGCCTCAAGTGCAAGGTGACAATCCTGTAGTCATTAGAAAAGTTAATTTCAAATGTTCAATGTATTTCAAAGTTCATTTCCGAAACAAAGTTGCTTTCAGAACATGTTTCTGTATTCCTAGTTTCCTACTAATAATTGCAAAGAAAGCAATTTTTTTTTGCAAAGGAAACATTAGATCCACATAAAAAGGTCCTGGCTGCAGCAATATTGTATTACAATTGCCCAGAAAAGACACTGTAGACCTTGAGGGAAGTTACACCCAGATTTCCAGAAAAGCCACTGAGTCTTACAATGAAGTGATGGTTTATAGACTGTTGGGAAATGTAGTACATCATCAGGGCACTGTCACTTAGCGTGATCTCCATACACAAGAAGGCTCTTTTCAGACATGTTTGCCACTCTTCAAGGACCACCAGCCTTTGCTTCCCTGAGATGCACTCAGTACGAGTCGATTTGGGCTATAGTTCCCCATGCACACCAAGTCTTAAGTGACAAGCCATGCTTCCTGACAATCAATCAATCAATCAGGGGTTGGTGAAGCGCAGCTACTTACCCGCAAGGGTCTCCAGGCATTGGGGGGCGGGGTGGTTGGCTCCATTGAGTGCTGGGGTCATCTGAAGAGCCAGGTCTTGAGGTCCTTCCTGAACTGGAGCAGTGTAGGTATTTGTCGGAGGTGGAGGGGGAGGTCGTTCCAGGCCTTGGCTGCGAGGTAGGAGAAAGACTTCCCTCCCTTTCTGGTCATGTAGATGCATGGGACGGTGGCCAGAGAGAGGCCAGCTGATCGGAGGTGTCTCTTGGGTGCGTGAAAGGAAATGCGGTTGTTTAGGTATACTGGTCCGATGTTGTGGAGGGCCTTTTATGCGTGAGTGAGGAGCTTGAAAGTTATTCTTATTTCGATGGGGAGCCAGTGGAGATCTCGTAGGTGTTGGGTGATGTGGTTGCGGGGGGGAATGTATAGGATCATTTGGGCTGCGGCATTCTGGACGGTCTGGAGTTTGCGAAGGAGTTTCTTGCTGATTCCGGCATAGAGAGCGCTGCTGTAGCCCAGTCTAGCTGCTGATGAGGGCGTGCATGACCGTTTTTCTGGATTCAGCTGGGATCCATCTGAATGTTTTCCGGAGTGTGCGGAGGGTGTTGAAGCAGGCTGAGGATACGGCGTTGATCTGGCTGTTCATCGTGAGCATTGAGTCGAGTATTATGCCAAGGATTCATGCGTGGTCCGTCGGGGTGGAGGGGTTTCTGAGGGTGGGGGGCCATCAGGTGTCGTCCCATGCGGAGGGGGTGGAGCCAAGGATGAGAACTTCTGTTTTCTCGGAGTTGAGTTTCAGGCAGCTCTTTTTCATCTAGATGGCGACGGCTTTCATCCCTTCTTGGAAGTTGTGCCTGGTGATATCGGGTTCTTTGGTGAGGGAGAAGATGAGCTGGGTGTCATCAGCGTAGGAGACAATGTTGAGTCCGTGTTTTCTTACGATGGTTGCAAGGGGGGCCATGTAGATGTTGAAAATGATGGGGCTGATGGAGGATCCCTGTGGCACTCCACATCTGGTCTCCGTTGGATTCGAGAGGTAGGGAGGGAGTCTGACTCGCTGGGTTCTGCCTGCGAGAAATCAGCATATCCAGTCAAGGGCCTTGCCGCGGATGCCGGCGTCATGGAGTCTGGTGGCTAGTGTGCGGTAGGAGACGGTGTTGAATGCAGCCGAGAGCTCCGTTGGTCGAGGAGGAAGCGGATGTCGTAGGTGGCGGCGAGTAGGGTGGTTTTGTTGCTGTGGAATCTGATTTGGAGATGTCCCGGACATTGTTGGCTTCTATGAAGTTTGCTAGGTGGGTGTTGACAGCCTTTTCGATGGCCTTGGCCGCAAATGGAAGCAGGGAGATGGGCCTGAAGTTTTTGAGGTCTGTCGGGTCTGCGGAGGGTTTCCTCGGAAGGGGCTTGACTTCGGCGTGTTTTCAGTCATCGGGTAATGTGGTGGTTTCAAGAGAGCAGTTGATCGTCCGACGTATTTCTGGTGCGATGGCCCTGGTGGCTCTGTTGAAGGTGTGGGGTGGGCAGGGGTCTGAGGGTGCTCCGGAGTGGATGCTGTTCATGGCCTTTACTGTGTCTTTTGTCATGCGCGGGGTCCAGGTGAGCAGGGTCTGTTGGGTGGCGTCGCTGGAGGTGGGAGCTGGGGTGGTGCAAAGGTCTTGGTTGTCGAAGTTGTCACAGATCCTCTTAATCTTGAGGTGAAAGAAGGTACCGAGTCTGTTGCAGAGGTCTTGGGAGGGTGGTATGTCTGTTGTTTTGCTTCAGGGTTTGGTAAATTCCTTGATGATGGAGAAGAGTTCTTTGATATTATGGGAGTTGCTGGAGATCCTGTCTTGGAGGACATTCTTCTTTGTGGATTTGATGAGTTGGTGGTGTGCTGTGGTGGCTGTTCTGTAGACGATGTGTGTTTCTGAGGTTTTGTTGTTCCTCCATGTCTTTTCGAGTCACCGGCATGAGCGTTTGGATTCTTGGAGTGACAGCGCTCCCTACTCCCCTAAAAGCCACCACCTCAGCACTAGAGCTCCTGGTTTGTCAGGATGTTTTTCATAAATTCACTGCAAATATAGAGCATTAAGCTTAGAAGTGGGTTCCCATGATGGCTCCTCAGGACCAAACCTATTCCAGTCCACCAACTATTACAACTTTTGTCTGTCAGTTCGTGCATCTAAATTCATATGTACATATTATTAACTCTCAGAATTCACTTGAACTGGCACGGGATGTGAAGGAAGACTTTTTTTTGCTTAACAGGATTTTAACAAAGATACAACGTAAAGCGAGTGGGTTTTCATATATGGGGCAATTTCAATTGTACTCCAACTGCAGTCACAATCTGTTCAGGATTACGACCATACATACAAAAGAAAGGTGCCATTCAAATAGATGAGTGTTAAGTGTATTTTGTGTTGTAACATTGCTAAACACGATGTCTTACTCTAAACTTTGTCAAGGCTTGATACCTCAAATACTGTTTAACACATTAATTCAATCTTTCAATTTGTCTGCCTACCTGAGGGTAGTAACTAGTGGACAGATGAGCTTCCATATCTAGCTGTTTACACAAGGCAAACTAAAATATTGCGATGAATTAAGACCCTCTGTCAGTAATCAGACCCTTTGGAATACCATGTAATCTAATAATGTGTTGTGTAAAAATCAATACTAACTCTTTATGAGTGAGCAACCCAGGCAGGAATATGAAAAGCCACCACATCAAATTGTCCACAACCACTAGAATTTGTGTGCAACCTTTGTTTTTGGGCACCTCTATGGTAAAAAAAGCTTGAAAAAGACATGTATCCATCTTAGTGAAAAGATGATGATCTTGCAATATTGTAGAACTGCCTTAAAATGTGACTTGTGAATTTCCAATGAGCCTCAATGGATGAAACATCATTTAAAGACAAGAAAGAGCACATCCCAAAACTCCCAATTTCTCATCAATAAAACACTGAAACACTGCAGGATCACTGCAGTGTCCGAATAGGCATGACCTGGTATTTGAACAACTCAAACGAAGAACAAAATGCTGCTTTCCATTCATCAACTTATTGCTCTCTGACTAGATGGCGTGCTCCCTTGAGCACTAACTTGGTAAATGCCTTTATATTTTGAATCGCATCTAGCAGAACAGATATTAATGGCAAAGAGTAAAAAATCTTCATTGTAATTCTATTAAGGGCTATGTATTGTGCACGCTTTCACAGTCCACCCCTTTGTCAAGAATAAAAAATTATCGAGATGAAACAAGAAACTGCGAGGGCTTAATAAACCAATTTGCTACATTTTCATTTAAGTACCGTCTGAAATATTTTGTTACTGGTTCAGTGAGTGTATACACTCAACTACAAGGTATTTGTGTGCCAGGTTTCAAATTGATCATACAATCATAACTTCTGTATGGAGGTAATACATTTGCCTTTTTCTTCTTAAATACATTACTAAATGTTTCATAACAAGAGGGCAGTGAGATGGCACTACCAATAACAGGTGAAATATCCATTCCTGCAAACACTTTAGAAGGATCAATGTTTCTGTTTTGACATAGGATCAATACTTCTAACATCTTTTATAAAATGACCTGACTTTGCACAATACAAGCATCCACTTTGTACATGTCTTAGACTACCTAACTGCCGAGGCTCAGAAGTCTCAATATATTCTAACTTAGGCCAGACTACTAATACTTTGAGCTAATCTAAAAGACAATCAGACAAGAAATTGTCCAGCTGCGTCATTTACTCTATGAACCCACCACATGTCGTAGGTGGTTTCACCATTTATGCAAAGATATCCTTCAATTTGCTTCATAGCTCTTGATAGAATAATAATGCCCTTTTCTTCTCAGGCCATCCAGTCTTAAGTACCAAAAGAATAAGGGCCTGATTTAGAGTTTGGCAGACAAGGTACTCCATCATGTTGGATTATCCTAGCCACTAAACCCTTGGTCTGCCTGCTCAATTTTGAACCCTGATGGAACATCAGTTTTCCCATGACGGTGCCCCCCGCTGGCTCCACTGTCAGAAACTAAGGGCCTGATTTAGAATTTGCCAGACAGGATACTCTGTTGCAAATGTGATGGAGTACCATGCCTGCCAGCCAAATACTCTGTCTTCCTGCCTCATTTAAAGATGGACAGAACTTAATTATTCCATCGAGGAGTCCTCATTGGCTCCGTCGATGGAATACTTCCTCTGATGACCCAACCGAGTAGATGCTTTTGATGGAAGGACAGTACACAGCTCACACTATTTAGGGTGGATGATGCAATGTCTTTTTTCCCTGTCCATCTCTCCCAGGAAGCTCCTGGTAGTAAGGGAGAGGAAAAAGCTATAATGACTCCACACACTGTGAGAGAAAACTTCCAGGGTGTGGGAGGCATTAGCTTTTTTTGTTTTTCTAAAACAACTCCTGCTTTGGGAGTTTGTTCTTGGAAAAAAATCCTTAGAAGTTTGGTGTACTTTACTCTGACAGCCCGACAGAGTAAGGGCCATCAGAGTAAATACAAAAGAGTGCCTTATGGTCACAAATGGAAAAAAACAATAATGACCCCCACACCCTGGAAAAACACTTGCCGGGTCTGGGGGCCTTTTGTTTTTTGTTTTCCAGGAAAAAATACCGGCTTTGGCAGTTTGTTTCTGAGAAACCAAAGTATTTGATGCATAGCCACCTAAAAGAGAGTGGCTGCTCATCAAAACTTTCCTTGTCTTCAGAGGTGCCACTGTGGCAGTAGTTCTGGTTAAGGGACAGAGATAACTGCAGGGTGGGCAATGATCTCTCCTACAAACAAGTCCAAAGAAAGCAACTGTTTTTTGCAAAGGAAATTGTAGACCCTCGTCAAAAAGGCCTTGCTGCAGCAATAATGTGTTACAATAGCATAGGAAACACACTGTGGGCTATTAGCAAATTTGGACCCAGATAGCCATGATGTCTGCCACATGTTCAAACTATTTGAGTATTTCATCGCCTTCTGGGAATTGTTGTTCAACACCAGGGCACTGTTCTGTAGTGTGTTCTCCATGCACACAAAGCCTCACTCTAGAGCTGCCCAACTTTTTTTTCCTGGGATGAACTCAGTGCAAGTGGGTTTGAAGTATCAGAGGCCTCACTCACCAAGTCTTAAGCAGTACCTCCAGCCAAGCTTACAGACACCAATAGGACACCACACAATTTCTCAAATTGGTGCAGTCGGGAATGAAAGCTAGTTAGAGATAAATGTGGGAGGAATGTTATAATATTTATACTAGTCATTTTGTTGTTTGTAGCAGTCCACTATGGCAATGTACTGAATAGAAAAAAAGGAATAGCCAAAGTAGGTTAAAATTTACCATTTTTCAGCTAGGTTTGTGATATATGAATACCACATACATACATGAATACCATTATTATCTATAGTGCATGCTCAGAATTACATCATAATCCATTGTTTTTAGAAGCACATTTAGATTTGCTACATTAGTTGGGAATCTTTACTGCATTTGTATGCTGTAAAGGTGCTTGCCAGCGCTCCCTCCATGCACTAACCCCTTTACATTAGCCGCCAACGCTGGTAGAAGCCAAAAGGCACATACAATCACAGATGCTCCATAGTGTGGGTAGTAGATGTACACTGACACCCAGAAGCAGAAGTTCTGGGGAAGGCAGTGGACTGCGATCCTGTGTTGATTGCACAACCCACTACAGCCAAAACATTGTAAGTCGAATTATTGGAGCACCTCAAATGCTTCAATTTTACTTCCCACGTGGCAAAAACACACATAGAGGGCGACAAGTCCGGTCGCCTTCTCCTCTTCTCTCCCTGTTGCATGCTTAGCGACTACCAGACCCGCATATTTGACATCTCAATGTAGTAGCACACATTCTAGTTTACATTATGTACTGGTCTCCACCGTGAATATGAAGTGAATGTGTACTGACTCTGCACTTCATATTCTGTTATTCACGGACCTCAGAGCTCTCAAATTGCTGACATTGTTGTTCTTTTCCTTTTCCTTTACTCTTTCTCCCCCTCCCCAGTCTCTTCATAAAGTTGAAGGCCGCTCAATACAACCTGTATTTATCATCACGAATCGTACATTGGTATTTGACATGTCAATGCTCAAAATGTACCTTGATGCCTTAATGTATATCTACATCTTATGTTGAGAGCTCCACTGTCAATCGCTGCAATCTGCATATTGTGCTGTGAATAAAAACATTTTAAAAAGTCTGCCCGCTTTCTTACCTGGCTGATACAACAGGATCGAACAATCACCCCAATCACCGAGATATGTGTTAATTCAGTGTTTACCAAAAGTCTATTCGCCAGCCCAAAATGGCTAAGCCTCTTGCACTATGAGGCCATCTTGAAGCAAGGCCATTTATTAATTTTGTAGTTTTATATATATTTATATAATGTGATTTACATAGAAATAAGAGATACACAAGCAAGTAGAGGATGCAGTATACAGAGAGAGTGACAACTAATGAAACTGGACCTCAGTCGGGTGAAGAAATTTGTTGAATCATTTGGGGACAGATCATGATTAATCAGGTGTGTGTAAAAGAGGTGTGCTTTTAGTTACTTACTGAACATCACATTGGTGGGTGCCATTCAGATCTCCGCATGGAGGAAATTCAAGGGAAGTATTGTGGCACTGGAGAAGTTTTGGTTCAGCGCTTGCGAGGTTTTGAATTTAGTTGTTTTGAGGAGTAGAGTAATTATGACTCTCAAACATCTTTAGCATCCTGAGATTTTGAAAAGATTGGCACGGTATGGGTGATGATTTAGCTGAATGGTGTTATTTGCTAAAGAGAAGATTTTATTTATTATAGGTTCAGTGATTCAGCTTGATAGTGTGTGTGATGTGGCTGAAATGTTGTTCCAGATGACAAATGTTGAGCGGTGAATTGAATAACTGCTTTGATGAGGGCCAGTGAAGATTTCTGGATGCCTGTTAGAGCACAATTTCCAGAATCTAGATGAGAGGGGACTAGAGGGTGAGCTGTGGTTTTTATCTGGTCTGGTGAAAGTAGTTTTTCTATCTTTTTCAAGCGGAGCAGTTGACTGTTACCTTGTCTAGTGACTGTTGTTTTGTATGAGATGAATGATAAAGTGGGATCAAATGTGAATCCCTGTGATTTTGCAGAGGAACTCTGAGTAGGTTGAGACCGTCCCTTTTGAGTTTCTTAGACAGGTTTACCTCGAATTTGTTTCTTCATTTGTGGAGAGAAAAACCTATAAATTCCAATTCGATAGGATTTAGCTACAGTACATTTTCCATTGATTGGGTTTAGTAACAGTGAGGCAGAGAGTGCATATGCCATGCATGGATGGCATATGTTGTCATGGTGAATTGGTAAAACTGTTGCTTACATCCTTTATAATATACATTCTCTTTTCGTGCAGGTTTGCAGGTTAATTAGTGTTTAGCAAAGTTTATAGATCAATAACTCTCCTGCACTCAAATAAGAGTCCCTTCCTGTTAATTTATCAGTCACTGGAGAGGCAAACAAAGCAAAAAGGCTACATGGAGTAACAAAAAACACAAATACTCTTTTGATCTGGTACTTGGGCTCTTTTTTGTTTTCCAATATGATACTGCAGTATCATTTGCTATTTGTACATTGTATGTGTCGCAGTGTGTTCAACCGTACATGTAACTTGCACATTTTGCAGGTTTTGGTGTGCATTATGTGTCAGTTTTCCGACTGTAGTATTCTCAGCTTTGGACAACAAGGATGTTTTATATATCAGCTGCTATCCAAATTCGTGCATTCAATTCCTGGGTACCTTTGCTATATGGGTTCTCCCATACAACTGAAATCTCTGTGCACATCAAGCAAGAACTGTATTGCAACTTTATAAAATATGCATTAGAAATATGCCTGGCTCCTTTAAATAAAAAAAAAACCAAAACTCTTCACTTGTATGCAACGTATTTTTGGCGGTCAAGGGTATAATTAGCCACACAGTCAAATGAGTTTCCTGCAATTGTGCAAATGTGGCCCATATCGAGTACATCAGCAGTGAGATGCGAAGCCAAATGAAGTATACTTCCTCCAGCAAATAGTGTTGCTGCATATTGCTCCCTTGTTATGTTCCACAAACAAATCCAAATCAGTTGTTTATCCATTTTCAGATGCCTGTGAGAAGTCTGCAATTCCTTCAAGTTCACAAATCTCAGACTCTTCGCCTACAAGCAAAATGGACCCCAATTCACAAGCCAGATCTACGGCTACCCTTCCGGGCAGCATCACAGACTTCCTGGATGAACTACAAGCCCAGCCCCAGTGTGTTATGAAAACTATTGCCATTGATGAAGAATCCTTAGAGGGTAACTAATCATTGTTAGTGATTCTTGTAAGAGTTCTTTTCACTGTGTGCAAACTCGTAGGTTCATTCCCTTAAATGTCATACATTTTTATTACGTTGTTTTTTTCCAAATCTTACATGATAAAATACATTAAACGCATAGCAAGACAACACCTTATATGCAACAAACATGCACACATACTTATGTTAAAACACATTTATGCTAGTAAAAATAATGAATATTGGCCAATAAAACCTGTTTTTGGAACAAGTGTAATGATAAATATGTTTATTTTACGTTTCTAACGACAGTACAAAGGTCATGTGCTATGTTATTTTTACACCTCAGCCTAAGAAGTTTGCAAACTCACTCTCCCAACTTTGAGTTCCCAGAACAATAAGAATAGACAGTGAAAAAAAATACATTCTCCTACTAAGCTCCAAGGATATGAAATCAATTATCCAAGAACCTAGGAATTTTACCTAATATGTTGGCATTCTGAAAGGACCTAAAAACCCACCTTGAAGAATGCATATATCAAATGTTTATGTTTATGTTTATGGAATTTGTTAAGCGCACGTATACCAAAGGTCTCTTGGCGCTATGAGGGAAGGAGAACCTTCCTAAGGAATACTAACAATAGGCTAGAGTGAACAACCAAGTTTTCAGTTTTTTCTGAAATTGGTGTACTCAGATGATAGTCTGATGTCTATCGGCAAGGAATTCCAAAGTGTAGGGCCAAGAACAGAAAAACGGGAGCCGCCCGTTCTCTTGCGCTTAAATCTAGGAATAGTCAACATAGACATTGTGGCGGATCTGAGATTTCGTTTGGGTAAGTACCTTGAGATCTTTGCAGATATAAATTTGGGGCCCTTTTCGTAGAGTGCATTGAAAACCATGCAGCCTGTCTTAAACATGGATCGCTGAGTCACCGGAAGCCAGTGTAACTGCTTCAGAAGTGGTTTAGTGTGGCAGTGTCTTGGTTGCTGAAAGACCAGCCTAGCTGCTTGATTTTGAATCAACTGCAGCCTATGGGTCTGATGAGCAGGAAGCCCTAAATAGATGGCGTTGGCATAATCCAGCCTGGACATGATCAGAGCAAGCATGATAACCATTGCTATGTTTATACTTGCTGTCATTAATTATTGTACTTTTCTGCCGATCTGGTTGGATTCTCACTATAAAATACCTTTAAAAAAAATAAAAAATAATCAGAATTGTCGTCATGTAATCCTCCAACTGCCTCCAACTGCCAGCTATCAACTAATTATGAATTTTTCTGTATGTCCGGCATTATCTGCTCTTGCAAGTGGTAGTTTTCAGAAACTATGTCCAACAACAAAAATGAATTAATGTTAGGAGCAAATACAAGGGCTTGGTTGCATCATTTGAATAAGACGTCACTGGGAGGACCTAAGATAAGGCAAAAGATGAAGAAGATATAGATGGAAAGTTTGCAGCTGAGTACCAATTTGAGATTCCAGTTCATTCTACTGAGGTAGCTTCGGGACGTCACACAGTGGCCCAGAAGTGCTAATTGAATCCACAATAAAAATAAAAGCAGATGTGGCTTTTCATAAAGGTAACTTACACTTGTGTGTAAGCTACACATATAGTTTAACTTTTACACTTTTCAGTATCTTTACAACTTTTGGCTATTCACCATTTGCAAGTGTAAACTTACTCAAAAGTATAGACTTGTATTTTACCATCATCTGAAACTGCAGCAAGAGCCAAATTTATGAGTGTACGGAACTATTGCCAAAACGGATCAGTAGTAAGTCCTGCATGCAGCGACGTAAAATAGATGAAATGGGGAATAATGTTGAATTTAATTAATTTATTTTAAATATATTTCAAATTAATGTAATGTGAAAAAGGTAATAATTATTATAAAATAAATATTATTTTGCAACGCAACATTTTAATTTTTTTTAGTTTAGAAATAAATGTAACTTAAATTTTCTAAAACGTAATTAAATTATCTTAAATGAATTCTGTACATGACTTTTTGCAATTTTAAATAATTGATAAAGAAATATAAATATTTTACTTTATGTGGAATTTTTGTAATAAATCTTAAAAATAATGTTAATTTAATGTTTAAATTAATTAACTATTTACTTAAAACATTAAGTTAATAGTGCTGTAACTTTTTTATTTTCGTCTGAATTTAAAATACATTTCTAACACTAATTTACATTAATATTCAGGCAGAGACCTCCCAGAGGTAATATGTATGGGGAAATATGTATATATTTATTAATCTACAAAAAAATGTACAAATATTTTAATGTTAAAAATCAATGTAAGTTAATGTTGTATATTTGTTTTAAATGTAGAACAACATAAGAAATGCCACAGCAGTATTAACTCAATCTTAACATAAAATTTAAATATTTTGAAGATATTAAATTACATTATTTTTCAAAAGATGAAATATAAAAACATTCTCACCTAAAGTAAAAAATGTTTTGAAAATTATTAAATACAATATATAAACTAAAGTATAAGTAATTTAATTATATTTTATAAAAATGAATGCCACATTACTGTTTAAAATGAAAAGACTATTAAAATGTTTTAAAATAAAATAATGAATACGTTTAACTTTAGAACATGTTTGACTATTAAATTGCATTTATTTAAATTTTTAACAGGATTAAATTATTTGATTTAATTTAACAATCATTTCCTATGGGATTTTATTTTAGTACATTTACTACTGTTTTGGGCCCTTTCTGACTTTAGCAAGTTTAGAAGTGCAGTTTGTGAATATCAATAGACTTAGGGGCATATTTACAAGGCCCCTGCGCCACTGGAGTGTTACTTTTTTGCGACTCTGCAGCACACATAGAAAGAGGAAAACATCTGTCATGATTGTTTTTGTGCAGGAAGATGTCCCTTCCTGCACAAAAACAATCACCCCTACAACGCAGACACCCTTGCACCATGGCGCATGGGTGCCTGCGTTGGTGCATGGCAGCCCATTGCGAGCCAATGCAGAGGAAAAGGACAAGAATGTGCCTTATGGGCCAACTGCCGACTGGAATGGCCGCAGCTTGAGACAGCTCCGACCAGCTACCGCTGATTCCCCCATCTATCTGTCTAATTATCCGAGGCACACCGCCAGTGTGGGTTGTGGAGGCAAGGGAGAGGCCAGTGTATCTGAACGAGCAGTGAGCCGGCGGTAGAAGTCCCCGGGAGTGCAGTTAAGACGGCGGCCTGGCAGGGACTCCAACACGACAAGCTGACGTAGCGGGGAGGAGCCGGACGGAAGTGTAAGAACGTCGGCTGGGGCTTCGATGCAAATCCTCGGTCTGCTGGGCCTAGCCTAGGAGCCCGGAGGCAGAGGAAGATTGAGACCGGCTACCACCAATAGTGAGACCGGAGCCGAGACTTTCGGAGCTGAGGGGTCTGCTGGACTTTGAGGCAGCTGTGGCGCCCTGGGAGCAGTGGGAGTGATTGACTTTGGGGAAGAGGGAGCTCCAGAAGATGCTGCGACCGAACGCTGGAGTGGCGGGGGTGGAGGGGATGCGAGGCCGCAACATCGCTACCTGCTCGCTCCCCTCTCTCCCGAGCAACCCCTGAATAACCATGGGTCTCGGTGCTCTAACCCCCTCCCACTCGCTGGAAAACCGCATCCGGCAGGCGCTGTTGAGTGGGCGACTGGTGGACTGGAGTGGTCCCTGGCCCTGGGAAGTCAGGAAAAGACGCTTGGGACACCGGCGAACGGTGGTAGGGTATCACCAGCACCACTGTGAATAAAAAAAGGGAGGGCTTGGAGACAGGAGCTGGGTGGCACGTGGTGGAGGTGGAGAGACCCCGACAGGCCACGGGTGGTTGTTTTGCACCTGGTAGGCGGCAGGTTGCTTTCTTGCTTCCCTGCCGGCCCTTCCCCCTCTCACTAACGACTTGTGGTAACGTCCCAGGATGGCTACAAAGGGACACCGGACAGCCCTTCAAACCAAAATGGAGAAATACGCCCAGCCGAGGGCAAAGGCCCACTCTGGAGAGGGAGATACCAATGCTCCCCCTAACCAAGTGCAGAGCTCTGGAAAAGATGACTCTCCGACCCTTCACAACGCCATGGCTGCAATACAAAAAGTGCAAACCACTCTGAAGAGCAAGATAGACACAGTCTCTGTGGAGGTGAACTTGATGCGAGCAAACCTGCAAAAGATGGGAGCAAGAGTTAAAGAAAACAAAGACTCTATCGCCGCGCTCCAAACTGAGACAAAAACTCTACAAGCGCAAGTGGGGGAATTGAGGGAACTAATGCACGTGCTCGAGAGCAGAATGGAAGATGCTGAGGAACGCTCTAGACATAACAACGTTCGCATTCTTGGTGTCCCCGAAAAAGCAGAGGGCCTGGCTGTTGACCTGTTTGTGGAAGAGTTGATCCTTCAACATCTCCAGCCCAAAAGCCTGTCAAAATATTTCTCGGTGGAGTGCGCCCACCGGGTGCCGCGGACGGCCCCACGGCCGGGTGACCCCCCTCGTCCAATCATAGCCCGAATCTTTAACTTCAGGGACAGAGATGTGATACTTCAGGCGGCTCGCTTGGCACTACCAGTGAAGTGGGAAAACAGCACGATTACGTTCTTTCCAGACTTCACCCTTCGGGTTCAAAGAATGAGGCAGCTGTTCCTGGAGGTGAAGAAAGCTCTAAGGGAGAAGGAACTGAAATACGCAATGCTGTTCTTGGCAAGACTAAGAGTTGTGGCGGACAACAAAACTTGGTTTTTTGATACCCCGGAGGAAGTCTGGTCTTGGCTGGAGAGATGGCGAACGGTCGGCAGAGGAGGTGGATCGGGAAAAGGCCCTGCAGTGAAGATGGGCCAAATCGAGGAGGACTAACGAAAGACATCTCTGTGTGAGGCATAGGGAGACAAGTACGCTTTAAAGATAGACTACCTGCAGTCAAATGCGAAATGGTTTCATCAGAGAAGTAAATCTTGGGCAATGGGACAATGAGTAATATAGTGATCAGGCGAATGTAGACGCTTGGGGAGTCCATTTGGCCTTGGGTCTTCGAATGAGGCTTCCCAGGGCGAAGGTAGTCATAATGATTCTACAGTGAGCAAATGTTCAACCAGGTGGTAATGTAAACTGCCGGTGTGTGTATTAGACTGAGTGGGGGGGGGGTGCTGCGCGGCCGGGGCTGCGGCATCCGCTCCTAAAGTGTTTTAAAATGTGTTTTGGGGTTAGAAGCACTCTGCATATTTGGGGTGGCGGGCAGTTTGAACCCATAGTGCAGGGAGGCATGGAGGGGGGCAAAGTTGAGAGCTGGGATTGTTTTAGTTGTAAGAGTTTTGCCATCTATGACAGTTGTATTGCCAACAGGCAAAGTTTGACAATTTGCGGACTAAATTGTGGCCCCATATATCAGCCTGTCCATACATTGAATGAATGAATGAAACAGCACTTGTAGAGCGCGTAGCTACCCGGAGGCATTCCAGCGCTGAAGCGGTAAAGCTGAACCTGAAGCCTTAGAAATCACTAAGGAAAGAGCCATGTTTTCAGCAGCTTACGAAAGGCCATGTGATTGGGTTCCTTTCGTAAATAAAGAGGGAGGGAGTTCCATAATTTGGCGGCGTTGTACGAGAATAGTCGGCCCCCGCTTCTGGCCCTTTTAATTCTGGGGACAACGGCCAGGTGTAGCCCGTCAGAGCGTAACGTCCTATTCGCTCGATAGGGCTGGACCATCGATGAAATAAGCGCAGGTACTTTTCCTCCTATCATCTTATGGGAAATGCATAAGGCCTTGAAGTAAACTCTCTCCCGCACCGGGAGCCAATGAAGGGATTTCATGGCCGGTTTTGCAGACTGCAGGTTCGGAGTCCCCATGAGAATCCTTGCGGCACAATTCTGCACTGTTTGGAGCTTGACGAGGACCGAGTTTGGAGCCCCAAGATATAGGGCATTCCCATAGTCCAGGCGTGAAAGAATAAGACCCTGGACAGTAAGCTTTCTTGCCTGGAAGGGAAGCAGACGGAGCACTTTACGAAGCATCCTTATGATGCCAAAGCAGGAGGCCACAACCTTCCTGGCCTGGACTTTGAAGCTAAGGTCTTGGTCCAGCCAAAACCCCAAGCTCTTTATCTCTGGCTTAGGGGCAGGAGCGGGGCCCATACAGGCTGGCCACAAGGTGTCTGCTATAAAAAGAGAAGGGTTGCCAAGGAGCATGAGCTCAGTCTTGTCACCATTCAGTTTTAGATGTGAGTGTCTCATCCATTTGGCTACTTCTTCAAGGCAGGGGCAAAGACAGATGGGAGCCTTATCTGGATGATTCAGTGCAACGACCAGTTGGGTATCGTCGGCATAGGTCACAATATGTACCCCAAAGGGGAGGACAATGTCCGCAAGAGGAGCCATATAAACATTAAAAAGAGTAGGGCTCAAGGACGATCCCTGGGGTACCCCACAATGGAGAGGCATAGATTTTGAGATAGCCTCACCCTCAAATATCTGGAAAGATCTTTCCTCCAGGAAAGATTGCAGCCAAGTTAGGGCTACTCCGGACACCCCCAGATTTCTGAGTCGTTGGACCAGGATACGGTGATTAACCATATCGAAGGCTGCGCTGAGATCTAAAAGAATCACAGCAGAGGAGCCTCCGGCATCGAGGATCTTTCTGGCATCTTCCACGACTGCCAGCAGAGCCGTTTCCGTTCCTTGGCTCGGGCGAAAGCCGGTTTGAGAAGAGTGGAGAAGGTTATGAGATTCCAGGTACATGGAGAGCGCTGAGTTGACATGTTTCTCCACTATTTTGCTGATCCCTGGAAGGAGCGAGATAGGTCGGTAGTTACCAAGACAATCTGGGTCCAAACTAGGTTTTTTCAGGTGAGATTTTACCATAGCTTTTTTCCACGGGGGGGGGGACCACACCCGCGGATAACGAAGAGTTGACCAAATCTAAGATAGTTGGACCAACTGATTCAGCCACCTGTTTCAGGATCTTGGGGGGTGGGGGGTGGGGGGCAGGCAGAATCTCTCGGCGACACGCTCTTGACAAGTGCTAAAGTGGCCTGGAGTGCCTCAAGGTCCAGAAGGGGAAAGGCCTCTAGGGAATATTCCCTGCTGCATAGACTAATATCCTCTGATTGAGGAGTAGTATGACTGTCATCAGCGGCGAAGGATGTATAGATCGTTTGAATTTTATTCTAAAAATAGTCAGCCAATTCATTGCAGCGTCGACCCGTTGCCTCAGGTGCATCAGGAGGAGAAGGGGCTTTTATTAATTTTTTCACAATGCGAAATGTTTCGCGGTGAGAGTTAGCTGCCAGGAAGATTTTTTCCTCATAATAAGAGGCCTGAGCCCTTTTAATTTCAATCTTGTATACTTTAATAGCGTCCCTATATTCCCTTTTCGTGCTGGGGGAGAAGTCTTTTCTCCAGATTCTTTCAATTTTTTTGCAAATCTGCTTTAACTCTCGGAGTTTAGGGGAATACCAGGCCGTTCTATTGGGCCCTTTGTGTATCTGGATAATTTTCTTCGGAAGGACCTGGTCTAGTGTCCCCTCGATCCAATTGTTAAACCCTTCGTTGGCCACAATCGGATCGGTGTCAGGGGGCGGCTTATATTTTTCCAATACCGACACCCACTTTTCTAGGGAGAGTTTCGGCCAGCTGCGAGACGTTATTCGCGTTGGCCGAGTTAAAGAGGTGACACATATGGGGGACCAAAGAAAAGGAATCAGAAAATGGTCAGACCAGGGAATTGGAATCGGTTCCTGACCGGTTAGATCCTCCAAGTTAGAAAAAATAGGATCTAGGAGGTGTCCTTTCAAATGTGTTGCATGTGACACCTTCTGAGTAAGCTGGTAGGCCGCAAGATCCTGAGATAGCTCAGTGGCAGCCGTAGATGCAGATTCATCGAAGTGAACATTGAAGTCGCCCAGCAGGGTGAAGTTCGAGGCGGTACTTGCAAGTTTAACAACTATCTCAGGTAGAGATTTACAAAATTGGCCCATAGGTCCAGGGGGTCAATATATTAAAATGCCCGAAAGAGAGAGCGTGGGCATAAATCCTAACGAGAAATGAAGGCTCTCACAGTCAGGTACGGGGCTCCCAAAAGTCCGACAGGTGAGGTGGCTTTTAAAAATGATGGCAATACCACCCCTATACCTGTCGTCCTGTCCAGCCTCTGTATTACATAATCAGGATACATAATCAGGAGGGAGGGATTGAGCAATATCGGGCTCTGAGCCCACTTTCAACCAAGTTTCTGTGAGAAACAAAACATCAGGGCTTTCATCCATTAAAAGCGTGAACACCTCTGCTGCATGTGTGGGCAAGGACCTGCAATTTAGCAAACGCAATTTAAAATGTTTCTGAGAAGGCCGGGAAACGGGGGGGATGGAGGGGGGCGACCAGAGCCTAAATGGACAGTGTCCACAGCCAAAACGTAAACTGCTAGGAGCAATGGAATGAGTGCAGTTCAATAATGGAGCTGTGTTTAACTGTCTAAGCTGCTCCGCGCTGTAACAATATTTGTCAGAACACAAAGGGGCAGGGGTTGTGGCCCCTGACCCCTTCCGGCCGCGGACGGGCACAGACGGGTTGCCTTTGGCGCGCCTTCGGTGCACCAGCGGTGCGCCCGCTGAACGCGTCCGCTGCGCGTTCGCGTCATCGGGCTCTTTTGAAGCCCGTCCAGGGTCCAGCAACTAGAACGCTGACCCAAGATGGCGGTTGAAAAAGTGCGAGTGCGAGTGCAGAAATACACAAAACAGTACCAGCTTGCCCCCCTGAGCTATAACTCAGCTCACTGACCACAGCAGATAAAACAAATGTTTAAAAGGCAATATCAGATATTTTAAAAACGAGATGGCAGTTCACAAATTCAATTTTAAAAGAAGAAACTACGTTCCCTTTGCACCAAGCGTGACTCGTAGCAGCTTCAGTTACCGATGCGCGGTCGCGTCATCAGGCTCTTTTGAAGCCCGACCAGGGTCCAGCAACTAGAACTCTGACCCAAGATGGCGGTTGAAAAAGTGCGAGTGAAGAAATACACAAAACAGTACCAGCTTGCCCCCCTGAGCTATAACTCAGCTCACAGTATATTGATGCGTACTTCCTTTCCCTTTACGAATCCAAGGGTGATGCATGACCCCCAGGGTAGGATGGTTGCGGTAACAGGTGGCTGGGAGGGACACATCTTTAATATCATCTCACTGTATATTCCCCCAAAAAGCAATCCCTGGTTCTGCCAGATCTGGGGGCTCTCCTTTTGAATCTCCCGGAAGGGGCGATGGTCATCGGGGTGACTGTAATGCGGCCCTGTCCCCGACACTAGACCGTCTTCTACCACGACCGCAAGACCAGGCGGGTTTGATATTAGCTGACTTTGTGTCTGCCATGGGTCTACACGATATCTGGAGGGGCCTCAATCCTAATTCACAACAGTACACATATCTCTCGGGGGCACATGGTATTGTGTCACGTATTGATTACTTTTTCACACTGGCTCGGCAGGCACCCATTTTATTTCAAAATGTTTTTATTGGTTACAGTTTTTTTTGGCAAAGAAAAACACATACAGAAATAAACAGTGGTGGGAGGCCACAGCATGTCTTGCAGATAAAGATATACATGAAGCTCAAATGACATTTACATCTTCTGTACTAGGACCCGACTTGTGACAACAGCCATTTTTATATATCTCAACTAGTTGCAGCTGGAATTGACAAATAAAGCATCATATTTTGCTCTCAGCGTGAGTCTTGTTGTTTTCTCTTTTTGTTTTGGCCACAAGTGATTCCCACCAATATCCACTTTTTCTCATAGAACTTAAAAACAAAACAATACAAACTATAGTATCACGGCAGCATATAGTCACGTTTGGTCGTGGGCGAGGTCAGACCAACGCAGGCAGGGCCCGCAGCAAATCCCACAAGCTGCTCAGCTCAAGCGACACAGTCAGCCAGATAATTAGATATGAAAGAGATGGAGAGCCCTCAATCTGGGGCCGCAAGCAAATAGGGGCAAACCTTCTGATAGAAATTCAACCAAGAGAGCCCAGGTGTAGTTGAACCCTGTTCTTGAGTTTTCTACTATGTCTGCCATTCTTTCCATTGCCAGTGCTCGCCATAGCCTGGCATGCCATTGTGTAAGGGAGGGGGCCTCTACCTTCTTCCACCCTGCGGCTATTGCCATTTTGGCGGCTCCTAAGCACAACCACATTACAGAACGGTCCCCTTGGGTTTGGCGTTTCAAGCTGGGGTCCCGGATCCTCAATAGAGTATGTTCCATCGTAGCAGGAATTGGTTAGCCTAGGATCGTTTTAATTTGGAATAGGATTTCTTTCCAAAAGGGCTGTATTGAGGGACAATCCCACCATATATGCTTGAAATCCCGCAAATGCCCGCAACCCCTCCAACAACGATCGGAAGTGTTAGGGAATATTTTGCGCAACTTCTGGGGGTGCAAGTACCACTCATAAATGATTTTATTGTGAGCCTCTCTTAAGAACATTGAGCAATTATATTTGGATACGTCCCTATAAAGGAACTCCAGTGTTTTTCCCCCAGCGGCTCGGCAAGGAGAGAGTCCCAAAAACGTTGGTGCCTCGGGATAGAGCGAGGACTCAGAGATTGTATGAACGAGTAAAGGAAAAAGATGGTCCCCCTTGAGGATGCACCCGATTGAGCGAATTTTTCAATTGGGAGTAAGTCTCTGGTTGTTGTACCCAGTGTTTGAGTTGAATATAGTGGAATTTTTCAGAAGAATGGAGCTTATATGCTTTGATGCATTCCTCAAAGGTCAACAGCCTCCCGTTTTTAAAAAGATCTGAAATCATAAGGCAACCCCCTTCCTCCAGGCTTCAAATGGCCCCTCTTGGTGAGCCGGTGGAAACTCGAGATTGAAGTGAATGGGGGTGTAGGGAGAAGGGAAGGTGGTCAGGGGCAGCGATCTGTTAAGGTCGTCCCACACCTGTAGAGTGGTGGCCGTGGGGGTGCTTATGTATGCATTTAATGGCCGATTCTGTTTTGGTTTCCAGAGGAGATCCCATATCGTCCTACCCACTATTTGTCGGTTCATATGTAGCCAGAGTTTTTCAGATTCGCGTAGGGACCAATCTGTAATCACCCGAAGTTGCGCCGCCCTATAATAGCCCAAGAAGTCTGGGAGTGCCAGTCCCCCCTCCCCTCTCGCCCTCGTTAGCAGGCGATAGGATAGACGTGCCGTCTGCCCCTGCCAAATGAATTTAGTGATCATCTTTTTTAGGTCTACAAAGAGAGTCCTTTCCACCGGTACTGGTAGACCCTAAAGAGGTAAAGTAACCTGGGAAGCACGTTCATCTTAATGGCATTAATGCATCCTATTCAGGAGGTATAGGAAGTTCTCCACCTGGCTAGATCTGCCTTGAGCTGACACAGCAGGGGAGGGTAGTTTGCCCCGTAAAGGTTCGACAGCTTAGGTGTTAGTTTAACGCCTAGATAAGTATTATCTTTATACGTGTCTTTGAAGGGGGACACCTCCATCAGAGCACCCATGGTTTCTCTAGGTAATGTCAGGTTGAGGAGGAAGGACTTTGATAAATTTACTTTAAATCCCGAAGCCTTTTCAAAGGAGACGAGTTCCCTCTGGATGGCCGGGAAAGAGGATAACGGCCTTGTGATTGGGAGGAGCACATCATCTGCAAAGAGGGAAATCTTGTGTTCGTCCTGCCCAAAGGGCACCCCACCTATGTCTGGATTACCCCATATTCGTTCTGCGAAGAGTTCAATGCTGAGGGCGAAAAGGAGGGGGGAAAGCGGGCAACCCTGTCTTGTTCCCCGCGAGAGTCTAAAGGAATCCGAGGCCACCCCATTCACCAACACCCATGACCGAGGAGCGGCGTAGTTTGCCCGCACCATGCCTATAAAGGTCTCATTGAATCCAGATTTCTTCATTGTTCGTGTTAGGAAGGCCCAGTCAACTCGGTCAAACGCCTTCTCCGCATCTAGCGAGAGAAGGGCTGTGGGAATATCTTTTTTCTGCACTTTTTTGATAATGTGAACCACCCTCCTCAGGTTGTCATGAGTTTGCCTCCCCTTGATGAACCCTGCCTGGTCTGCCTCGATATGGTACGGCATGACCCTCTCTAAGCGCGTGGCCAGAATTTTAGAGTATAATTTGGCGTCCAGGTTTAGGAGCGTGATGGGCCTGTAGGAGGCACAGTTTGTGCGGCCCTTACCTGGTTTGGGGATAACAGAGATTAGTGCATCCCCCATGGATGGGGTCACCCGTTGCGAAGCTGCAATATCATTAAATAAGGATACCAAATGGGGAACCAATTCGGGGGCAAAAGTACGATAGAAGTGAGCGTTTAGCCCATCTGGGCCTGGAGCTTTTTGTAGCTTAAGTGAGTCTATTGCCTTCTGTACCTCCTCATGGGAAATGGGTCTACTTAGGCCCTCATTTGTGAAAGCTGGGATCTGTGGTAATTCGAGCGCTTCTAAATATGTCTCTTGGTCACTGACAACCAAGGGGTCTGCAGTGTATAGGGAACAATAGAAGTCTCCAAAGGCTCTGCCCTTCCCCTCCTCACTTCTATGAGATATCCAATTTGTATCCACAATCTAAACAACATACTCTTTTTCCTACTTTGCCCTGAGTTGTCTCGCCAAGAGGGAACCCCCCTTATTACCCCCTTCATAGCCTCAGGCTTGTAATCGCAAGATAGTTTTTTCCGCCCTATTGGTGTAAATAGCATGTAACTTCCCTTTTAGTTGTGTGACTTTTCTTAGGTTCTGGACTGAGGGGCTGGCCTTATGAGCTTGTTCCACTTTTTCCAGCTCCCCTTCTAAAAGCGCCTCTCCCCCTTACGTTGGGTTTTTAAAGTAGTTGCCAGTTCAATGCACTTTCCCCGTATGACTGCCTTAAAAGCTTCCCAATTGTTGGTCAGAGTAGTCAGTGGCAGGTCGTTAAAGTCAAAGAATTCTGAGATTGCTTTTCTTAGTTCGTCCCGAAGGAGACGATCCCTGCATAGGAAGTTGGGGAAGTACCATCGGGTATGTTTAGCACGGTGGGGGCAATCTAGAACCAGCTCTAGAGGGGCGTGGTCCGAGAGACAGATCGGGTGGAACTGGCAACTTGAGAGCGCGTGAAGCAGGGACTGGCTAATGAATGTGTGATCAATTCTGGAGTAGGTCCTGTGAGAGTGAGAGAAAAAGGAAAAATCCTGTGTCGTGGGATGAAGACCCCTCCACGCGTCCTGCAGGCCGAGACCCTGCAATGTCATTTTAAGTGGTTTGCTAAACACCCCTCCAGTTGCCCTATGTGTGTTAGTAGTATCCAGAGACGGATCCCAAATAGAGTTAAAATCCCCCATTAACAGAATATCCCCCGTGGCGAATCCCTCCAGCGTGGTTAGAAATGCGGTTAGGAATTCTTGTTGCCCCACATTGGGTGCATAGACCATTGCAATAATACAAGACCTACCTCTCAGCTCACCCCTTGCCATCAGGAATCTCCCTGCCCTGTCCGACTTGGAATCTTGAAGGAGAAATCAGGCAGAGGAGTGGAAGATGATGGCCACCCCATTGTGTTTCGTGTGTGTGGATGAATGAAAAATCTGCGGGAAAGCCCTATGTTTCAGACGCTGTTCATCTTTTTTTGGAAGATGAGTTTCTTCCAGGGCAGCAATTTTTACATGGTGATCTAGCAGAAACTTCAACATACTATGCCTCTTGTTGGGGGAGTTAAGGCCCTTCACATTCCATGACAAACAGTTGAGCGACATTATTCAGAATGGGAAAGAACCAGCTGCTTGTCAAGGTTTGCCCATGAAAACAGTATCCCTCCCCCCACCTCAGGCGCGACCCCCACCCCAACCAAAAACACATTGAACGATTGAACAGATCCGTGATACCAAAACATGTCTAACAGTAACATATGTGAACTAGAACTTTGAGCTCCGAGGCACTCTGTCTCAGAAGAAAGCTTCAATTTGAGCATCTCTCGGGGTGGAACCATTTCCGCTGACCAGGCCCGTCTTTCAGCTAAATGAAATGATTTTAGAATTAGCCATTGCTCGATGTCAGTTAAAAAGTCTAAAAGGCTAAGAGACATATCTTTTCCCCTTTCTTCTCGCATAACACCCCCCTCCTCCGTGGAGGCTGAATGAGTCAGTGTCTACTTCAGACGGAGCTTAGCTCCCTTTACGACTCACTGCCAAAGCTCTTCACTAGATTGTGCGTAATTAGTTAAAAATGTTATCGGACCAGAGAGACTCTTCCCGTGGCATCTCGATGTTTTCTGGGCGCTTCTTTTCTGCTGCAGCCATGGACCCCCACCACGACCTTCCATTTGTGCGGGCGATCCCGTGTTTCCTGTTCTTATCGTTTGCTTTTGGGTGGGGACCTCAATGCCCAGGATGGATGCTGCTTCCTCGAGTTCCGTGCAATGTAGACTCTTGTTGTCAAGCATAAAGGCCAGGCCAAAGGGGTATGTCCATCGGTATTTTATTTTGCGCTCACTCAGGATTTCTGTGACCGGCCAAAACTGCTGACGACGGGCAAGTGAAGCTTGGGCCACATCTTGGAACAGCGAGCAGGAAACATTCTGGAATGTTATTTTTTCAAGAGCACGTGCTTTCTGAAGGATTAGTTCTTTGATTTTGAAGGAGCTGAATTTCGCCAATACATCTCTAGGTTTCCTGGAGTCTCCCGGTGGCCGCGGCCCCACTCTATGGACCATCTCCAGCCGCACCTCCGGGCCATTCTCTCCCAGCACTGTAGCGAACAGCCCCATCATGAAGGATTCCAGGTCAGGGCCCTTGCAGCCTTCTTCCAGGCCTCTCACCCGAATGTTGTTGCGACGAGAATGGTTCTCGAGGTCCTCGCACTTGAGTATCGTGGCCTTGAGTTGATCACGTAGGTCATCGAAGCCTTCTGTGAGAGGCTGCACACTGTCAGCCAGCTCCTGACACTTCGCTTCCAGGTCCAAGGTGCGGGCCCCAATCGAATCCACATCTGCCTGTAGGGCCACCAACTTTCCTCCCATTTCTGCCTTAAAAGCATCGAATAAGGTCCCCATATCGACCTTAATATATTCCCGGAGCTCCTTTTTGAACTCCCTTAGCGATGCCATGAGGTCTTCTCTAGTCAGTGCCATGTCGCCGCTGTTTTGGGACCTCCCCTCTTTATCCACCACCGAGGTGGCTGGGGTGAAGTAGCTAGAGACCTTGGTGATGGGTGCTTTCTTTGGCGGCATAGGGACCGTAGCGCGGCGGCAGTCCGGGACCTCTCTGCAGAAAGGTGAGAGAGCGAAGTGGTAGCACGTTGAGAAGGCGCAGAGATCTTGCCAAATAACACCACTGGCTGGGGCCCCTACCTCTCGACACTCAGGGCGTCCCATATCTCATCTGCGCTCTGCAGACTGGCACCAGATGGCACTCTGGGCTTTAGGTGGCCCTCCCAGGTTGGGTCAAGCGGGGAGACGAAGGGGGCCTGCTCTGCAGCCTAGGCATGAGGCTACAAGCCTAAGCCTGGAACCGCCTGACTGACGCCATCTTAAGGTCAGGCAGTCCGGTCCCAGGGCTCCTTCAACTGTTATAGGCAGTGCAGGGCCCCCCCCCCCACGCCCCTGGAAGTATTGTGGTGTCTGATGTATCTCCTGGGGTCCACTTCCTTAAAATATGGGCCCCCTCCGCTCACCCTGGGGGCCATACGGGGACGGCAATACATTCCTGTGGGCTGCGGCGGTCACAAAGCGCATCGAGAGACCGACCGGGGGCATGCAGCGCTTCTCACTCCTATGCGCCTGTCACGATCTCCATCTGCGCCCCTCGCTGGCCGCAAACGCACTCGAGAGCCTCAGCCATGCAGGGGATCACCGCCGCCGGATTTCGCCGCGGCCGCCATTTTAGTTACTTCCTCGCGGCTCAGGAGCTCTCCAACAGAGACTCGCAGGCGGCCCCCGGCGACGATTCTGCAGGAATGGGCCCCCCCCCCCGGCATCCAGGAGAGCGGGGGTCCCGGAAGGTAGCTTGTGTGGGGGACAGGATGCCTCTGAATGGGCTAAAGATGCCAGGCCTGGCGCGGAGCCGAACGGAATCACGTCTGTTTGGCCATGATGGCTGGCCACGCCCTCCCAGGCACCCATTTTAGAGACGTTTACAATATGGCCCGGGGAATATCAGATCATTCTCCAATTTGTGTCCATTACAAAATGTCAGAACTCAGGCCGAAACGTCTCGGCAGGATTAACCCCTGGCACTTTCAAATCCCTGCGATTAGATCCAAAATGTATGAGGCAAATGAAAATACCAGCACAGTAGACTCAGCCTGCATTCTCTGGGAGGCTTATAAGGCGGTGATCAGGCGACAGGGAATTTTTCTGATAGCGGAGGAAAAAACCCAGAAACGTACACAATTAGAGGAGATAGAACTCAGTATCCTGGCCTTGGAGGCAATCCTGATCAGTAATAATGACATGGGAGTAAAGCATCAGTTGAGTTTGAAGAAAGAGGAGTTTAAGGCGATAGCCGAAGAGGCCGCGAAAGCCAGATATCGGGCGACGCAGCAAAGCCTTTACAAAGTGGGAGACAAAGCAGGCAAATTGCTGGCGCGGTTGGATAGGAAATCAGAGGTCTCTAGATGGGTACAAGAAGTGCAGAGGAGGGATGGAACCACTGTTCGGGGTGGGAGTCAGATCGCGGAGGCATTCGCAGACTATTATGAGAATCTTTATGCTTCAGATTTCAGCACTACAATTGGGACCTCGCGGGACCTGCTGGCTACGGTTAGACTGCCGCGTCTCAGGCCGGAGGAGAAGGAATCATTAGAGCAGGACTTTGCAGAGTCTGAAATAATCAAAGCAATGACAGACCTTCGATCAGGTAAAGCTGGAGGCCCCAATGGGCTGCCGATTGAACTATATAAAATCACATCGACTAAAGTGACGCCCTTATTGCATAAAATGTTTAACGAAAGCTATAATAAAGGAATGCTCCCCAGAGACCAGTGAATAGCGAATATCGCAGTGATTCCAAAGCCAGGTAAATCCCCTAACGACTGCGGCTCATATAGACCGATTTCTCTTTTGAATACCGAACCTAAAATCTTGGCCAAGCTTTTGGCTAGCCGCCTGCTCCCGGTGATAGACTCTCTGGTCCACCCTAACCAATCAGGCTTCATGCCGAGATGTAACACAGCTCTTAATTAACCCTGGGCAGAGTTTGTGGAGTTGCGCTATTCGAAACTCCGCGAAGTGGAAAAAAACTCTGCTGCGCTACGTGGAGCTCCACAAGCGGCGGAGTGCGATAGAAAAATGCCGTTCGCGGTGATTTTCAGTGCCGGATGCTTGTCTGCACTGTGCAATCATCGCGAATGGCACCATGCACAGCGCAAGCAAGCGCTGCTTTCCTTTCTGCCGCTCAAGTAGATTTTTACTTGAGCAGCAGCTTTCTCAACGCGAACGGACAGTTTCTCAACGTGAGCGGTCGCGAGCATACGCGACCACTCGCAATGAGAAACCTGACACCCCCACGTTGAGAAATCTCGCCGGGACGTTTATTTTTCACGCTCGCCAACTTGATGTTGACGATCGCGAACGTGGAAAATCTCGCCGGGAGGTGGATTTTCCTCGCTTGCGCTCGCCAACTTGACGTTGGTGAACGCGAGCGGGGAAAAAAAACTCTGCTCCGCTGCGCAAAGCGGAGTATTTCGGAACTCCGCGAGCTCCGCGTAACGCGGAGTGTGCAGAACTCTGCAAACTCCGCGAGCGGAGCGGAGTTCACCGCCCAGGGTTACTCTTAATATTAGACGATTGCACTGGGTGATCGGCAGAGCAGGGACCATTGAGGAAGATGCGTTGGTGGTGTCACTGGACGCTCGCATGTCGTTCGACACAGTGGAATGGCACTTTTTGTTCACTGTACTGGAGAGACTGGGTTTCGGGCCAACATTTTTAAGCTGGATCAGGCTCTTATATGCAGAACCCCTGGCACAGGTCTCGGTAAATGGGAATGGGTCTAGAGTGTTTGAACTTCAGAGGGGGACGCGGCAGGGGTGTCCGCTTTCCCGCCTGTTGTTTGCATTGGTCCCAGAGCCCTGGGTGGCCTGATCCTGGGAAGATCCCATGATCCGTGGGCTACGATGGACCCCGGAGTGGGAGGACAACATTTCTCTGTATGCAGACGATGTTCTTCTGTATGTAGCGAACCCAAGGGTCACGATCCACAGGATGCTTAATATATTCGAACTGTTCCGCAAATATTCGGGGTGCACAATAAACTAGGACAAGTCAGTGATTTATGTATTAGCAGGAGGCCAACCTGTACTCCCCAGGGGATGTCAACTCTGAATAGATACACAGGGATTTCGATATTTCGGTATATATATCATTAAAGATCATAAGAGCTTTTATGAGCAAAATTTGGCCCCTCTGTTGCACCGTCTGCAATGTGACATCCAGCACTGTCGATCGTTACCACTTTCCCTTCTAGGTAGAGCAGCACTTTTTAAAATGATGGCTTTGCCTGGATTTCTATATGTGCTCCACAACACGCCCTATCCAGTGCCCCCACAGTATTTCCAGCAAATACATGCAGCACTGCGACAGCTGTTGTGGGATGGGGGAGCGGCCCGAATCTCGTTAATAAAATTGACCAGGGTATGATACGATGGGGGTATTGCACTTCCCTCACTTAGACACTACTACTAGGTGGCCCAGCTCACAGTCATTAATCACTGGGTATATAAATCCCAGAGTGAGCCTGCATATAGGATGGACCGTCACAACATGCAACCGGGAGGATATCTTAGGGCGCTGTATGGGGAGGGTGCGGTCGATTCCTTTTACCCCCGACCTTGACTACGCTCCGAGTTTGGCAGGAAGGTTCAAAGGCGCTGGGTTGGCAGGGTAGAATTACTCTGATGACTCCCCTGTGGGACTCGATGAGATTAGGCCTGTTGGTGCTCAGGGCGAGCTTTGCTGGATAGGACATGATTGGGATTTCGAAAATGGGTGACCTCTGGGAGGGAGGGGACATCAAGACCTTTCTTGCTCTGCAGAAGGAATATCAGATGCCACAATCTGAAACTTTTAGATATCTCCAATTCACGCATGCGCTAAGAGCGGCAATACCCAAGGGGACTGTACTCCCAGAGGCCTCCCCACTGGAAGACAGGTTACTAGATGGCTCTCGACACAAAAGCGACATCATTGGTTCACCGTAAACTTATAAATCATCTGCCAGACCCCCTGACGTCGCTGTGGAGTAAGTGGGAGAAAGACCTGGGTGGTTTAGACGATGAGGAATGGGTGGAAGCTATGGCCTCACCCAGAGAGGTGGCCATAAGATTGTGCTTCAGATTAATACAGTTCAAGATCCTTCACAGAGTTTATGATGCATGCACCATGCAGGTAAAAATGGGAATACTTACCTCGCCATTGTGCCCACAGCGGTGTGGGCAGGAGGGTACCTTCCTCCACCTAATGTGGGATTGCCTACCACTTCAGCATTATTGGACAGCACTATTGAGGACTATGAAGGAGGTTTATAAGGTGGAGGAGGGCTAGTCAACACGATGGTGTTTGCTAAATATTTGGGGAGACTCGGATCTTACCAATGCAGAGCGCACGTGGGTAACACTGGGGTTTATGATCGCAAAACGTAATATTGCAAAGAAATGGAGGGCGCTAGATGCCCCAACACTGAAGGAGTGGGAAATGGACCTGGACTGGTGTATGCAGGCAGAAAGGAGGATCTATGAGAGTAGAGGATGCCCGAAAAAATGGACAAAGATTTGGGGAAAGTGGAACAGCTATCGGGGAATGTTGTGTAGCCCAGTTGCCCGACAAGATCAGGAGTGAGAGACATTATAATCGACTGCTGTGCTTGGGTATGGGCGGGGGGACTTTCTGGAAGTCTTTCATGTAATAAAATACGATTGTTGTCAAACTTACTGGTTAGTACAAGAATTGTCGGAACTATTACATTATGTTTTCGTTAAAGAGATGGCATGTTTTTGATTTGATAATTTATAAATAAAATATTTTTTTTTTAAAAGAATGTGCTGTATGTTATAGATACGGCACACTCCTGCCCTTTTCTTTTGACGCCGGGCAGCGCAGAAAGATTCCTTGCTGTGCTGCCCTGCACCAAAACCTAGTAAATGAGCCCTTATGCTTTTGTGGGTGGGTCCATGTTCTTCCCTCCCCTCCTTAATAAGGAGTCGTAGCCGAAGGGGCTAAGATGGCAAACATGTTTTAGAGATGCTCCAGGACCTCCTCTGCCAACTGACCATCCTGCGTCACCATCTGTTTGCCCTGTGACATCGGGGGTTCACCGGGATGCCAAGTGCTTTCCAGGCTCCACTGAAGCCGACTAGTGACCAAGCTGGCGGTGCGGCAATCCATGTGAGAGACGGCACTGCCCTCCTCCCTCTGAGGCGTCCTCTCACCTCCTCATTTGGAGGCGGGCCTCTTGCTGACTGCTGGGTCCTGAGGAGTGTGTGAGGTAGCCCCCCAGAGTCTTCCTGCATTGCTTGCTGCCCAGAGCCCTTCTCATCGTTCCATGTGTCTGTGTGGCTGGAGTCTCCTTGCCTGCCCTGTATGCTGCCTTCCTGCTCTGTGAAGGGGGTACTGTGCATCTGACAAAACAGTGGAGAGGCTGGCCGACTATCACCTCTCCCCCAATACACGGGACACTGGCTGCTCGAGCTGCCCCAATCTGCAGGATCGCGGGCGCAAATGGGCTGGGGCCCGGGCCTTATTTACAATCGTCTGAGGCCCGTACTATTGGGCTTACCTGGGTCCGCGTGGCACTGTGGAGAGGCCTCTTCTCTGCCCCTGAGGGACTGGCACCAGAGTACACACGGAGGACTGACTTTCAAGACACAGTTGATTTGGGCCTAGCGAGGATAATTTAGGACTGCCCTATTTTGGTGGGGTTCCCTGGTTGTTCAGGCATCAGCAAACACCCCCATGGCTATGTTGGATAGATGAATGGTGGTATCCTTCTGCTCTCTGTGCCGGTAAATCCTGTGTGTAGGCTACTGAAGTGACCTTCACGTTGGAGCTTCCCCTTTCTTCCCCCTACCAGTAAGCCTTCCTGTTGCTCCCTTTTGAGAGTCACGCGCCCGGGGATTGGACTTAGAGACCCGAGGCCCAGCAGGGAGTGACCCGCCTATGTCCTCATGGGGCAAGTACTGTGTTGAATCGGCTTCCAGGACTTGTAAAACTTAAAAGTACATGTCCTACTTTTTAAATATATTGCACCCAGCCCTCTGGGCTGTCTAAGGCTACTCTAGGGGTGACTTATGTATTGAAAATGAAGGTTTGGGCCTGGCTAAAAGGTTTACTTTGCCAGGTCGAAATGGCGGTTTAAAACTGCACACACAGGCTGCAATGGCAGGCCTGAGACATGTTCAAAGTGCTACTTAAGTGAGTGGCACAATCAGTGCTGCAGGCCTACTAGTAGCATTTAATTTACAGGCCCTTGGTACATGTAGTACCACTTTAACAGGGACTTATAAGCAAATTAAATATGCCAATTGGGTATAAGCCAATGTTACCATTCTTAGAGGAGAGAGCACAGGCACTTTAGCACCGGCTAGCAGTGGTAAAGTGCACAGAGCCCTATGGCCAACAAAAATGAATTCAGCATAAAATAGGAGGAGAAAGGCATAAAAGTCTGTGGATGACCCTGCAGAAAAGGCCAAGTCCAACAATGCATAGGAGGATAGAGATAAGACGTGAGATATACAGATGATGGGTATCATAATGATCTCAGACAAAAAAAAGAGCATAAGTGTCTAACCGTGAGAATGCAGAAAAAATTGATGAGAAGGGGAGAACTAAAATGATTTAGACACTCTGTAGACAGCTACACCATCCACAAATCTAAGTAATGTTTCATTCATAGCTATCCATCCATCCATCCATCCATCAATCCATCCATCCATCTATAACACAATCTTCATAATTGTGTATTGTAGATGGCCTCATCACTATTATCTGTGGCCTCTAGTATGTCCCCACTAAAAATCACTTCTAAAGGCACCACTGCTCCCTAACCCTCCTGAAAGCACTCCTTACACCGTTCTAAACCCCACCCCTTAAGTAGTACCCATGCCCCTTTTTCCAGCCGCTCCCCACATTTACTACTAGATAGTAAATTTACATGTGTGAGGATCTCTCAATAGAAAGATAGGAGAGGTGGAGAGTTACACTCATAGGCGGGAAACAGCGTTTACATTGCATGCTTTACATCGCATGCCATTACAACACGGTTGTTACAACAACCGCGCTGTTACATCGCGAACCATTGCATCGCAAGTCGTTACAACGACTTGTTGTAGGGGGCAGAAGGTGTTGGATTCCCTGCTGTTGCACAAACTGGAGTAGGAATAGTAAATTATACTATTCCTAAGTCCAGCATACCCCCTACAGCAAGTCGTTGTAACGACTTGCGATGTAACAAGGCGGTCGTTGGAACGACCGCGTTGTAATGGCATGCGATATAAAGCATGCGTAGTAAAGACATATATTCCTCGTAGGCTTGTGAATTGCATTTTATAGTCAGTAAGAATTACTGTAATACTGCTTTACATACTGCAAAATGCAGTTACTGAATCTGGCCCAGAATTAGAGTGCTTTCACCCACAGCATGCTCAAACTGCTCACATTTTTCCCAAGAAGGGTTCAATGAATTAAATTAGCCCCATAAACTGCCTTGGAGCTGTTAGATAATTATCTTTGTGAGTTCTTTATATAGGTCAGAAACAATACTGATGCAGATACATATGAACCTCTTTAACTGGAGTGATTTTTCCAAACTTTAAACCCTCATCTTAAAGATGAAAATATCATGATTCTTTGTCTGCAGGTCTAAACTTGTTGTGTGTGGATACATACCTTTGTTTTAAACTACTTTACAATTAAAACATTTTTTCATAAGCTATACCAGTAGATGTACCTAGCATGAAATTCTATTTTTTACTATTTTTGAGAGATTAGAGTCATGGCTCCTCCCCACTGCCTGTGCCTATACGAGATATTATGTGGAATCACGTTTAAAATCACAAAGACAAACATGAGTATATTATATAAATGTTATTTTCACCATCATCGGCAGCGAATTGGATGCATGTAAATAAACAGATGTGCCTATGGTGAGACTTGGTATTGCAAGGATTTATCCATTTGTAATTTCCGTTACTCCTTACACCGCACATTGCAAACCTAGATCATTTGTGACCTTGTCCATGCTATGAATTAGCAAATAATTCTTCAGACTTTTTTGTAAGCAGATATCCATTTATCTGAATCAAACAACGCTTTCATCACCATATTTTAATAATACTTTGATCAGTATATTTTACTCTTTGTGAATTCAGTGTTTTTGTTTGGGGCAGTAAATCCGGTTCCAGAATTAACAATGCTTGACATTGATTCCAGATGTGAATGCCAGGAGTATTTCAAAGGTGCCGTGTACCAAAACGTATATATACAGTAACAACGCATCTCCGGGTCTATAATAGCGACCACAGGATTGGCCGTTAGGACAGCTGGGCGAACTCACAGGACGCCGAATCCCTGGGGGCATGTTTCAGCGCTGATAGACTGGCTGCCTGCTGTAAATCTATGCTACAACCAGCTGATCACAGAGCAGGTCGCTGTTCTCTGCCCACTTATATACAATATACATTGTGGGCGTTTGTATTGTAATAATAGCCTGCCTATCAAAAATCAAGTAAGTGAGTCGTACATGCTGGTGTATTTATTGATCTTCACCTGTATAAAATTGCAAAGAAAGGTCAAGGCACTAAGAACCTGCACCAGTCAATCTAGTGTAATGGCAGTTTGAGTGAATCTAAGACGTGGTGCAATGAGCCAGGGACGTGACCCTTCTACGTCCCCAATAATGGGAAACAATTCCCAAAACAAAATAATGCACAAATGGCTCTGCACTCAAATATATAAGTAATTGTAAATCAATGGAAATAAATGTCCAAAATTAATCACAAATGGGCAGAATATATTGAATATTAAATATCAACAATCAATCACAGATGACAATGACATTGTGTCTCCCAAATGAATCACTTTGCCAGTCGTATTTCTGGAAAAATATTCTTCTTTTATTCAAATGTTCTTTCATAAAACCACAGCACACAATTTAAAGCCGACTTGGTGCGTTTTGTCCCACATGGGACTTCTTCAAGGCTTAACGTATTAGAGATATGATCCACGGGCATCTTTGTGTCCGGGTCCTTTCTTGTTGGACCCGGACACCACGCTGCTACACTGGGAGATACATATCCCGTTTACCCTTTACACTATTCCTTTAACCACATTAAGTTTGACATGAAGAGCCCGTGGATCATATCTCTAATTCGTTTAGCCTTGAAGAAGTCCCATGTGGGACGAAACGCGCCGCGTCGTCTTTCAATTGTGGGCTGTGGTTTTATGAAAGAACATTTGAATAAAAGAATAAAGAATAAAAGAAGAATATTTTTCCAGAAATACGACTGGCAACGTGATTCATTTGGGAGATACAATGTCATTGTCATCTGTGATTGATTGTTGATATCTAATATTCAATATATTCTGCCCATTTGTGATTAATTTTGGACATTAATTTCCATTGATTTACAATCTACTTATATATTTGAGTGCAGAGCCATTTGTGCATTCTTCACCTGTATGCCTGTTCCAGTAACCTGCTGGGAGGGAATTACTAAAGCACACAGATGACCAAGAGGAAGGATCAGGTCGACTGCCCCACATCCCTCATATGCCAGCATGGACTGTCCAGCAAGCCAGCCCTCTTCATTGCTCACGGTTTGGTGAAGTAGAAGCCAAGTTTAAAGGCTACTGCTTTCAATTCTTTAATTGCTTATGACTTACCTCACATTTTAGTTGACGTTGGGGACAGATAAGGGTAATATAATTTGATCATACAGTGCTTTTTTAGACAATCAAATTAAAAGACAGTGAACACGCTGTAACAGTGTGAAGTAATCAAAGTATACAACTGAAATTCAATTTGGAAGATGTTTTAATGTGTAAAAAACAGAAACTTTACAGTTCGGATCAGGCACATAGGCATCGAGACACTAATTTCAATACAGGCTGAATGTATCTTGATATGGTTGATAGGGCGAATGGACGGCAGGAAGCTTCATTGCGAGTATCTGAAAGAAAGCTCGTTCCGATTTCTTAGATTCTTGTACACTTTTATATCAGAATTAAAAGCACATGCTCGCAGCCTTCGAATATATTTAATGCATTCATGCGTGTTTCAGGGGTGAAGATGATCAGAGTTCCATTTATCTGCTTCCATAAAGTCAGGTTCACTCATTCGGTGCACAATCAGGCTGCTTTGAAAATGTCTGCATTGGGTTTCCAGGCCAGCCCAGATAAATCATCTTGGATTTACTGGAATTACCAGCGCCAGCTTTACTAGACCCTTAATTATCATAGATGTTAAAAAATAGCATTAGAACAGGAAACATAACCCAGTAAAAAACAGGAAAACAAAACTTCTTGACCATCGACATTCCATTCACTGAAAAAGCACTTCGTTTAAAAATCAAAAAGCCACTGAAATTCGTAAAAAAATTAGTGCCGGTGCCCAAAGCTCTGCTCGTAAATGTCAGCCCAAAGAATAACAGTGGTGCATAGTCTTGGATCGACCTCAAGCTCTTCCATCCTCTATCAGAAACTCTCTGCCGCTTTACCTCACTCGTTCAGTTCCTGCATTCTCCCTTTACAACAGTCTTGATCGTGGCCAATATCTGATGAGGAAAAATAAGTTCCCAGTCCCCCCAAAAAAGTGCTGATAAGCCCTACCGGTAGCAACCGGCTTAAAATTAGCACTGAAAGGAACATAACAAATGTGCACCATTAAGTGATGCTTTGTGCTGCAGGCTAGGGGGTTGTATCCCAGTGGAGGAGGCAGAACAGACAGTCTGGTTCGCAAAGCTGTAGGTATCGTTGGTGCTGTAGGTGCAGTGACACCAGGGACCAGCAGTATGAGGAGACATCTAAACCTGTTTTATCATCACTCTTTCTTTGCATTATAGCCCATTGCACACTTGTGCCAGTGTTGCTTTGGGCCTTGGAGCAAAGGACTAGGGAAAGGGAAAATTGAAGCAGAGGAGACACCTCACTCCTTCGTTTGGGCATTAGATAGATGGCAGGGAGAGGGATGGGGAGTCCATGTTTCTAACAAAGCAGAGAGAAAACAGACACTTCTCAATGCAGTAGCTACCATTACTGAAGCAGGTGACGCAGCACTGTGGTCCAGGGGTCTGAGGGTCCCACTGCATCACAATTATGACTGTCTATCTTTAAAATAGAAGTTTGAGAACTCATTTTCTTTGCTAATATTATGACTGAGGGCACATTTGCTGCAAAAAGTGGGGCAACAAGTGGGAGCTTGTTTTTTTCTGAAAGGGGCAGAGGGCCTGTTTCATGATTGGAGGGCTTATCAGGTATGGTGGGGAAGGGATGAAAGAGGCAGAGGAGATAGCCTACTACTCAGGGCTGCAGCATTAATAGTGCAGTAGATTCACTTACATTAGGGCCCAGGGATGCGAGGAGCTCGCAATACCCCAATTATGGGGAATGGAGTTTTTGGGTCAATTTTTGTTTTTGCTAGATACGTTTGTTCTTGTACAATCTCTCAATTATAGTGGATTGTGAGCTACAGAAAAAGTACTCCTGTGCTAAGGTCTGTCCCTCCACACTCCTAGTCCTTGCCATAAAGTTTTGAAGTGGACCCCTGTTAGATCTGGCCCTTTCTGCAGGTTTATCCCCAAACGTTCTGCCTTTTGCCTCCTATTTTTCTGACCCTGTTTTCATTGGCTATATGATTCTGGGCACTTTACCACCGTGGATCAGTGCTAAAGTGCATCTGCTCTCAGTGTAAATTATAAATCTGATTTGTTATACAGGATTGGCAAATTTGGTTTACTGGTAAGTCCATAGTAAAGTGCACTGACTGTGCCAGAGCCTGTAAATCAAATGCTACTAGTGGACTTGCAGCACTGGTTGTGCCAGCCACATGAGTAGCACTGTCAATGTGTCTCAGACCTACCACTGTAGTGTCTGTGTGCACAGTTTTAAACTGCCATGTTACCCTGGCAAGTGCACCCACTTGCCAGGCCCAAACCTTCCCTTTCCTTACATGTAAGGCACCCCTGAGGTAGCTCCAGGGTACCTCCATGGGCAGGATACAGTGTATGTGAAAGAAAGGACATGTACTGGTGGCTGTGACATGTCCTGATAGTGAAATACTGTATATTTCATTTTTCACTGTTGAAAGGCTGTCTGTCCCATGAACTATCATTGGGACTGCACTGTAACCTTTTTACAAGTGTAGCTTTCAAATGGGACAATATAGAGAAATGGAGTTTAGGCTCTCTAAACTCAGAATTTAATAACACACCTTTTAGGAAAGTTGGTTTTTAAATTGGGTGTTTGAAAATGCCACTTTTAGAAACTGAGCATTTTCTTACTTTACCATTGTTTGTGTCTCTGACTGTTTGTGTATTCAGTGTCTGGTTCTGGAGTGACAGGAGCTGGGGATGCACATTCACTCTAGACAGTCACAAGGGGGTTGAGGTGTGCCCTGCCTTGCCTGGGTGACTGATCGCTGGACTGAATAGACCTGGTCTGTATTTAGAGTGGTGCACCTGAATAGGCCGTGTCTCCTTTGTATAATACTGTCTCCACCCCCTGTGGTTATGCTGCACCAGGGAGGACAGGACTGGTTTGGACTGGGTTCAGAGACCCTTGCCACCAAGAGAACAATGACAAAATGGGGTATCAGTATATGAATTAAAACCCCAGGACTTTAGATTACTTCAAGAAACAAGAGGACCCTGCCAAGAAGAGCGGGAGAACTGTGTGAGCAGCGCTGCCTTTTCTGAGTGAGGGGTGGGTTGGCCTGCAGTTGCTGCTTCTGTCTGTAGTGGAGGAAAAGGACTGACTCTTTTTGCCCTACTGTGGTATCCTGTTTGTGAAGAAAAGCTCCAAAGGCTTGTGTGTGCTTATCTCCTGTTGGAAGTCTCAGGGAAATCAAAGACATCATGGAAAAAGATCCTTGCTGGGTTTAAAGGTGACCTGGCTGGTGCGGGAGCTGAAGAGCTTTGTGTGGAGCGCTGCCCCTGATGTGTGTGGGGTGGGACGGCCTGCAGTTGCTGCTCCTGGCTGGAGCAGGCAAAGGGCTCGACTGTTCTGCACCCTTTTTAAAGAAAGCAAGCGTGTGTTGAACGCTTTACTGGTGGCCCATGCGTGGAGAATGCCCCCCGTTTGAAGAAGGGGCACTCTAACAGTGCTCTGTGTGGGCTGCCTGAGGCGTGGGCTCACTCTGCTTCCTGAAAGAGAAAGGAGTGCTGGCTGCTCATGCCAGCACCGTGGTCAGCCTGTGTTTCAACAATCAGCATGTGGTGTTCCCTTCAATTCCTTTGGGTTTGCCACAGCACAAGAGAAGTGCCGGCTGCACCGCTGGAAGTGAAACTGTTCCTGAGAAGGAAGCCAGTGCCACACTTTCATTGACGTAGCAACCAGGATTTTTTGTGCGACACAGCCTCAGGGAAGGTTCTATGACCACACTGCGGCTGCGGCGGCTGAGCTGCCTGTCGAGTCACACTGCCTGGTAACCAGGGTCGGTCCCCGCTCGTGAGGCCCAACAGGCCACCCAAGAGCAGCGATGTGTATTCCTGGCCGACACCAGTGCATGTGCGTGGAAGGAAGTTGAGCTACGTAACAGCTGCGCCGTGCAGTAGCGGGCAGCTGCCTTCCGCTATTTGCCATGGGGGGGGATCAGGCAAGGCCTTCCTGCAGAGCTGTGCAGTGGGTGTGCCCTCTCCACCGTGTTGACCTCCACTGCGGGGGCCTTTAATAAACAGAGACCAGCCGCAGGACGGAAGGGAACCCCTTGACAGAGGTCCCATTCCTACGACTCCCACCCCAGGTGACTGCATGAGACTGAGAGAGGTCTCTGACGTATGGTCCCACAGCAGCTGCCCCTCAGTGCAATCGCTGGCAGCTGCTGGATCACATACCTTGGGGGCATTGCTGTACTCTGGTTGCCATTGCTGGGCAAGCCCAGGATGGGCCCCCGCAGCATTAAGGTGCAGGAGGGGGTGGTAATCCTCGACAGAGATCCAGACCCTGCTCAGGCTATTTTTCCTAGATTACTGTATATCCTGTAGAAACAGCGCAGTAGCACTGTGGCCTCATGTTTAGGGGGCACACGGGTAATTTATGTGAATTATGACAGTCACCTACATTTTGATGCCCTAATGTTATGAGTGATGTCGTTTTATACCCTACACAGGCAGAACAACAAGTATTGTCATGTTTAGAAACTGCACAATGGATATAGTAATGGTGTGAGGTGCTATTATGCATAAGAGTGTTCATGAGGTTTTATAACATGTGCAATCTATGAGTAGTTACTTTTGGGGCACTCACTGTGATGTTAGGCATAATGTTTTCAGATGGTGTTTTTGACATGTGCAACTTATAAGAATTCACTTTAGTGCTCTACATGTGATGTTATAACAATTGCCAAGTTGGCAAAGTGAATTATGATCTATGTGTTGTTATGAAAATTGCCTAGTGGCACAGTGATTTATGTGATTGTGGTCTAAGGTGTTTTTCTATGTATAATACAAAGGATATTTTTATATAACCTTATGTGAAGTCTCTTTTTGTGGTGTGACTAGTGTGACACTGGTGTGTGTGTTACGCAAATGCTTTACACATTGCCTCTGGAATAAGCCTGACTGCTCTGCCAAGCTACCAAGGGGCTGAGTCTGGGTTATCTTGGGTGTGAAACTCCCATATCCTGACTAGAGTGTTGGGTTCTGCCTCGCTTATGTGCATACCCTAGCCAACCAGAAACCCCATTTCTAACAGCTCCACGTTCAAAACATTTTGCGTTGGGGGGACTCAAAGCTTTCTCAGTTCCTTCTAAGAAACATGTTGATATTCAGATTCTGAATGATGCCAATAACTTGACTTGGCCACACACAAACATAGTTAAAGCACTTTAAGGGATTGCAAATCCTGTATGGTTGCCTTAAGTGCATACCTGCTAAGTACTACTTTGTTAACAATGACCTGTGCAGTAAGTTGCTGCTTCTTTGTACTATTATGTCCCATGTGATATGTGCAGTAAGATATCCCTTCTTTTGCAAAAACAAGGTTGTATTCTTGGAACTGGTAGCACATGCTAATTATGTGCAAGGCAAATGCCATAAGTGTTTGGAGGTGCATCATGTGGCATGTACGCTTAAACATTATCAACACACATGCTCATAAAGTATGCCAAGATAGTGTCTATTTCAAGGTGAAGAGTCTAGTATTTGAAATATGTATGTTATAACATTTGACTGGAAGCCCTGCCACACAGAGGTGTAAATGCAGAAGTTACCATACTTCCATTTATGGTGGACAACAATAGACATCAGTGTGTAAGTGTGTATGCTGTTAAACTTTCGGTGCAACAACATCAAGATCATGGATGGAATTGTTTAATTAATCTCAGTCACTGGTAATCTCTTGGGTCACATTCCAGTCCATTGTTTTTTCCCACCATTCCACTCTAGACTGAGACCCACCTTATGTAAATCAGTACTGACCATGCTCCTCATGGGAACAGTCCATCCTGAACTGCCAGGCAAGGGCCCCTTTGGAAGGGGCCACAAGCAACCCCAAACTATTTTCACCCTGTTTGGGACTTGTTAGTAGGTTGTACCTTGGGTTCTATGGCCCTGTCAGCAAAGGACTTACATCTGGGCATACCTGTCACACTTAAGGCATTTGTAATGTTGTAGCGTTTCAGGGGTATGCCAGTGTGGTCTTGTGTGTTTGCTGCTCAACCCTGTGGCCTACTAGATTATTTGGCTCAAGTACACTGGTGACGAGGATCGGCCTACGTGTGTGCCTCCCACTACAATGCTGCCCATGGCTGTCCTACCAGGTTGCGATGCCACTGCTCTGCCACTCACTTGGGGATCTGTCAATCCTTGCTGAGGGGCTGGTGGAAGTGCATATTGTGCATTTCATGCACAGAACTCCTTCCCACTTATGTGGCTGATGCCCAGTGCCCTGTGCCACAACACTCAAAGCAGCAGTCCTGTGGAGCCTCTTAGTCTGTGCCATTGGGTGCACCCAGAATCTGCTCCGAGTGTCTTTGCTTATCCCACACAGCCTTATGTAAGTGAATGCAACTTTCCAGCCACCTCGCTGTTACATTGGTGGTGGAAAAGAGCCCCAAGTTTGAACTGTTTCACTTGATCTGAGGTATTGGAGCCCAACACACACTTTGGTGAGTCTAGGAGTGTCCTGCCACAAGCCACCCCTGGCTTTGGACTAACAACCTGTGTGCATTCACACCCCTTTATTGACGAAACACACAGCTTGGCACAGTGCTCCCCAAGTACTCCTGCTGCAGACTGCTCCAATTGACACACCATGTCCCAAGATCAATAATGACAAAATCTTGATGCAGCTGTTCCAGATAATGGCGGAGGCCATCAAGCTGTACCCCCACTTGCTGCAGGTGCTCCTGTCCACCTGGTGGCCAGCACACTCTCTCCATTCAGTGAACTATTTGACCCTGTGACATCAGCAGCTCCCAGGAACACAAAGCTCAACAGACTCGTGAATTATTTTTGCACAACCCGCAAAATTATTTGAGAATTTCCCGAACACTGTGATGAAGACAATCATGGCACAGTGGTTGCAGTGGTCAATGCATACTTTGAATACAAATAAATCCTGACTTTGAGCATTTGTAGCTTCAACAGGCACAGCAGAGAAACTACAAGTCCATAGACGGCTTCTAGGCTCGGCTGCAAAAAAAGGCAAACATGTGTACAGATAATGATCCCAGAAGGAGGTCTTTGCTCAAATCCTACAAGGCTGCAAATCGGGCATGCTGCAATGGCTAATCCTAAGGGAGCCTGGGATGAAAGCGCTATTGCTATGATGAAATGCCAGTGCGGGCACCAGCACATGACTGTTGCACAGCAGAGAGGAAAGAATAGTCGAAGCTCTAGCAAAAGTAATTATAGTGCAATCACTTGAACATGAATTCTGTGTGAAAACTGAAATGATCAACTAAGTACGAGGATCACAACCTACTGGTGCACCACCCAAACCAGTTGGGGGCGTGCCCGAACAATGACCTATGTTCTGGTTCAAGTGATTGATGCAGAATACCACTTCCAGAACGCAACACTTCCTTCTCTTCTGCACGGCAGACAAAATGTTACCCAAGAGGCCAAAGCCCGCTTTCAAAATTGATTGATACAGGAGCCTCAGTCGATATAATGGTGTGGGACCAATATCGACTTCTAATAGAAAGGTCACCACTGACTGTGACAAATATTAGAATTTTCATGTATGGGAGTGAAACCCCTCTCGCGGTGGCAGGGACATTTGATGGCTTCATAAGCTACAGAGACAGGAGAGTAGAGGCCAAGGGCCAGATGTACGACCCTTTTTTGCGGCCGCAAACGGGAGATCATCCCATTTGCGGCCGCAAAAAAGGGTAATAGCATTTGCGACTCTCGCTTATTAGGAAGGGGTGCCCCTTCCTAATAGCGAGTCAACATGCTATGTACTAATGTTTTGCGACTGCATTTGCGGCCGCAAAACACTTGCAGTTTACCACCTACTTCAAGTAGGTGGTAAACCACTTGCAAAGGTTCCCCTTTGTGACTATGTGGGAAAATATTTTTTAAGAGTAGGGAGTGGTCCCAGAGACCACTGCCTGCCCTTAAAAAAATGAAACTGAAAAGTTTCATTTTTCTTTTTTAAATGCATCCCGATTTCTTTTTAGGAAAACTTGCTGCATTTTAAAAAAGCAGTCACAGACATGTGGTCTGCTGACCCCAGCAGGCCACCATCCCTGTGAGTGCTAGCCTTTCCTAATGGGGTCGCAAATTGCGCCTGCCTCATTAATATTAATGAGGCATGCAATTTGCGACCCCATTAGGAATCGCAAACAGTGTCTGAGACGCTGTTGTGCATTCCAAATAGCGAGTCGCAAATTGCGACTCGCAAATGTAACGCAATTTGCGACTCGCCAATAGGCGGGTCGTACATCTGGCCCCAAGTTTTCTGTCATGATGAAGTCTGGCGACAAGCTGATTAGCTGCCAAATGGTAGAGGAGCTAGAGCTGGTAGCATTTGCCATGCAGGTTTACCACCACTAGTTAGAAGTCATAACGCATGAATTCAAGCATGTGCTTACAGAGCTAGGGTATCTAAGAAACTATAGTATAGGGTCAAGCTAGTCAAGCCATTGGCTCTGAGACACCACAGTATTTCTTTCCATTTGCATCCACAAATAGAGGAAGATCTCGCATGCCTCGAAAACTGGAAGTAATAGTGAAAGTAATTGGGTCAACCTCATCGGTTTCCCAAATGATCATCACTCAAAAGCCAAAACAGCCTTAACCTCTTCGATGCTCATGATGGCACCACGCCGTCATGAGTCACGGTTGAGCTGTGCTCATGACGGCGTGGTGCCGTCACGACCACGCCCGCGATTGGAATGTCCAGCACCTGGCTGGAATTCCTGCCGCAGGCAAGCGGTTAAGCTGTCAGAATCTGGAGAGACATGAGACTCCTGAATCAGGCATCAAGCGTGTGCACCACATCATGCTGACGATGGATAACATAATCGCCGACCTTACTTGCACCAAATGGATCTCCAAGGTTGACTTCAAATTGGGTTGTCACGAACTGCTTTTGTTCCCGAGGAGCAGATGCATTACATCCTTTTCCAAACATCTTTGCCCATGGTGCTAAGAGATGTTAAATTACATCAGATGCGCCTGATATTACACACACCAGGAGGTCGGGTGCGACCTCTGCAATAAATAAAGGGATGTCAGACTGCTCAGGGCAGAGTCCATACAACAGATGCAGTGTGTGGTCTTGTGTGTTTGCTGCTTGCTTCTTGGGCCAACTAGCCAATTCGGCTCCAGGACAGCATCAATTGCAACACAACAACAAGATGATGGGTGGAATGCTTGAATTATTCTTGGCCAAAACAGGTCTTGGGTTGCTTGTGTTATGGTTCAGAAAGGACCTGGGTTGGAGGTTCAGGCTGGGGTATTCTTATTGGAGCAATACCAAGGCTGTTTTGCATATGTCTGCATTCAATCTAAGGTAACATGGTAGACAAAAATAGATGAACTGGGACAATGTCCCGAGTAATTAGCAGTGACTAAGAATAACTCCATCCACAACTTTTTTGTACTCTTCATTGTGATGCTCTAAGTGCGACGGGCATGCTCAGATATGGGTCCTTTGCTCACTCTGCCATTGCAACCTAAGTGCACCCGAATGTAGAGGTCTAATTAGGGCAAAACCAATCTTCTGTTGCTTGTGTTTCAGTTTAGAGAGGACCTGGCTTGCCAGCTCGAGCTAGACTGTTCCTATTGGAGGTGTGCCAGGGCTGATTTGCATACGGTTGGGTTTAATCTGATGTGGCATGGAGTGCAAAGAAATGATGGACTGGAATGTGGGCAGAGTAATTATCAGCGACTGGGATTAATTTAAGCATTCCTTCTGTCACTTTTTGTATACTTCAGTGAAATGTCTGGTGGCAGTTCCTCTGTACACATGGTGCATCGGCAATACTGTCTGTCACAACTCAGTAGCTTATTCATTTGGGCCTCTTTACGATTGTATGTTTAGACTGAAGTTTGGCACACTGAGCCACGCAGACGTGGAATGTCTATTTGCTGAGATTTTGTTGTTCTGTGCCCAGTACAGTTACGGAGACTGTATCTTGGAAGAAAATGTGTCGGAAAATGATGCTCCAACATTTTAAAACATTTTCCTTTTTTTTGGTATGCAGTACTTTTTTTAAGAGATTCACTGGATTTCAAATTGAATTTAATTGATGTGGATTTTATTTTCCTTTTGTATATACGCACTTTTGCATTTTTTGAGCATTCATTTCTCTATTTTTTGGTAGAACTGGATTTATTCAGGTAGTCTACAATTATTGAAATGTGGGTAAATATTTTAATTTGGATACATATTGTGGGGTACTTATTATGGTTTTGAAAAATATCTAATTGTGTGCATATAAGGTGCCGTTTTTAAAGTTTATAAAACTTATATTTTTACTTTTATTGGAACATGCTTGGATATAATCTTGTTGTCAGAAATTGGGCTATTAATGTGGGAAAGGGTGACTTTTAACAACTTGATAACAAGAGTTTGGTTAGGTTAAAACAGAGACTCTAGAAAATCTATGCTCAACACCTGGTAGCAGTGCACAAGCAGCAAGCAGTCCTCAGAGAAGTGGATTAAGCGCAAGCAGAAGCAACAATATTAAAGTCTAGGAAACAACACAATAAACAAACCCAATTAGAAACACAAGGAAAGAAGTCATGAGCAAAAAACATCAAAATCGTTAAAATTGAATAAGGGGAACATGAGATACTTTATTTTAAATTTTTTCTGCAAATGTGTCAAGAAAAAGTAAAGTGCATTTGAAAAATAAATGTTTGTGGTTTTCCAGTGCAAAAGTACTATTTCAAGCCCATTGCTATACAGCAGTGTTTGGATACACAAAAGCAGGTCATTCCAGCCATGGTTTTTATCTTAGATCTTAGGCCTATTCAGAAACTGCATTTTGTAGTATGCTAAGTAGTAATACAATACAAAAACAAACCTACAAGTGTAAATCTCCACCTCCACCTCTATTTTTTTCTATTTTGAGATCTTCACAAATGTAGATTTACTACATATGGCCCGATTCCAATCTCGCTAGGAAAGCCCTCCGTACGACTCGGATCCGGAGGGCTTTCCTAGCGAATCGCGATGTGCGAGTCTGACCGAACGAGTACGATGCAGCCGTATGCTGACGGACTCGGTTCGCTCGGACTCCCATTGAACTCTATGGGAGCCTGTATACCTACATGTACACAGGCTCCCATAGCAAAAAGGGGGTAGGTGGGGAAAAGCGAACACCCTGTGGCGGGCACCCCATGTTGCCCGCCACACTGTGCATGCTTGGATCGGGGGAACCCATGCGCACCCCCCCTGCGACCGATTCGGAGGGCTCCGAGTAAAGGGGGGCCTGCTCTGGACCCCCGAAGTCCGTTTCCGACAGCCGTTTTGTCTTGCTGAGACCAAGTCGATACGGCTGTCCGAATCGTGCATCGTACTCGCTCGTTCGGAAGCCGGGTCCATTGCATGGCACGATTCGGCTCCAGACGAGTTGGACAGACAGATTCGGGTTCGGAAACAATTCGGTCGGTGCGGACGAGAGCTTCGCATCGTACTTGGTCATTCGGAATGGGGGACGATTCGAACAGAAACAGTGGCTCCGAATCGGATTTGGTCATTTCGGATCCCGTCAGGAGCCCTTCCGACCGAGATCGGAATCAAGCTCATAGTAGATAAGGAAGGAGGAACCGGGGAAGTGGCTAGAGAAAGGGGAATACTTACTACTAAATGGGAGGGGTTTAGGGAGGAGTAATGAGGGGTTTAGGGTGGGTTAGGCAGGGGTTTAAGGCAGAACATGCATCCATCTACAAAAGAGTAATCCCATTGCTGTTCAGAAACTGCACTTCCAAAGTTACTACTGCCAAAAAGAGACTGACAATAGTAGTAAATGAGTCACAACACATGGCCAATCACTGGTACTGCTATACTCTCCCATAGAAAATAATGGAGGTAGGACTTAAAATAAATCCACACATGAAATAATGTTAAATTAAATTAAAATTGTTAAATAGTTAAACAATATAAATAAATGTAATGTACTGTTAAGATGATCTAAAATAAATAAAAGTTTTATTATTTAAATATAAACTATATTAACTTTTTTGTTTTTATATTAATGTTAATATTAAAATATAAATAATTTACTTTTATTTAATTCTATACTTTACCTTTAATAATTATTATTGCATAGTGAAATTAATAATTGTTTTCACTTTAGAAGGGCATTTGAATGACATATTATTGTAAATGAATTTTAGATATTTATTTTAAATGAAACAATAAGCCAAAGAAAACAAATGCTAGAACACTATAAACGTAATTTTGAATTACATCTTTAATGGACCTGGCCCTCTCTGCAGGGTCATCCCCAAATACTTTCCCTTCAATCCTGTTTTCTGAATTTGTTTTAGTTGGCATTGGAACTCTGTGCACTTTACCACTGCTAACCAGTGCTAAGGTGCTTGTGCACTGTAACATGGTAAAATTGGCATACACTTGATTGGCACATTTAATTTACTTATAAGTCCCTAGTAAATGGACCTACGTGTACTCAGGCCCTGTAAATTAAATATTTCTAGTGCGCTTGCAGCACTCATTGTGCCACCCACTAAAGTTGCCTTCAGGCTGCAGTGGCCTGCCACTGTAACCTGTAGTACAGTTTTAAACTGCTATTTTGACCTGGCAAAATAAACTTTTTGCCAGGCCTAAATCTTCCATTTTAAAATATTTAACTCACCCCTAAGGTAGGCCCTATAGAGCCCATAGGCCCTAATGTAGGACATTTGTTTTAAGTTTTAAATCTTGGTAATGAAAAACTCCTACAATTGTTTTTCTCTACTGTAAGGCCTACCTCTCCCTTAGGATTACATTGGGTTACCTAATTACATTTAATATGTGTTAACTTTTGATTGGGAGCAGGTAGAATTGTTATGTATGGACTCGAATAAACTATAATTTAAAATCTGCTTTAATGTTAAAGTCAGACTTTAGATTATAATTTTGAACATTCCACTTTTAGGAAGTTAGAATTAGCCTTCTAGAAGTTTCCAGCTGCCTGGGCCTGCTAATGGCTCTCCTATTAAGAATGCAAATTGGGCACAGAGCATGAACAATGGGAGATTAGGTGTGGGTAGGATGGGACATTCTGACAGGATTGGTGGAGGCAAAGCTGTTCCCTGCCCCACTTCCACTTTAATAGGGGTCTGCCTCCAGCACACACAAAGAAACTAGGGACGGGTGAAATCTGCGGAGTTTGATTCTGCAGAATCACATGGAATTACATTAAAATTACTCCACATTCTGTGGAATTCCATGATGGGGCGTAGCGGGCATTTGGCTCTATTTTCTTAGCGCAAAATGCACCCTCATGTCAAAAAGTGGAAGCAAGCATGCATTTTACCTAAGAAAATAACACACCCAAATACCACTCGGCGTCCTTGCTTACTCTGCAGTGATTAAAACCTTTTATCACTGCAGAGTATGTAAGGGCGCTGAGGGGTATACACTGAAGTGGGTTCTATACATAGAGGAACTGGTCCCTCTTCCTGCCATGTTTAGAAATGAATGCATACCAGTCGGTACCCTTGCATACTCTGCAGTGATTAAAACTTTTAATCACTGCAGGGTATGTAAGGGCGGCAAATTATATGCAGTGGTTTCTAAACATAGAGGGACTGCTCTCTCTTCCCACTGTGTTTAGAAACCACTGAATATGTCACTCGGCGCCCTTGCATACTCTGCAGTGATTAAAACTTTTAATCACTGCAGAGTATGCAAGGGTGCAGAGGGGTGTGCAGTGTGTCAGGGTTGTTAAACCTGGCATCGTTGGCGTTGTTTTACCCCCAACGTTTTGCCTTTAACCCTCCTGTTTCGTTGGCTTCATTTTTGCTGGCTTTCGGACTCTGTGCACTTTATCACTAGTTTCTAATAAAGTGGTACTACATAAACCCAGGACCTGTAAATTAAATGCTACTAGTGGACCTGCAGCACTGATTGTGCCACTCACTTAAGTAGCCCTTTCAAGCATGTCTTAGGCCTGCTATTGCAGCCTGTGTGCACAGTATTAAATGCCATTTCGACCTGGAAAAATATACTTTTTGCCAGGCCCAAACCTTCCTTTTTAATACAAAGAAGTCACCCCTAGGGTATGCCCTGGACAGACCAGAGGGCAGGGTGCGGTGTATGTAAAAAGTAGGACATATAATTCTCTAAGTTTTACATGTCCTGATAGTGAAAAAGTCTTAAAATCATTTTTCACTACTGCAAAGCCTATTTCTCCCAGAAGATAACATTGGAGTTACCTTATTACATTTAAAAAGCGGCAGTTTCCAAATGGGAGCAGGTAACCCATTTGTATGTATGGAATTACGTTTGGAATTGTAATGAAAAATCCCTCTCCCATGGTGAAGTCAAATTTTAAATAAAAAATTTGAAAATGCAATTTTTAGAAAGATGGTCTTTCACTGCCTTAGCCATTTAGGGGCATATTTATCACACAGCGTAGTGCAGCAAATCACATTGCTGCACTGTGTGAAAGGGAACAGGCAAGAATGTGCCATATTTAACATTGTACTGTGCATTCCTGCCTTTTCCCAGCACTGGCGCACAATGTGCTGCCTAGCGCCAATGCAGGCACTCTCGCACCATGTTGCAAAGGTGCCTGCTTTGTTAGCAGGATTGTTTTTGTGCAGGGAGGGGCACTTTCCTGCACAAAAACAAACCCCTGAGGCATTATTCTCTTTCTGCAGCACACATAGAAAGAGGAAATAACTAGAAGAAATAAATATATTTTTTCCTCGTTATGCATTACCTGGGGAGGCATATCAGTTTTGGCTCATTCCCAGGTCTACCACTTTTGGTAAATCTGGGAATGCATCAAAATCTATGGGTTTTGCTTGGGAACAACCATGCACCACCCATAGAACATAGAGTAATGCAACGCACCGATTTGCACTGCGTTGCATTACTCTGGATTTATCAAGCCACTCAGGTCCCCTCAAGGAAGCCTTGTGTGGCTTGATAAATGGCATCTTAAGGGTTGATTTGCTTCTGCACCCCGTTACATGGTGCAAAAGTGGTGCAACCATTTGATAAATATGGCCCTGAGTGCCTGTAGCCTGTCTCTGGATCACATGACTGGATATAGCTGACTTTTGGGCTTTGTGTATTCCTCCTAGACAGCTATACACAATAGAGAGCTTAGGTGTGCCTAGATGGACTATCACTGGCAGGATGGGATGGTAGAGCTGGACAGCCCTACTTACACTTGAATACACAAATGACTACATACCCCCTGTAGTTAGTCTGAAGCCAGGGCAGGGAAGGTGGGAAACCTGTGCACTTCTTGGTGAAACCTCTAGAAGCTTCTACCACTTACCAGGTATAAATATTGGACCTCAGACACCAACTCTTCAGTACACTTCTGGACCTGTGGATACTTTACTAGGAAGAAGGACTGCTGTGCTGCTGAAAGGTCTGCCACTCTGCTGAACTGCTGCCCTACTTTGCTGCCTTCTGCCCTCTTGCCTGAGTGAGAATGGCTGGACCTGCCTATGTTGAACCCAGTACCCCAGAGTGACTCCAAGGGCTAGTTGACTGGCCTCCTGACTAGAGCCTTATGGACAGAAGGCTCCAATAACCTTGAATCCAGCACCTAGACCCTGCCATCTGTGCATCCTACCCTGCCAAGTGGTGCCACCAAGGTCCTCCAACCTTGGAAGTGGGCCTGAAGGTGCTCTGCCAGGCCATCTGTGGATCCAGCAGAACCAATGCATCTCCTCTGCTGAGCTGCACAATCCCGAGCTGAACTGACACATCGCCTCTGCTGCGAGGATTCTCTCAGTGCAAGGACTCCACATTGATCTCGCAACCCGCATTGGCACTGCCCCTGTGTGAAGTTTCCCCGACGCAGGCCCTCCCATCGCAACGGCAGCCTCAATGATGATGCAGGCTCTCGCATCGCAGCCTTGCAGCTCCTCTGAACTGGCGCATCACCTCGACTGCACAATGCATCCTCGATGCCGAGCTTCGCATCACAAGCCCTTGTTGATGGGATCCTCTGCGACATCACAGGACCTCACCTCACAGCTTCTCAGCTCTTCAGAACCGACGCATCACCTCAGGCTGCGCAACACATCTTTTAAGCGTGACCTCGCACCACTCTACAACCATGATTTAAGGTACTCTGTCCAGCAGGCCTAACTGGGTCCCTGTAGGCGTTCCGCACTCCACTGTGGTTGGCCTGAACTTGTGACTTTTTCCCCATCTGGAGTGCCCAGATATTCACTGTTGACGCTTTGTGGATTTAGGAGCTATTTTCACTGACATCTTTCAAATTGCACATCTCCAGTTCTTCTGATTTTTGTCATTTTGGTCTTGTTTACTTTATTAAAATTTGTTCTATTTTTCTAGATTGGTGTGGGATTTTATTTGTGTTTTCACTTTATTACTGTTTGAAGTGCTGCATTAATACTTTTTCACAGTGCCTCTAAGTTATGCCTGACTGCTGTGTGCCAAGCTACCAGAGGGTTGAGCACAGGATAGTTTAGGGTTTGCTAGTGCCTCACCCTGACATGGATCGTGATTGTTGTTTGAGTAGTCTTCTTCACCTCAACTAGAACCCCAATTTCTCACAAGGGTTGTTATAAATTGGGTTTCTGGTTGGCATGCACCCTGTCCAAGCAGACACCACAATACTAGTCAGGGTAAGCTAAATACACACTAAAAGATAACCTGTACTCACCCTCTTGTAGCTTGGCACAGAGCAGTCAGGCTTATCTAAAGAGGCAATGTGTAAAGTATTTGTGCAACACACACACACACACACACACAGTAACACAATTGATACAGCAGAAAAAGACTTCACACAGTTTTATAAAAAGGTATTATTATATTATAAACAAAAGAAGACCAAAACAACAAAAAACCAATGTACAGAAGTATAGATATTTATTATTAAAAGAAGAAATGCAGTGAATCGCTTAGAAGAAAAGGACCTCTAAAAAGGTTATTTTAGGTTGTGCTGGACTGGGGCAAAGTCAAAGTTCAAGCCGACCTCATGGAAGCACAGGCCGGCTACAGGGCCCACACAGGGCCAAGTGAACAAAGTATCTTTCCTGGTCTCAAACAGCGAGATGCGTCGATCTTCTCCAAGCAATGAAGGCGATTCGTCAGTTCCGAAAATGGGGACTAGAGTCGAGAGGGGTTGAGCAATGTGCCGGATTCTGCCAGAGGTTCAGTTCAAGATTCAGAAGTGTCTGATTTTAGCAGGACAGAGACCCAAAAGGGCCTTTGATGTGAGGTTGATATCAAAGCGGCTCTCTAAAATGCACAGGATCCTCTTTCAGCCCAGTCCTGTCTGCCAAGCTATTTATGGGGAGTGTATCAGCCCTTTGTGTGTGGACAGGACACTACCTATTCAAGTGAAGTGTTAGCCCCTTCCTTCCATCCGGCCCAGGCAAGGCCATCAGAATGCAGATGTATGTAGATGGGTACTCAGACACACCTATCCTTCCTGTGTTGTGGCTGTCTAGAGGGAATGCACAAAGTGTAGCTATCACCCACCTCAGACGTGTACTGGAGACAGGCTGTCAGACACACATAGCAGTAAGTGCAGAGAAATGTCCACTATCTAAAAGTGACATTTCTAAAATAGTAATGTTAAATCCAACTTTATCAGTAGGATCTATCAATACCATTCCAAACATATGAAACATGAAAAAGCTTCTATTCTCTGATCAGGAATTACAGCTTAAATGTGTATTAAGGAATTCCCAAGCTAACCTATGAGAGGAGTAGGTCTCACAGTAGTGAAAAATGAAATAGGCTGTTCGTCATTACCAGGACAAGCAAAACATAAGAGTACATGTCCTACCATTTACTTACATAGCACCGTGCCGTTAGGGCTACCCAGGTAGAGCCTACCCTAGAGGCGACTTATATGTAATAAAAAGGAGAGTTTAAGGCTTGGCAAGTTGTTCCAAATGCCAAGTCGAAGTGGCAGTAAACTGCACACACAGGCACTGCAGAGGCTGGCCTGAGACAGGTTTAAAAGGCTGCTTCTGTGGGGTGTACCAGCTGGCCTTTTTGGAGGACTTGTTGGATTTTGTACGTTTCAGAGGGGCAAATTTGTCGGCGCTGTCAGTGATACAGGCCGAGAAGTTCAGGACGGCCTGGTCGAGGTCTTTTGAGGCCTCGGGTTGGGAGGTGGTGAGGGCCTGTGAACACGGAGTTTCGGTGACCTTGCTCCAGCTGCGGTGGGGGGAGATCTGGTACCTGGTGATGGTGTGCTGGGCCCTGGAGATGGTGAAGTGTATGATGGTGTGGTCAGTCCAGGTGAGTTCTGTGGTGTGGCTGAATTCGATTCTGTTGCTGGAGGTAAAAATGGGGTCAACTGTGTGTCCGGCTATGTCCGTGGGTTTGGTGACCAGTTGGGTGAGGCCGATGTTATTCAGATTCTCCAGGAGGGAGATGGAGTTTGTTTTGTTGGGGTCGTCGATGTGGAAATTGAGGTCACTAGGGGGGCTATGAGGTTGGGGATGGCATTGCAAAATGTTGCTCCGGGTACCAGGAGTCTGTAGGCGATGGTGCCTCTTATCACGGTTTTCACGTTGGTTTGTAGTAGGAAGTTGAGGTGTTCTAAGAGAGGTGTAGGTTCGTCATTGGTGATGGTGCATCTGATGGTTTCCTTGAAGATTATAGCGATGCCTCCGCCTAGTTTGTTGGCGCGATCTCGGTGTATAATCTTGTAGACTTCGGGAGTGGCGGTGGTAATGCCGGGCTTCGAAGAGGGGTTGAGCCACGTTTTGGTGATGGAGGCAATGTCCGTGGAAAGGATGGTGATGGTGTCCCAGGTTTCCGTGGCGTCTTTGCAGAATGATCGGGCATTGAGCAGGATGCAATGGAGTGGTTGCGGGGTGTTCTTGGTCTTGTGTGCGAAGTGGGGTGGGATCTTTTGTAGGCTGTGTCGCAGAAGACTTGGCAGTGTCAGCAGGTGAAGGGTCCTTTGGTGGAATGTGTGGAGGAGAAGACGCAGCTGTTTGCTTTGGTGTCCAGGTTCAGGTCTAGGAGTTACTTGGCAGTGTATCGTCGGGTGGCAGGGTGGCCAGGGGTCCTGGCGCTGGGCACTGTCCAACCAGCGGTGCATTGGCCGCACACCAGCTGCCTCCATTAGTGGTCCTGGTAGGTGGTCCTAGGTGCCGGGCAGGGTCCTGGAACGAGCAGCGCATGGACAGCAGGCAGCGCAGGAACAGCAGGCAGCACAGGGACAGCAGGCAGTGTAGGGTCAGGAATAACAGACAAACTAGGGACAGCAGGCACTGCAGGGACAGGGAGAGCGGACAGCGCAGGGACAGCAGTCAGCACAGGGACAGCAGGCAGCACAGAGAGAGCAGGCATCTCAGGTACAGGGACAGCAGGCAACGCAGGGACAGCAGGCAGTGCAGGGATAGGGACAGCAGGCAGTGCAGGGACAGCAGGCAGCGCAGGGACAGCAGACAGCATAAGGACAGAGATAGCAGGCAGGACAGAGAGAGCAGGCATCGCAGATACAGGGACAGCAGGCAATGCAGGGACAGCAGGCTGCACAGGGACAGCAGGCTGCGCAGGGACAGGGACAGCAGGCAGCGCAGGGACAGGGACAGCAGGCAGCGCAGGGACAAAGTACATTCAGTTGGGGGTCAGGGAAAAGAGGGGTGGCGCAGCCTAGCCTCCTCTGTGATCTGATGGGCGGGGATGTGCCTGCCTTTGGCCTGGGCTTTGCGCTGGCACCTCCCACGCGCATCCCGTGAAGTGGGAGATGGCGGGGTCTTAAATTGGCACTGGGAGGAGTGAAAATCTGCTAAAGGAGCTGGCCCTGCCTTCGGGGCTGCTGGGAAATGGAGTCCTGTTGCAGGAATTCTGCGGAGTCACAGAACTATGCTTGGGATCATAGGAACTTAGTAGGCAGGGACAGAGTCATCCTACCACCTGAGTACCCATGAGACCAACTAGCTATAGTGTCTCACTTGCCATCCTACTCACTCACAGAGGAACAAGTGATTAGACACTCAAGAACACAACACTCCCGACCCTCTCAGGAATCACGGTTGCAGGGCACACCCTTTCGCTCTCACAGTCGTATTAGTCCACAATAAGTTCTGACAGAGACACAAGAAAAGGTTAAAAAGTTTATTTTAACTATCGTGCTCTAGTATGCAGTATACGTGCCTCAACAAGTAGGAAAATGCCTAAGACAAATGCAGTTAGCATAGCAAATTATCCGTAAATCATAAATGGAGCTGTCATTATACATGACAGTGTAGCCTAACCTCCCTCCCCTTCTGCAGACAGACCCTCACAGATCTTCCTTACCAAATGTGTCTGCGAACCTTTTTCAAAACAAGGCTATCAGCATGACTCCTGCAGGAGAAAAGCCACTGCGGTGAGTGCAGGAGCCCTCAACCCTTCTGCAGCCCAAATGGCTACTATGACTAGCAAGTAAACTTAATTGGTGACAAGAGACTAAGCATATACAGATGAGTCTTCTGAGCATTCTAAGACATTTTGGTTAAAGAGAAATTAAACTGAGTTTCACATTTGACCAGAAAGAGTAATTGAGCCATCTGCACATCATAGTCTGTTAGGAACTGAAGATACAGGTTCTCAAACATAGAAGAAGGAAGGGGAGAGCATGAGGATTGCAGGAGAATAGGGGTGTATTGTCTCTCAGCTACCAGTTTAACAACATTTTGTTTGTAACCCCATATGTAATTTCCATTGAATTGTATAGTATTTATTTCTGCTGTGTGATAAAAGTTCTTTTGTGGACATTAACTTATTGTGTAAGTTGGTTCACTGTTGAGCTCTGAGCTCTTGCTTCCCACGCTACCTCCCTGACAAGCCTGTGACAGTTCGCCCTCACTAACCTGAAAGTTAAGTGCAGAAAGGGTTGAGGCTGGCCCTCTTTGCAGACCCACAGTCTTACAGAGCCCCAGGACACAGCTTTGGTTAGAGCTCAGAAGCCTCGGTCTGCCCTGGGGCCCCTGATCGGGATCTGTCACTCACATAAAAGTTTTTGGGATATACTCTGATTGCAGACATTTCTTCATTTCTTAGCAGGTTCTATTGAGCAAGAGGATTCCTGGCTAAGGAAACTTGGATTGCACAAAAATAAGCTGACATTTCTGAAACATTCCAGAGGGAAAGATGACATCAGCAATGAGGAAAGAGGTAAGAAATCCCAGAATCAGGAACATTAACAGTGCAATGTGAAGAACAATTATTGAGTAATATAAAAATGTCTCATTCACCATAATGAAGGCACGCATTTACGAGGAGCCCGGTGCCCTCTCAAAAACGCAAATACATTTCCCCTGAATGATAGTTGTGATTGATAAAGGCCCTGCGTGCAGATAGTAGTGCCACTTGGCTGCGCAGAATATTATGGGTCTGCTAACACTTAATGCTATTGCAGCAGGCACATTGCCTTCCGATTTAGAAATCATTGATTCCCATGAGTCCCTTGCGTGAAGAAAAATGTGCCTGTTCCTATCAGCAGTCCCACGACACTCTTTTGGCATGGTTCATGCTCTTGGATAGGCCTGGGAGGGCCCATGAAGGGCAATGTAAATGACTTTCATTCTACATCTCAAAAACCAACGTTCAAGTCTGCCTGGGCACTGGAGCACAAGGGATCCTCTCTGAAGTTGGTTTGCACTCTGGTAGTGCAGGCCACTCTGTAGCTTTTGTGGGGCAAAGGTAAAACCCTGAAAGTGGGGTGCTTGCACCAATTCTCATTAATGGACGTTTAGGAAAAATGTGTAAGTGTGTGTGTATTTTCAATAACCCACTGCCTGCGACACTCGTAATATCCAGATTGATTGATCTTAATTTTCACTTTAGAGGGGAGCTTTGGGTGTCAAATAATGTTGAAATATTTAGTGACAAAATAATACTTTTGGTGCATATCGTCCTGGTAGCACTTAAACATGCGTGGAATTTAAAGACCACTTTCCAAGATGGGGTACTGTGCTCTCAGGGATTATTTTGGAAAATGTTTGACAAATGGGTATTTTAAAGCACAGTGGATCTAGAATACTGGCCAACGTTGAATTATATTAAACACTGTTTTATTAGGTGGGGTTTGGTTATTCCTCAAATCAATTTTGAACATTACAGTGTTATAATTTATGAACTACCACCTAGGAATTTCGGGATTTATTTTTTTAATGGTGCATTTTACACCATACTTGCACAGTAACATAGATGAAAAGTTTTCTTTCGTGCAATTCTCTGATTTATTGTAATTATACTCTTTCATTGCGTTTTGTATGCATTTTGAAAATATATTTTTTCCTTCAGGATATAAAAAAAAGTGAATAGGATTTAAGAACATCTTTACACTTGGACAGGGCAAAGTGTGGTTGAGGGGGTAATTTTAGCTTTTAAGCTATTGTTGAAAGAAGAAGAAGCATATGTTATTATTATTTTTGTATTGCACACAATCTGCAATTGGTATAGCAGTGCAACACTTTCAAAAGCCTGAGGGTGACTTTACAAATAGTTCTGAGGTTTACATTGTAGATCTGATCCAATTTGTGAAGTCGTTCCATCATTTGATAGTCATTTTAAAACATATTTAGGTAGTGGCTCTAAGGTCTGGCTCTTTCTCAAAAAACATATCTTTTATTATATTATGCTCAAAGAAAACACACAAATTCATAGCATGATTTTACGTAAATGTTACTTGCACAGCAACAACCAAATTATTATTTTCAACATAACATGTCCAAGCACATTATTTTCATTGGCTGTTAAACATGTTATCTGTTGCACAGAAAACATCATAGGTTTTAGTAATGCAAAAACAAGAAAGAACAAAGTTGTTTCTGCACATCTATAGTATCGGAAGTTTAGCTCATATCCTTGCAATACAAGTTCATTCCTGCCGGAGGAAGCCAGAGATAAGTTACTTTGGCACACAAGAACAGAGACCATGGTTTGTAGCTGAATTTCAATCATTTTATGAAAACAAAACACTTGAACAACTGCAGTTCATGCACAATAAATACACATGCACTTTTCTGCAATGTGACAAGCACTCTTATTAATGTGCTATAGTTATGCCAAGCCTATATTTGACAGTATTTTGTAATAAAATATTTTACTTCTCCACTTGTTAGGTCAAATGCCTCAGATTATGCCATGTCACGTAATTGAGAACTTGTTCGGGTAAATAATGTCTCACGGGAGCATGGGAACAATGTGAATGAACAGAGCACACGCATTTGTTGTTCAACCTCACGTGCACATTAGCATACTTGTTTACAGTAAACTGTGTCTTTGTGCCAAAATGGACACAATAATTATTTTGAGCTAATTACAAACCACAAACAGATGAATCAGCATTTCACATAATTTCACCTACTTTTTCAGAAATGTACTGTTCTGCAGTGGAAATAACACAAAATTTGCACAAGACTTTAATTAGTAGACATATGTGCCATCCAGTGGCACCTGCTATGAAATAAAAGTGGTGGGGCAACACAGGTGGCAGCGCTGGGGGCAGTGCAGAGGGCAGCGCAGGGGAGAAAAATAAGAAAAAATATAAAATATTACTTACCTGCCAGCCGGCGCGTCGGTGCTTTCTGCTCTTCTCAACTCCTGGCAGTCCATGCACAGGCTCCCAGACTCCACAGTGCTTAATTTGTGCCAGTGGTTTCCGATGCTTAGCACCAGCACTTATTTATCTGGGCCGGTTTAGACCTGAGTGCGACTGCACAAAGTGTGCCACACAATAAAATAAGTGTTCACATTCACACTCTGGGGCCGATTCCGATCTCGGCCGGTAGTGCTCCGAATCGGATTCGGATTTACCGGATCCGATTCGGAGCCCTGTTTCCCGACCGAATCGTACGCGGGTCCGGCCGAGCGAGTACGATGCAAGCACCCGCGAAATCTCCGACCGACTCAAACGCGGCTTCAACACGCTCCGACTGCATGGACACGACTCGCACCGCGCTATGGAGACGTATCCCGGCCGGGTAAGTACGATGCGCGCCGCGAGCAGTTTGACCGACTCGCGCCGTCCGGCTCGAAAAAGCTGTCGGAGCCGGACTTTGGGGGTCCGCGTCAGACCCCCCTGTACGCATAGGCGCGCGAGTCGCACACAGGGGGGACCCATGGGTCCCTCCTACCTGTGCATGTACGCCGCGATGCGCATGGACGCGTACCCGCTGTAGGGGGCGCCCTTGTCCGCCTCGCACCCATTGAGTCAATGGGAGCCCGCGTACGCGTTTTACGACAGGCTCCCATTGACTTCAATGGGAGTCCGACCGACTCGAGTCCAATGGCATGCGTGCGCATCGTACTCGTTCGGTCGGACTGCCAGAGTCCGATTCGGTCGGAAATCTCTCCGGGTCCGGCTCAGTCGGAGAGATTTCCGGCCGGAATCGGAATCGGCCCCTCTGTCTCTGAGTCCCTGTGAAGAGCTGAGCCCATAATAAATCCATGCCTTCAGTCAGTGTTGCCGGTGGGTGGACCACTTATTGGGCTGGATTTGGTCCTGTGGGGCTGCGGCAGCCAAGGAAGCGTGCGTAACCTTTTTAAAATTGCACGACGCCGCCTGCCTTATCATGAGGACACACGCATGACGCACAGGCAGTTCTGCACTATTATTTGAAGCTGTGTGTCTTGCAGAAGCAGGTAACCAGTAAGTAACCAATGTTGATTTTCTTGGGCGTGGTGGTTGGCATGAATGTTACCGTTACAGGATGCGAGATTGGGGCGGAGTTAGTTACATGCGTGCCTGTTAGACTCCTCTTCGCATCTCGGAAGCAGTGACTTGTCCAGAAATAGAAAGGTGATTCTCTCTGATTAAGGCCTTGTGCGCTGAAGGATCACTTACTAGTCTCACTTCCATCCTCGGTTTTGGCCCTCCTGTGCATTGGCACTGGAGTTTAAAGTACGGCAGGCACTTGCCCCTTCGGTGCATATAGTCAGACTGTGGAGCGCTGCAGAATTGTTACACACATAGATACTAAACAGTCCCCGGTGCTATAAAAAAAAACATACGTTTTGTCAGAATCAAAACTGTGATCGTTTTGCAGATTATATTAAAAATATTAACCAATAAGTAATAATTTAACTTTGCTATGGAAGCACGGACATGCTGTTTTGTTAATACCGTGCTTTTGAGTAAAAAGGCAGCAGGCTTAAACTCTTCTGATGCAGAAATATTTCAGGCCTCCTGGCCTCGCCTCGGGGTCAATGTCAAACTGTGGTTAGTCAGTTTCTGCTGTAGTCGGGGCTGTTGAATAATAATAGCTGCTCGTGGTGAGACCAGTTTTCCGGCGCAGTGCCTTGTGTGGGTGTCATGCCTGGCAGGGTCCAGATGGGCGTCAGCCTTTGTTTTGGGCACAGAGAGGCTGCGGGGACATTTTTGGCCTTGGACTTCACCTAAAAATGGGTAGAGGTGGAGGGAGGAGACCGAAGGCATCCAGGTCCACATTCCCAGTGTTTGAAGCCAGCTCTGACGTGCAAACTCCACGGGGGAGTCACAGTGAGGCCGCAGATCAACCAGTGACCTGACGCAAAGTAATGGGGCCCCTCTGCAGAATGTGGTGCGGGACCACCAAGACTCCCATCTCTCAGTGAGATTCATAGCAGGTTCGGACTGGGAACCCAAAGTAGCCCTGGCAACTTTTGTCAGAACAGCCCCCATAGGTTGCGTAGCGAGTGAGCCCGACCACAAGTTGGGTTTGGGGGGGTTCTCCCCCCTAAGAAAATTTGGGGAAGGGGGCGTGGCCAGACTGCCGACCAAGATGGCCGCGTAGCTCTGGAGCTCCGCTGAACTCGCTGAGATCCAGGCCACCAGGGCGGCTCCTACAGAGATGTAGACGGTGGCGGAGATGCGGAATTGAGCGGCAACACGAGCGGCGCTGAAAAAGGCCCCGAACATCCATTTCAGAGTGCGGGATCCAGTAAAACGCCGATGACGTCGATGGGCCCCGGGGCCTGGAAGGAGCTGGCCTCGTGATCAGCCGCTGGAGCCTACGGCGTGGCTGGGCTATCTACCTATACCCTGGCGCTGACGGAGACATTGGGGATGTGTGTACAGGAGTTCGCCAATCGTGGGCGCTCAGGGACTGGAGTGGGCAACAGCAACCCTAGGAGCACGCTTTGACAGGGGCCTAAATGCTGACTCCAGGTAAGGCCGGTCAGCAATCCCCCGGAGGCCCCGTGGTGACAGGGTCCATGGGCGAGCCTGGGGGCTGGCCACCGGCCCATGCTGGCACGGCTCTGTTGGGCACTCCCCGCTTCCAAATTGCACCAGCTTGGCACCACATGAATGAAATATTCTTCACTCCCACTGCTCCCCCTGACACTTGCAACCGCGCTGGCAGGAAGTTGGAGGCGTGCATGCCCATTTAATAAAATAGGAAACTGGGAAATACAGAGACACATGTGCTCCTTGAAGGGACGGGGCGTTTGCTATAATGGACTCAGCCACGCTCGATCCCGCACCACGGGCGCTGGGTAGCGACTCTCCATACTTAGGGCAACCCTCTTGGCCTACTTTCGGGATCCCCTTCGCAGGACGTCTGCCACGGGAGGGCATCGGAGAGGTGGCATATATAAATATCAGCGTACTGGTTGAATGGTGTGGCATTGCAGAACAGTCGCATATCCCCTACTGTTGAAAGACCGCTGTGAAAACACATTAGACCAGCGGACAAACCCCCACTTTCGCTCCCACTGGGCAGATTGAAGGTGCCCTCTCCTTTAAACGGATATGGTCCGCGGTGACTCCAAGCAGCGTAAACTGACATTCGACAAGGCTGGCAGGGGGCTGAGGGTGCGGGCTACGGGATGGCGGAGGGTGGAAATACACCTGCCCCCCCTGAAACCACCACACAAGGAGCAGATGCCCTCATGGTGGAACTTAGGGCGGGCTTCAAAGCCCTGGACACGCGCTTTGATGTGCTAGATCAGCGCCTGGACAAAATGGGTGCCAGGTTGGATCACCACGAGGGCAGATTGGATACCGCAGAGGGCAGAATCTCTGATTTGGAGGATGGCTCTGCCCAGACCACTAAGAGACTGGAGCGCATGGAGAAACTTTTAAAAACCATAGCAATTAAGAATGAAGACTTGGAAGCCAGGGGAAGACGTAACAATGTTCACATACTGGGACTTCCCGAGTCCACAAATTCAGGCCGCCTCGATGGCTTTGTGGTAAAACTCCTGATTGACCTATTTGGCAGCAAATCCTTCACTATTACTTTTGTAGTCGAGAGAGCACACTGCACTCTTGGGCTGCGTCCCAACCCTGGCTGCCCCCCCGAGACGATCATTGCCCGTCTGCTGAATTTCAAAGATCGGGAAACTGCGCTGCGGCTGGCCCAGGAGAAAGGAACACTGGACTGGCAGGGATCTTCCATATCACTCTATCCAGACTTTACCGCTATGGTGCAGGATGCTCGCAGGAAATACGCGGCAGTCAAAGTCACCCTCCGTAAACTGGGTCTGAAATGTGGGATGTTGTACCCAGCACATTTGAAAGTGGACGTAGATGGGAGGTCACAGATTTTTGATACACCTACGGCGGTCCAGGAATTCCTCCACACCCGCTCCAATCTGGGGAGGTGTAGACGATTGACCTCCCCGGGCCGGTACCCTCCTGTTTCTGACTCTGGCGCCAGCATGGAACTGTTCTCTGCCAGCTAAGTACTTACCCGGTCACTCGCAAAGTGATGCAATGACTTGCTTCCTTCTTACATTTCAATGTCCAGTGGCATAAGTATTGCCACCCTTGGTGTGGCCTAGGCCAGAATCATTGGTCATTACATACAGCAATGACTACGAAGAATAGGGTACTCCGCTTTGCAAACATCACACTGATGTCCTGGAACATTCGGGGCTGAATAATACACGTAAATGTAAACAAGTAGTTCATTATTTACATGGTCACTAGGTTGATGTTGCCTTTCTCCAAGAGATGCACTTACCCCCCAATGCTACCTCTGGTTTCGCCACAAGTTGGGGCCCTCAAAGGTACTTCGCTGGCTATAGCACCTATGCCAGGGGAGTTTCGACATTGGTTCACAAGCGGGTCCCGTTCAGGGCAGTTGAGGTGTATGTGGACACAGCAGGGCGATATTTATTGGTGAAGGGATGCTTACTGGGATACACTGTACTCATCAATAATGTGTATGCCCCAAAACGTTGACGATCTGGATTTTTTCGGTGAGCTCCTGACACGAATAGACCACCTGGAAGCGGACCAGGTCTGCATGGGGGGACCTCAATATCTTACTTGATCCCAAAATGGATAGTACAGCCACAACTCCTGATACAAAACCCAGGGACAGGCGCACGCTGACAGATTTGAGGGAAACGTACCGGCTGACCGATGCTTGGTGACATCAATATCCTACACAAGCAGCGTATACCCACTATTCCGATCCACACAACACTTGGACCCGACTGGAATACTGGCTTCTTGCTCCCAATGTGATCCCATGGCTTCATTCGACAAAGCATCTACCACACACACTAATGGACCATGCACCGGTCCTGTTACAGCTGCGGATTCCAAGGGCAGGGGGGATGGAAAGACATTGGAGATTTCTGGAGATGGCACTCCGGGATGCACTGTTCAAATCAGAGCTACGCTCGGCAATTGTAGAAAATTTTGAAATTAACATGGATACGGTGAAAACTAAAGCCACGTTATGGGAGACCTTTAAGGCATACATAAGGGGAGTGTGCATTTCAAAGAGTGCAGGCATACTCAGAGACTTGCGTCGCACGCTGTCACAACTGGAAACGCAGTTATCCACAATGGATCTAAACTATGCAACACTACAGCACCCATCCAGTTTACAACATCGGACCACCATAATGTCTGAATTTCACGAGGCTGCAGACCGTGAATCACACTTCTTGGGGAAATATGCGGTTGCCAGGCGATATGGGGAGGGCGAAAGGCCAGGTCGTACACTAGCGAGACTAATGCTGCCACCCAGGGGCCAGACATACATCTCGGGACTCCTAGGCTCTGACGGTAAATACATTTCAGACACTATTGGCATACAAAATGCAGTGCTATCCTACTACTCTGAATTGTACACGTCCAGAGTTTCAGCTGACACCACGGACAATAATAGCTACTTAGATGAAATAGCCTTGGTGTGGCTTGAATCAGCCCACCGGGAGTTCTTGGCAGATCCCTTTACGGAAGAAGACGTCATCGAAGCAATAGATGCGATGGATGGCTCGAAGGCGCCGTGCCTTGACAGACTCTCAGGTAGCTTCTACAACACGTACAATCAACTAATTGCCCTGTATCTCATAGATGTTTATCAGGAGGCCATAGAGTCTGGCGTGCTTCCCCCCACACTCCAAGAGGCGGTCATAACGCTCCTCCCCAAGGCAGGCAAAGATCCACAACAATGTGGCTCCTATAGGCCGCGCTTGTTACTAAATTTTGATAACAAAATACTGGCCAAATTGTTGGCTACCAGGCTCTCCCTTATCATTGACCAGATCATATCTCCTGCCCAGTCAGGGTTCATCCCGCATAAGTCTACTGCCATGAACCTGCGCACACTATTTGCCACCCTACACAGAATAGTACCCACTGTCCCTGCCGCAGCGGTCCTGTTGGACACTGAGAAGGCCTTTGATTCCCTTGAATGGCCATTTTTGTATGCCACGATGACCAGATTGGGTGTACCGCAGAAGTTTATCTCCATTGTTTCATTGCTATATACACGCCCTATGGCGCGCATTCGGTTGAACGGTAACCTGACATCTCCTTTTGCTCTTACCCAGGGGACTCGCCAGGGCTGCCCACTTTTCCCGTTGCTATTTGTAATAGCCATGGACCCTCTAGTGCGTCATCTACAGGAGAGACACCTCCATAGAGGCCTGCAGTTTAAAACCGGCCCGCTGCTCATTACCCTTTATGCGGATGATGTCATTCTTTATGTGAGACAGCCCGATGACAATTTGGGGCCCATATTCTAAGAAATAACCAGCTACGGTGCTGTCAGGTTTGCACATAAATTGGGGAAAATCAGAAATTTTTCCATTGACAGTAGCCCAATGCGATAGGAACACCGAATACCCACTTAAATGGTGAGGATTTGGTCAAATATTTGGGTATCCACATACATAAAGAGCCGGACCAAATACTACAGCTCAACTATGGCCCAGCAATGGAGAGGCTGCGAGGTAAAATCGAACGTTGGCTGAAACTACCCCTCACCATGGCGGGTCGAAGCGCCATAATTAAAATGGTCGTTCTGCCCCAATTTTTATATTTATTTCAAAATATTCCAATTCAGTTGTTTAAAGGCTTTTACGCTACGCTTCGCATGCACTTCATAAGGCTTGTGTGTTGCGGAAAACAACCCCGGATTAGCTGGGACACATTAACATTACAATATGGTGGGTTTGGGGTCACGAATTTCTGCATTTATTACTTGGTCGGCCGGGTCCCCTACCTAAGACCTGAAGCAGACCTCGCACACCCCACACCCCTGGCGGCGCTTCTACCAGTGGGCCTACCCTGCGATCCTCATGACATTCAGACAATTTCCACAACTAGCTGGGCCTGGAAACAACTTATTCGGGCAACCGGGAATCACCTTCTCTATTCCTCAGCTATACCATTGGCAGGGAACCTTTGGTCACCAATCACACAGGAGGCAGTGGTATGGCGCACTATGTCCAAACACAACCTGGTGACGTTCGGGGACTTGTTCCCCAGTGGACACGTCTTCTCACGCACTGAGGATGTCCATTTTGGAGAGGCATCTTTCATGGACCAGTTTGTATTACGAAGGCTGCAGGGGGCACTCGGAGCACACATTTCCAGTTATCCCCTCTAACCGCCTGAATTCCCCCCACTGACACTGCTTATTAAAGACAACAGCGGGGAGCATCTGCTGTCCAGGATGTATAAACCAGTCATTACCCTGCTGCCCAATAGAGATGCAGGGATACGTGCTGCGTGGGAGCAGGACCTGGGTCAGCCCCGCTCTGACTTTCAGTGGTGCTTCTGTTGAGAACAGACACACAAGATTTCCTTTAATCACAAACACAAACTGTTACATTTCAAGTTTATATGGCGTGCATACATCACACCTGTTAAGGTGCAACGGATGGCTCGACACGCCCCATACATGCCCCAGGTGCCACTCCCCAATGGCAGTCTTCGCACATAGGGCTTGGACTTGTGATGGGATTGCCCAATTTTGGAGGACATTGTTCCGAGAGCTGTCCCGCATGATGGAACTGGATATCACACCCACGCCACTGCAGGCTCTTCTGGGGTACGTCCATGATCTTCCAAAGTCAGCACGGCACTTCAGTGCACTTGCCTTATTGCTTGCTAAAAGCGAGGTTGCGATGCATTGCGGCAGTAAACACCCACCAACGCTGAAAGCCTGGCTATATAGTATGACATACTGTAATACTAATAGTGATCTCTATGCGCAACTGTAACCCCCAACTTCCAGGCCACTCGATATCTGGCAGCTGTTTCGCTCCTACTTGCTCGAATCACATGTCCAGGCGGGCTCACAAGCCAGGCATGATACCCACTCTAAGTGCACAGAGATAGACAGTGCGACAACACACACAGCATAAACTAACACTAAATAAGTGTATAGGCAGGCAGAACAGCCCTCCCTTGGTAATCCAGGAACGGCACTGTTGTAGAGATTTTGGTGATTGTTTTACGTGGATTTGGACCACAATTGTACACTCTGTACTAAACATGACTAACTTGTACTGTACCTTGCTTGCTATGAAAATCAATAAATAAAGTTTAAACAAACAAAAAAAAAGAAAAAGAAAATTTGGGGGAAAATTGCAAAAATGGTGCATTCTACAACACATTTTTCAATATACATTCAATTGTATTAGCTTTTAAAGCATAGTAAATGAACGGCTTACAGTGCACTAGGATAAAAAAATAAATAAAAAAAAAAAGAAAATTTGGGGGAAAATTGCAAAAATGGTGCATTCTACGACACATTTTTCAATATACATTCAATTGTATTAGCTTTTAAAGCATAGTAAATGAACGGCTTACAGTGCACTAGGATAAGACAATGTTTAATGGGGCCCTTCAATGGTTCCTTCACTATTACCCTCCAATAGTGCCCCTCATCTCTCCATAACCCCTCTCTCATGTATTTCATTTGTTTTATAGCGCTTCTCATACCAGATTATGGTGTCGGAGCACTTTACATCAGACACACATAGAGACAATGAATTATATATGTGTAAGTCAGTGTATAGAAAATGTTACATAATACCAAGGGCACTACGAGGTGTGGGCATTTTTTAAGAGTACTTGGGCTGGAGAGGCACAAACTTGGGATTCAAAAGGTAACACAGTGGTTAGGGTTACATTTACTAATAAGAATTTACTTCTACCCAAACAAACCCTTTTTAGCAACATTAGGATAATGAAAGACTGAAAAAACATAACTTTCTAACCTGTACCATGTACTTTGCATGCAGCTCTTTGATGGCAGTTCATACTCACTGAGCTAGATTACTATTGTAACATATGGACTGCACAGTAACAAAAGGATCTTTTGTGACAAAAACAGTAAACCACAGAGCTATGCAGATAAAATACATGTATGTGATCTTCGTGGTGCACATTCTTGCAGCAGGCATATTAACCTTCTGCGCTACCTTATAGATGAGTTAAAACTGCCACTAGACAAACCTCCACCTCACTCCAGCTGGAAGATTAATCTCCAGAGATATCTTGACAAGCTTATTGTTGCTTGATATACAAAGAACTCTGCAGCCACAGCTTTGAAAACACACGGAGGCTGGAAACGAAAGTGAGTGCTGTGTTAGTTATGCTGGTCTGCTGATTTTGTTATTGGGGGCCGACAGTGAAGCACTGCAAAACCGGTCCCCCAGTAACAAAACCGGCCTTCCACCCACCCAAGGAAACACCTGATGCCCGGTGCGGCCAGTCCGGCCTTGATTCATAGAGCTGGGCCTGGATAGGGGTGGTGTGAAAGATGCCCTGTGCCCTGCATGGCCTGCCTTACGTTCCTGGGTTCTCCCCAGAGCTCTTGGTCTTCCCAGGGCGAGCCTGATGTTGTTGGTCAGTGACCCTATTTTTATGCTGCTATTGCAATGTCCAAAGCAAATACAGTTAACTCAGAATTTGCCAGTGTTAATGCTCGAGTGGATTCACAGCTCATGAACACTGAGCGCTGATTGCTTCTCATCGTTTGAGCTGTGTTCTCTTCAGGTCATGCACTAACTCAGAGAAATTCCCAGTTAACTGTATATGCTGTAAAGCGCTCACTCACATAAAACTAGTCCCACAGATGAGTCCTCCGTCAATGAACACCTTCGTCATGTGGCTCCTGTTTTAAGTGATTGTTTTTGGGTAAAGTGCAGACATTTAACTCAGAATTTCTCTATATTAGTGCATGAGCTGCAACAGCACCGAGTTGAAAGAGGAATTTTTATTCAATTTATCTGTTTAGAGTGTTTTCAGAACATTATGGTTTATTTTGTGCCATAAGATAGGTAAAGGTTGTATTTTTGAACTCATGACACACAATTAGACTCTGCTAAAAATGACAACACAAAGCACCTATGCACATATCCCAGTATTGTCCTTTCCCAAAATCGTCACATGAAGCACTGGAATATTTCAAATGTCCCCTGTCAATGCATTAGTAATTTTAGCTAATTTATTCCAAAAATGTGCTTCAAATGCATATTTTTCAAAATTTTCGCGGGGCGGGGGAACTTCCTATCAAAAACTTACTTGAGGAAGGCTAACATGCTGAAATTCAGTTCGGGTTATACATCTGGCTTTCAGCAGTGCCAGTTGAGGACGTGGATGGAGCCAATAGAGTAAGTGGGTGGAGCCGGGGAAAGTGGGTGTTGGCCTCCGAAAAACATTTGAGCACCTGGACTTCATATTTTACAAATTAAGCACTGCCTACACCAATCCAGATGGTGCTTTCATGCTGGTAATACCCAGCATGAGAGAAGTGCCGGGATTGGTCTGAGCAGCTCAGTCAGGCCCTGGGAGCCTGTGCCTGTTCTCCACCCGGCTGAGAAGCACAGCTTGGGTGGAGAGATCTAAGTGCGCATGCTGGTTTGGCCGTCCTAAGACAGCAGGCCAAACCGACATGTGCACTTGCAGCAGTACCCACCACTCCTCCTCCCTGCTGCAGCTGCTGTCCATTAGGATCGCCCCGCCCCGCTCTAAGCTTGGCTCAGTGAGGAAAAATAAAATTATAATAAGCTATTTTGTTATCATTTTATTCTTCCAGTTTTCACTGCTGAGAGAGCATTGGGGCGATGCTCCTCCACATTAACAGAGGAGCTGCCGCTGATGTCACCCCTGTGGTTTTCTCTATGATGAATTCTAGTTCACATCCGTGTGTGCCATCTTCCGCGCTACATGCAATGAGCCACACTAGTGACCCCAAACATCAGTGGCAATACATCTAAGTAACTGCCCTGATTAGTATACTGTCCAATGTCAATCCATTTTAGCCCCACATTTTCACTGCCTGCATTAGCACAGAATGACCTTAGTATCGCCATATATTTTCTATATATTAACCATTATTGATAGGGGTGCATAAATCCCCATCCAGCCTACACTGCTAGACCTGAAAGACATTAATTATAAATGCAGGTAGTTTACCCACAACATTTTAATGTGACTGACAGTGTCCTTCAATTCTGTTCCCAAGTCACGTCGTTACCTATTTAATGGCATGTTTTTCAGTGCCGTGTTGTCACGTGAGCACACCTGCTTCCCCAATCTTTCCTTGCCTCATTGAGCCTGCAGGTGGCTCTCTGTTTCCACAACTGAGGACAACAAAGAGGTCTTCGGTAGAATGGTTAAATTAATTTCAGCCACAGGTCATTACTTTTGTTAACTATGCCACTGTATTCAGAGATCAGCTAAATTCAAATCAGTCTTGGCCGTGCTCCAATAGAACATTCCAGACGAACTGTGAGTCATGTCCCTTACAGACGGTAAAACAAGCAAACCCAGGGTGTCGCTCCCTGTCAATTGTGGGCCTGAAAAGACATGCAGCAGACAGAGAATTTCAGTCTGACCTGGGAGTGGCTGTCAGACAGCTGCAGCCAGCAAGGTGCCGGCTCACAGCTCTTGCATCGAGAACAGAGAACGTAGCTTCAGGAGGGGAAAAGGAGGGAAGGCACTGAGGGGCTTATTTATGAGAGGCTTGCGCCACCGGAGCGTCAATTTTTTAGATGCTCCGCGGGGCAAGTCTCTCAATTACATCTATGAGACGACGCAAAGCCACGCACTCTGCGTGGCTTTGCATGGCCTCATATATATGGAGTAAGACAAAGCAGCGCAAATCACTGCCTTGCCTTACTCTGCATCAAGGAGGCGTTCCATGGGCTTTGCGGTTGGTTTTCCCACGCAACACCCATGGATTTTGATGCTGCCTCAGATTTACTTAATCACTTAAACCTGGGGCAGCGCCAAAACCTTATGCCTCCCCGGAGTAGGCGTAATGAGGAGAAATATTTTTTATTTCTCCTTGTTTTTTCCTCTTTCCATGAGAAAAGAGGAAAACGCCTCTTGGGATTGTTTTGGTGCAGGAAGATGCCCCTTTCTGCACAAAAACAACCCTGCCTACAATGAATGCACCCTTGCACTATTGCATACATTGGCGAAGGCAGCAAATTGTGCACCAGCGCAGGGGAAAGGACAGGAATGCACTGTATTTCATAAATGCAGTGCATTCTTGCCCTTTCACATTGGCGTAGGGCAGCAGAGCAAGAAGACTTGCGGCACTGCCCTACACCAATTCCTCATAAATGAGGTTCTAGGGGGCTTATTTATGTGAGGTTTGCGTCACCTGAGCATCACTTTTTTGACGCTCCAGCAGCGCAAGCCTCTCAGTCATATCTATGAGGCCACGCAAAGCCACTCTGTGTGGCTGTGCATGGCCTCATAGATATGGAGGAAGACAGAGCAGTGCAAGTCGCTGCCTTGACTTACTCTGTGTCAAGGAGGCATTCCATCGGCGTTGCGGTGGGTTTTCCCACGCAACACCCATGAATTTTGACGCTGCCCCAGATTTACTTAATCACATAAATCTGGGGCAGCGTCCAACAAATATAAATATTTTTATTTCTCCTCGTTTTCCCTCTTTCCATGTGTGCTGCATTGTGCAGCACACATAGAAAGAGGAAAATGCCTCTCGAGATAGCTTTTGTGCAGGAAGGTGCTCCTTCCTGCACAATAATACCCTGCCTGCAATGGAGGCACCCTTGCACCATGACGCAAGGGTGCCTACATTGGCCCTAGGCAGTAATTTGGGCGCCAGCGCAGGGGGAAAGGAAAGAAATGCACCATATTTAATAAATACGGGGCATTCCTTTCATGTTGGCGTAAGGCTGGGCAGCAAGAAGACCTGCGCCGCTGCCCTCTGCCAATCCCTCATAAATGAGGCCCTAGGCATGCATAGTAAAGGAAGGTGTTTTTCCTTATCCTCTTTTCTTAAGATGGGGGGGTGGAAGGTGTTGAGGGTAGGATCAGGGCCATAGGCATGTATTAGGTTTTAGGTACAGGAAGGTGGACGGAGGCAAGGAGGTGAGGCTATGTTATGCAGGACTCCTCAATGAATCCTCTACTCCTGATACCTGATCTGTGGGAACTAGGCTGTTCCCGGGGAAGCAAGATGGCGCCTGACTGACGGCCGTGGTGATCACCCCTAGCTGCCAGAGAGTTTGTTTGGTCTCGTAACGGATGCCGAACAGCTTAACCCACCACAATAAAGGAGCGGACGCCCCCCCTATGACTTACCGATTGGGGAAGGGCGATTTCGATGTTCTTGCGGTTGTGCAGGAACTTTTGACTGCTGCGCTGGTAACATCTCGGGCAGTGTTGGCGGAGCTCCTTTGGATTTCGTCCGAGCACGGAGGAAGAGGGGCGGACTCATCAGAAGAGGCCGAGTGGCTTGCAGCGGTACAGCGCACCAAGCAAGTTGAAGCTGGAGAGATGCCTCCGAAGGGTAACCGCGGAGTCCGAGGGAAAGCTATGGATGCGCAGGCAAGCGCAGAAGCCAGGGAGAACGTTGGCTCTGTGGTATCCAAGGGAGGTAGAGCAATGGGCACTGCAAGTGCAAAAGGCATGGTCTCCCAGGACTGTTTGAAGAAAGGTGAGAGCGGCGTTGTTTGTAAAATAGGGGAAATAAGCGGCAGTGGCACAGGGGCTAAAGGGACAAAGACGGGACCTAAGGACTTGGGAAAACGAAATAGCATCACAGATTTTTTTCTGCTACACTGCCAGTTTCTAATAATGGCATCACTACGATGGGGGAAAATCGGCAAGTCGAGGCAAATGAGAATGCTATTTTGGATATGCATCTCGTAAATACCCCAGAGTATGTGTCCCAAGCTGACTCCGTGGCTGAGCTCAGCCAAATTAGCGCAAGCGGTAGCCCACCAGAAAATTTTGATTTGGGACATGCACGGCCAATGGAGAAAGCACAGCAGGGTACCGTTCTTGGACTAATCCCTGTACTGGAAGATCCTGCAGCTGCCAAGGACCAGTTGAACACGAGCAAGTTAATAGAGGGGATTATAATTAGTAACGACCCTGAAGACACGCTAGATCCCGGGGACAAGTTCTTTTTAGTGACTGATGGCTCCGAACTCAGCCCGTCTGAGGCAGACGTGAGTAGCAATATTCAGTTCTCCAGCTCCTCTATTAGCCCCGGTACATCACAGAAAGATACAGTGGTCAGAAGAAAGAAACTTCTGAAGAAACAAAGAGATGGCCAAACTCTGGAGAAAAGCAGAGAGGGTCTCCGCAGAGATAGCAGAGGAAGCTCGGACCCCACTTTGAAATGGGATTATTCTGCTACTAGGAGTACTTATCCAGACCATATAGGACAGGGGGCGAAGAAGGCGACGAGTCTGCACCCTCTTTAAAAATGATCTTTGATTCAATTAAACAACTGCAAGATGAGTCCCGGATGGACGGAAAGAAAAATAGATTGGCAACAATGAAGCTTCAAGGCGCAGTAAGAAAAATGGCTAAGGCTTGTACAGATACAAATGCAAGGCTGACCCATGTAGAAGAACGCACAAGTACACTAGAGGATAATTTGGAGAGGGCTCAGGTACAGGCGGAATCATATGATAAGCAGTTTAAAGATCTCCAATGGAAAATGGAGGACTTTGAGAATAGGCAAAGACGCAATAACCTCCGTATTCTTGGTATTGAAGAAGGCGCAGAAGGTGATGACATGAGGGCCTACATCTTGAGGTTGATGAAGGGGGCCTTTCCAGAACTCCATCATTGGAATTGGGAGATTGAGATTCAGCGCGTACACCGCTTTCCCATGATGCCTAAGAAATCTCCTCATCCAAGCAGGGACGGAATCGCAATGCCAAGAGCAATCTTAATGTACTTTGGAAACTTTTTACTGCGCGAAGAGATCTACTCCAAAGCGCGGGAACTAGGCTGTTCCCATAGATCTGCTGAGGAGGAAGGGAGTTGGGAGAGCATTCACAATGTATTAGGGCAGCTGTCAGTAACATGTGGATTTCCACTTTCAGGTTCCAAGTACGATCATAGAGAACTCAAATACTCTTGTTGTCTAAATTATGTCACTTGGAGTCCATTGACCCCTTATTGACAGCTATCCATATATAATTCTATAAATATCATGTGTAACATCTTTAGGAAAACATGTCACTATTTTTCTAATTACAGCGTAGTTGTGAAGTCGCTACACCCGTGATAGTGCAGTCAGCTGCACCTTTGCTCGCTGTACTTGCTGCTAATCGCTTATTTTGCACAGAACAAAACCAGCTTTTGATATTTTAAAGCTTATGCCCTGTTTTTAAAAAACTTGTATTTTAATTTCCTGCACTGTACTTGAATTTGTTGTGCGGAGGGAGGCGGGAATCGAACCCTGAGTGGGAGGTATCCGAAGTGAGAATTGGAAACCATTTTCTTGAGGGTGCGGTCTAGTTGTTCAAACTGGGGAGTACAAAAAGGGACGCTGCGCGAGCGCGCTTGACCAGTGATAGTGCAGTCAGCTGGACCTTTGCTCGCAGTACTTGCTGCTAATCGCTTATTTTGCACAGAACAAAACCAGCTTTAGCTATTTTAAAACTTATGCCCTGTTTTTAAAAAACTTGCATTTTAATTTCCTGCACTGTACTTGAATTTGTTGTGCGGAGGGAGGCGGGAATTGAACCCTGAGCGGGAGGTATCCGAAGTGAGAATTTGAAACCGCCATTTTCTTGAGGGTGCGGTCTAGTTGTTCAACCTGGGGAGTACAAAAAGGGACGCTGTGCGAGCGCGCTTGACCCGTGATAGTGTAGTCAGCTGCACCTTTGCTCGCTGTACTTGCTGCTAATCGCTTATTTTGCACAGAACAAAACCAGCTTTAGCTATTTTAAAACTTATGCCCTGTTTTTAAAAAACTTACATTTTAATTTCCTGCACTGTACTTGAATTTGTTGTGCGGAGGGAGGCGGGAATCGAACCCTGAGCGGGAGGTATCTGAAGTGATAATTTGAAACCGCCATTTTCTTGAGGATGCGGTCTAGTTGTTCAACCTGGGGAGTACAAAAAGGGACGCTGCGCGAGTGCGCAGCGGACGCGTGCAGCGGGCGCGGCGCTGGCGCGCCGAAGATGCACCTAAGGCAAGCCCGTCTGCGCCCGTCAGCGTCCCGGAGGCGGCCGATGCCGGAAACGCTGCTGGTTATCCACTAGCCCACCTAAATCGTATAAGTTACTGCAGAGCAAGGCTAATTGATATTGGCAAGTGTGAGAGCTGCAGCTCCCACTTTTCTTTTCAGGTAGATGTATATTGCCTTGCCTGCAATCACTGCAATTGGGCAGCCTTTCCCCCCTGCAGTGAGACGTGGGTGGAGTGCAAAAAGAAGCTAAACAACGGCTTAAACCAGAAGTTCGGGGAGGGGAGTCAATTGAAGGCTTTCCTACTAAACACCCGGCCAGTAAAAAAACACAAGCTCCAGCTTTATGATCTGCTAATAGATTTAACGCCCGATATTATGTTTTTAACTGAAACATGGCTAAATGAAGGCTCTAACCCCACCATTGCTAGTGCGATTCCCCCTGGATACCAGATCCTAAGAAAAGATCAGCCAGGGGGCAGGGGCGGGGGTGTGGCTATAGTCTTTAAGAACAACTTTACTTGCTCTTTACTATCTACCGCGGAGATAGAGGGGCCAGAGAGCCTTGACTTTCTTCTTGCCGTATCTGCCCACCAATCTATCGCGGGCGTAGTAATTTACCGGCCTCCTGGGCCGGCTGGAAAGTTTGTAGAGTCTATTGGCCAAGTTATCTCCCCTATTGCCGCCAAATACAGTCATTGTTTGGTACTTGGGGATTTTAATATTCATATGGACAAACCAGCGGAACTTGAGCCCACGAGGCTGTGCGAATCCCTAGGCATACTCAACCTGGCCCCTTATGTCATCCTCCCTACCCATGAAAGGGGTCACATTTTGGACCAGATTTTTTCAACTGGCAGGATAGAATTGGATGCACCCCTCCCCATAGTATGGTCTGACCACTTTCTGCTTGGTTTTAGAGTCCGTAAGGAGGCAAGAAGTCCTCAATCATATTGCGAGCCTCGCGCCAGTAGTTTTAGGCCCTTTCATCAGTTCACGTCGGAAGCGCTGCATAGTGCACTCAGTCTTCATCCTATCCCTTATAGCGGAAACCTCGAGAGTGACGTGCTCTCCTTGGAGAACTGGATACAGCTCCGTTCTTTGGAGCTGGCCCCGCCTACCACTAGGGCAGCAAAAACCAGCAGAACCTCGGCCCCATGGTTTACGGAGGCCCTTAGGAAAAGTAAAAGTGCGTGCAAACGCGTGGTGGAATAATTTTAATCCCACGGACAAAATCACTTATAAATGTGCCCTGAAAGTCCACTATAGTAAAGTCCGCGAAGAAAAGAAACTTTTTTTTTCCCTCCAAAATCGAACAGGCCGGGAATAAAAGTAGAGAACTTTTTAAAATCGTAAAAGACTTTTCATCCCCTAATGCAATTGACAGCTCATTTGCCCCTACTAGTGATTGGGTTAACCTTCTGGCCTGCTATTTCTATGACAAAATTAAAATCATCCAAGATTCTTTTGAGGCGCTGCCCCAGGGGATGGAAGTAAACATAGGTCCGCTCCCCCGTGCTAACCTGATTACTGGTCCTTCTCTTATGCAGTTTCCTCCAATCACTTTGAGTAAATCCCTTGAGATAATGCAAGCCCTTAAGCCCGGCTCTCCCTCCGACCCTTGCCCAGCTAAAGTACTGGCATCCATTGCTGAGGTGATTAACCCAGCCGTCAACCTGGTCCTGAACGCCTCTCTGTATGAGGGGCAAATGCCAGAGAGCTGGAAACATGCAAAAATTCTCCCGCTTTTAAAGAAACCTGCTGCAGATCCTTTGGTAGCCAGCAATTATAGGCCAGTATCATTGCTGCCCTTCTTTTCCAAGGTTTTGGAGAAATATGTAAATGCAGTCACCACGGAATATGTGGAGGCCAACCGTTTACTCCACCCGAGTCAGTCAGGTTTCAGAGCAAACTTCAGTACCGAAACTGCCTTACTAGAAGTCTCTGAAACTATTAAAGTAACTCTAGATAATGGTGGCAACGCGGTATTGGTATTGCTTGACCTTTCCGCAGCCTTCGATACTTTGCCCCACGACCGACTCTTGCGAAGACTCCAGGAGTGTGGCATCGGTGGCACAGTACTCAGATGGTACGCCTTCTTTTTAAGTGGCCGTCAACAGACAATTTGGTCCCCTCCCTTCTCGGCGCCCATGCCCCCTATGAAAGTAGGGGTTCCACAGGGCTCGATTTTGAGCCCAACACTTTTTAACGTGTACATGGCCCCTCTAGCGCTCTTAGCTGAGGAATATGGTGCAAAAATAGTATCTTATGCCGATGACACGCAACTGTTGTTCACCTGTGAGAAGGGTGCCGATTTTAGAGGCAGTGAGATCAACGTTTGTCTGTCGGAGGTGTTTTCCTGGCTCAGACGTAACCAATTAAAATGTAATCCTGAAAAGTCGGAGATTATTTTCTTCGGCTCCAATCCCTGCGAGGCATGGCGTGAATGGTGGCCACAGGACATGTCCCCCCCGGCAACCTCAGTATGTACTGTGAAGAATCTTGGGGTCAAGCTGGACGCAGACCTGTCCATGAAGGCTATGATTCAAACGGTGGCCGGCACCTGATTTGGACTACTGAAATTGTTAAGGAATTTCCTTCCCCTGCTCCCGGTCTCACACAGGAAGACGGTAGTCCAGGCCCTGATTGTACCAAGGCTGGACTACGTCAATGCCCTTTACCTGGGCCTCCCTGACTATCTGCTGGGTCGCTTGCAGGTGGTGCAGAATGCGGCGGCCAGAGCTATTCTCATGGTAGGCCCCAGGGCCCACATGACCCCCCACCTGATATCCCTGCATTGGCTACTGGTCCGGAAGAGGATCCTTTTTAAAGCCCTAGTGTTGGCTTTTAAGGCCCTCCACAATATAGGGGCCCCTTACATCAGGAAATGGATTCAGCATTATGTCCCACAACGGACCTTGAGGTCCTCAGTTCAGCTTTTGACGTCCATCCCAAAGTTTTCCCGCTCCCGTATGGGTGGTCGTTCCTTTCAAGTGGTGGCATCTCGGCTATGGAACAGCTTACCACTCTCCCTTAGACAGGTGCAGGATCTCTTCGTCTTTAGGAGGAAACTAAAAACATGGTTATTCCAACATTAGTTCTTGGCCTGCCGGCTTTTGTGCATACTGCCTATCTCGTGGTCTTTTCAGCGCCGGGACACACTGTGGAGTAGCCGCGCGCTTTACAAGTACCTAGTTACATTACATTACTTAAAAAGGTGGCACAATGATTTCAGCTGGAACCATTAGACTGTAAAAGGCAGGTCGCTAACCGCAATAACAGCAGCTGTTTATGAAAGTAGCTTTTGAGCTTTTCGGAACTATTTTTCTCTTCAAATCTATATTCATTTTTTTATAAGCAAACATGTACAGCAGTGTTTATTTGTTGCACAACTGGAGTTCGTTACATTAAAGCATAAAGCTGCCTCCATTTTACCACACATTGTGTCGTGTAGCTCCTATAGTACCCCTGCAGGACCTGCACGTTTGGATAACATATACTGAGGGCTTGGTGGCAGACTTGCTCCGTGCACCCCCACCGTTTTTGTTAGCCTGGTTTGCATTAGCTAGCTCGCAGTGCCACTAGTGTCTCCTCTTATCGGGAGAGATTAGTTTCTGGCAACCTTAGAACATGACAACCCTGATTCCCTCAGAATCGTGGAAACAATGTACTACCTTTCGCTCAGTCACTCGTGCTCACTTATTCGGTTTGTCTCAGAGAGTTACACAGAATAAACAGTCGGGCGTTTCAATAAGTATTTATTGAACAGTTGTTATTCTAGTGTAAAATATACATGCTGCGGTAACCAGCAGACAATAGCAGAGATATATTATCAGCAGTATGATAAAAGCAAAGGGATAGAACAGTTCTACCATATTGCGATAATCATGAGTACATACATGAATATAAAAGCATTATGCAAGGTGTGCGTACTCCTACGGTGCCTAACTAGATGTACCTGAGTGTACCTAGCATATGTGTGTAGGTCTTCGAAGCTAAAAGCCAAGAATCCTCCTAGGATTTAGTCGAACCCCCATACCTGAATAGAGAGAGTGTGGGACCCCGTCCTGGTCTCGAGTTGGACACCCCGTCCGGGTTGTGTCAGACCATTGTCAGCTTGAGCGACTGCATGCAGGAGCCTCAGCGTCTCTGGTCAGTGTGTCAGCATGGAAGTCTCGGTTCCCTCTGCTTTACCGGGGCAAGTTGTGGTGTATTTATACCCTAAAGAGTCTCGGTCCTCAGTATGGTTTGTATTGGACATGAGGAAGACGTCAGGTGTGAACTTTGTACATACATATTATGCCGGTGGTGTATTCTTAGAAAACCATGCATAATTAATGAGTACAGTGTGGGCCTGTGTTTGGAAGAACCCTGCTGCATTCAAAACCACAGGATAGATAACGTTCAGCCCTCAGAGCTCGTTGTGTACTAGCTGGGACCAATGTAGGTGAAAGATCATGCATAAGGAATCGTACCATAATAGGACATGTACAGTTGTGACCATAATTGGGCATATGCGGCCATGACCATAATTGGGCAAGTACGAATATGACCATATTAGGGAAAATATGAATACGTCCATTTTAGGGCATGTACGAACGGATCTACATTAGGGCATCTATGCGGGATATAACAATTGTGAACTACAATTGCTTTTAACAGTGATTTATATTGTGGTACTTAAAATATATTTTGCAACCAATTACGAACTTGATATTGAGGCATTTATTTTCACTGAACATATTCATATTTATTACACATATTTGCAAAGTTATTATGTTTCACAAGAAAAATCAAATGCCAAGTATATAATAGAGAATAGGGCAAGGGTGATGATGCGTCCACAGATCTTAACCGGGGTCTGGAATTATGTGATTTTGTGGCCGTGATATTTTCCTCTTAATTATGGCTTTACCACATTTGCCACATAACCCATCATCTGCTGCATAATCTGCAGATTTTAGTAAAAAAAGTATTGTAGCTCAAATTGATCAAACATTACTAAAAACGCTGCACCCAAATTGCTGCACACTGGAAGACACTTGGTGAATGTTGACTGGTCCCTTTTCTGTTGCTTATTGCTATATGGTACTAATGAGGTGACATCTTTGCCCAGACAGTGCTAATCTGTGTAAAAATAACACAATACTGAAGTAATATAGTCATCAAATTGTCGCATTACGCTGCATGATTTACCCATATCATTCATATAAAGATATTTCAAGTCATCTCTGCTCCAAGTTCTGTTACTTTATAAAAGAACTTGGCCATGAAACGTATTTCTCAATATTGTTACAAAACTCATCAATGACTTGTAATATCCGTATACTGTACAGTACAGACCACTTCCACACATTACAGTGCATGAAAGCAGTTGCTAGGTATGATATTATTCCCATGAATGTCTACGATACACAAAGCCCATTTTTTTACATAGCGCGAACTTGACCCGAATCGGGTATCAGAGCGCTTTACATAGCACCAGTTGCATTACATAAGGACATTCATTTTTGTTAGGCACCGGGAGATTAAGTGATTTGCCCACACTCACAGGATGTTCAGCGTCATTGCCGAGACTCGAACCCAGTTCCCCAGATTCGAGGTCGACCGCCCTGACCATTAGGCCAACTCCTTTACTTCCAAGTTCAAATTTAAAACATGAAAACTGACTGTGCCAGTATTCATTCCTATGCTCTGACCCATTCCTTCTTCCATACAGCTTTCTATACTACATAGCCACCAAACAATTCTTAAACTGTTTTCAAGAATAAAACCAAGCCAGATTGAAACAGATCCTGACAATTAAAATAAATTATTCTTCTCTTCAAATTCGTATGCTTCACTTTTAAGGAAAGACCACCATCTACTGGAGGAAAGATATACAAACAAAATATGCAGTTAAATAGGATAGTGAAAAGAGAAATCAGACATGTTTATTTATTTATTCATTTTTATGATTTTATTTTTATATAGCGCGGACAAGGCCTGTAGGCATCAAAGTGCTTTAAAATTAAGCAAAACGTACCAATAACAAATAGAATATATACATGTGCATTAAGCGTGGAGAGAACACCGGGTTACCTCCCCATGAGGTGGAGCACTTCATATGTGTTCATTGTAAAACATAACTGTGACAAGCAGGTGGTGCAGTACCACAAGATGGGCATCAATCATTCGTGCTGGTTGAGCTTGGTCTGCACTTCGCAGGTGGGAGAGAGTGTAAGAATGGGTTAGGCCAGGTGTCGTTCAAAGAGAAGCACTTTGAGGTCTTTTTTGAAGGTGACATGACGTGGTCAGGAGGAGGCGCGGCAGGAGAGAGTTCCATCATCTTGTGAGAAGGATGGCTCATATATTGCTCATGGTTAAAAGCGTGGGGTTCGAGGAGAAGCACTTTAGCATTTTGTGAGTCTCGTCCGGCGCCTAAGATTTTCACTTTTTTGGAGAGGTACAGGGCTAAAGAGGAGTGCAGAGCTTTATGAGTGATGTAGGCAGTTTTAAGTTGTGCTCTCACTTCAATGGGAAACCACTGAAGGAAGCTTAGAATGGGGGAGGCGTGGTTGAATTTCTTGTGTGCTGTCACAAAGTGGGCTGTTGCATGTAGGACTGCTCTGAGAGGACCTCAGTGAACTTCGGGAATTCCGGAAAATAGTGCAATTCTGTAGTCGAGTCTGGAGAGCACAAGTGTCTGGACAACAGATTTAAGGTCATGTGCTGGGATGAGGTTCCAAATTCCCCAAGGAAGCCTTAGCTGGAAGCAGGCACTCTTTGCCATGGAGGAGATATGGTTCTAGAGATTCAGACATCTGTCAAGGGCAAATCCCAGAGATTTGGCATTCTGAATGATGGAAGGACGGCCATTGATTTTTCCAGGAGGAGATCAGTTCAGTCTTGGATTGGCAAGTTAGCTTTCTCTGGAGAGATGAGAAGAAATTCTGTTTTCACTGGTTTTAGTTTGAGGTGACTGTTAGCCATCCAAGTTTGAATTCTGTTCACAGAGTTGGATTAATGGGTGAGGTCTTCTGGGCATGAGACCTTCACGTTGATTTAGATGTCATCGGTGTATAATTGGAAGAGAACTACTCAGCTCCAGAGAATTGTGCAGAGGGGTTCGAGGCAGTGGTTGAAAAGGGTTGGGGAGAGAATTGAACCTTGCTGGACCCCTTGTTGCAAGCTGACTGGATCTGGTATGGTATTCTCAATTTTTACAATTTGGGAGAGGTTAGCTAGATAAGAGGTGAATTACTTAAGGATGACAACGTGAATACCCAGTTGATGCTTCAGAGTGTCTAACAGAGCCTGGTGGTTGACTGTGTCAAATGCTGCAGAGAGGCAAGGAGCACATGGAGACAGGAATTGCCTATGTCTAGGATAGCACAAAAAGCAGTCAGGCTTAACTTAGAGGCACGTGTAAAGAATATTATGCAGCACACAAACAGTAATAAAGTAAACATTCAACAAAGTAAAATCCCACACCAATCTAGAAAAATAGAGTACATTTTAATAAATTGTTTGCCAACAAAATGACAATCAGTAGAAACGGAGTTATGAATTTACATTTTTTTAATAAAAAATAGCACCTAAAAGATCAACCCACCAACTGCAGACATCTAGTTGCGCAAAACCAGGTCAAAGTCGAAAAATATGGCCAACCGCGATGAATCGCGGTTTGGATACAAGTGAATTGGGCCCTGTCAGCGCTTACCTACTGACTTAGAAGAATTTTCAAGAAACTTTTTTCTGAGAAGGTAAAGAACAGCGGGGCAAGGCTGCATGCGGTCTCCGAGGAGAGAGCACCATCTTTGGGGAGCCTTGAGTCAAAGCCACGGTGAAGATTTCTATTTCAGACTTAGGGCCTGATTTAGATCTTGGCGGGACTACCATTGTCACTCCGCGGTGGAGTTTCCAAGTACTCCGTCAAGCTGACGGAATCCCACCCACCCTATTTAGATGTATGCAGGCTGAATCTCCGTCTGTGTCGACAGAGTGTTTACTGTCCCATATGCGACTGACCGCTGCCGATGCGGTGGACACCTATGCTGGCGAATAGTACTCCATCGCCGTCAGGGTGGCGGGGTTGTGCCGAGCCTATTTAGATTACACAGTTGTGCTAGCAGTGCCCTAGCAGTGGTTTCCTAATGGAGGGATCCCTCCCCGGCACATGTTCAACAATGTACCATTCATGTGGCTATTGGATGGATGCTAGCATTACACACCTGATGTGTTTTGGCTAATTTTCAAAAATACGTGCATAGCACACTGTAAAACACACTCCATTTCAGACCATGATCCTTTGACATTCCACTGCAACACAACATTTAGAAGCTGAACTTTTGTCAGTTAAGTCAGGGGTCTTGTTTTGTTTTCTCTGTTTCTTCTCCCTTTTTCCTTCTTTCTTTTATTATCTTCTGGTTTATATAATTTATTTCAAATCTGTTAATTTAGATAATGGCAGGGAAGAGAAATCCCCGTTTTACAGAGGGAGAATTGTTAGTTATAGTGGTTGCAATTTATAGAGTAGAGCCACAATTGTTTGGAGCCCAAGTACAAAATACAACCATATCTCAGAAAAGGCAAATGTGTGCCAGAATAGTTGACAGAGTTAATGCTGTAGCTAGCAATCTGTGAAGGCAGGAGGAAATTATGAAGAGGTGTAACGACCCGCGGGGGAGAGTGCGTTCCCTGGCCTCCAAGAGTCACCTGGAGGCCCAGAGGACTAGTGATGGTTCTCTCAGCCCCCCCTACAACCTTTTCCCTGGGAGAAGAAGGTCTTGCAGATCATCATCCTGAAGGCTTGACAGGAATCCCTGGTGGAGTGGAGACTTGTAAGTTACAAAGTTGAATGTGTCACGAAACCTAAATGTCCTTATAACTTTTCATTTAGCTTTTGCTAATGTGTTTTGCAGCTTTTGCAAACAATAGATTGTATAAATACTACATTTGAAATGTATTATTTACACATTATTATTTTCTAATCTATAGACAAGTATTTTTTTTTAAATAAATGTCAATCTTACATGTTGACTTAAATTATGTGAAGAAAGCATATATATTTTTAGCAAAACATTACATTTGTGTTCTGTTAAAAAAAGTTTGTAAATGTTTTAATATGTTGTCAATTTTTTAATTGCAGATATATGAACCCAGGGAGAGTGAGGAGACGACAGCTTTAAGTGTTCCGACCATTTCCAGACCTTGCCACCATGGAAGAATGGGATATTATCCAAAAATTCATATTGACTAGGCAAACTATAGTGGATTTATGTCATCAGCTGGAACAGGATCTTCTGCCTCACAATAGAAATTCCACATCTATTACACCAATTGCCAAACTCATGGCAGTACTTCATTTTGTGGCCATAGGATCATTCCAATACACTGTGGCAGTATCTGGTGGAATGCCACAACCAACTTTCAGTGGTGTAGTACAAGAGGTTCTTTCTTCAATGATGAGACACATCAACAGCTTCATCCAGTTTCCACAACATGATGATTTAGCCAATGTGAAGGGAGAATTTTGTGCTTTTGGTCACCTACCACATGTGGTTGAAGCAATTGACGACACCCATATTGCCTTAGTGCCACCACACACCAAGGAACTAGTGTACCGGAATCAGAAGCACTTCTATTCAATCAATATGCAAGTTGTCTGCTTACCTCATTTGTGCGTTAAGCATTAAAGGGGTAAACCCGAACAAATGCTACCCGACCTGGGTCAAAAGTCATTACATATAAGAAATGGTCGTAGCAGAATTACAAATTAGAGACATGAACAAATAATATAGCATTCACCTGTATAGTTCCATAATGCATGGATTTATTCCCATTAGTCTTTTATAGTTCAAAAATATAGAGCACCTGAATGCTACAATTACATATGGCAACACAGTTGCACAATATATAAACAAATTCACAATATATTTACAGTGCTCAGGTGAAAGGAGAGAAAAAAAAAAAAAAAAGGGGATGGAGAAGTGAGTGAACTTGTGAAAGTGGAAGATGGGGAAAAGGGGTACGTAGTGACATATACGCATCAATTAATCATTCTGTAAACCTTTTCGGCCTGAAACAGATCATCCATTCCTACAAAAAAACATAACTAAAAGGAAATGTCTCAGTCTTCCAAATATGTCCTTAAAGTTTGTAATAAATATGAAAAGTCGACGTTTCGACCCCAGAGGTGTCGGGTAACTACGATCCTCGAGATGGGGTCTTCATCAGGACAAGGTATAGAAGAGCACCTGTGAATGGTCAGGAATAAGAATAAGTGATAAGAAGGGGGACAACAAAACTTACTATATACACAGGGCAATGCTAAAAAGAGGCAGGGCAAATACCTACTCGAATGTAACTGCAAGAGACAATCGATGTCGTTCCTGAGAAGGTAATAACGCTCCTAGGCTTCTAGGCTCCTAAGATGAGATAGGGAAACATATGTTAAATGGTCCGTGTAGAGTAACATAAACCCATTGTGGATTACTCGTCATATAACTTACAAGCAAGAAAAGGGGAGAGGTTGTTATATATCCACCAATAGCGACTTAATCACTGGAAGGGAGATCAATGACCAATCCAAATACCTAAATTAGACAAAAAGAAGTCAAAAAGCTTGAAACCTCATTAATAGTACTAAATTACATGCAATGAGGAAAGCACATCCCTCTAGCTAGAGTTCCAGCTGAATGGAACAGCTAAGAAACAGGGGCTCCGTGAGAGCTGTGACAACAATTGTTAAACCTCAGCGGATTAACTACCTGGAAAAGGGAAGAGAACGGGCCTCGGGATTGTGATACAAAGAGATCATATCAAGGGACCAGACTATATGTAACCAATTTAACAAAATCTTGGAAAAGGCTCACATAAAAGTTCAGGGAGACCGGACTAAATGCCGGTAAATTTAGGTGACACCTGAGGGAGTTCCAATGTCGAGGAGCGCTACTTGACCAACAATAAAACAGTATCGGGAAACCGGACTGACTGCCGGTAATTATAAGCAACACCCGAGAGTGTTTAAAAGTCAGAACGCTTACCTACAATGTGGCGTCTCAGCTCAACTCAAGGATGGGCCGCGCTGTCAGTGACACATTATAACTAAAGGATTACGTGCACAACTGCTCGCAGCACCAGAGGGGCTCGACCCAATCAACCAATCAGAGGAATGCACCGCCCGACCAAAACCACCAATAGGAAAACCATACGAGGAGCGCCACTTGACCACAACTACCAATCATGGAAACTTACGAGGAGCGTCACGTAGAGCTGTGTCAGTTCCACGTCACGTACATGAAAAAAGGGTTAAAGGGCTCAGCAGCTACGGCCCAATAGAAAGGGAGTGCCTTATGACATAAAAATGATTGTATAACCCGTGAGCACGTGCAAAAATGTCACGGACCCCTGCAATGTAAATACTCCAGTCCTAATCTCTTGTAATTACAAGGACAAGGACTATTTGGTGCATAGGCACAAATAATATACCGGATAACATCATAAATACACAGTGTTTAAAATGTCATATTCTTTCACAATATAGAGTACAATGTACTTCATTGCTGTTATGTATGAGAACAAATACAATTATCGATGTGTACATAGATCGCATATCTATTTACATTAACCAATCAAAAAGGCCACATCCCCAAGGATTGGATTGGCATAGGAACAAATATTGTTCTCACATCACAGATGTTCAGAGCAGTATTTTAAACAGAAAAGATGTGTGTACAAAAAGTGTTGGAGAACATCTCGAACATCTAGGACATCCGACATTGTTCATTCTATCCTGAAGCTAGTTGGGCATTCGTGCCATCAGGTTCATTAAGCCCATTATTAACAAAACATATTCAGTTATTGATGTGCCCATATATATTTACATTACCAAATCCAAAAAGACACATCCAGAAGGATTTGATTGGCATAGGAACAGATTTTGTTCTCACATCACAGGTATTCAGAGCCATATTTTAAGCAGAACAAGGGTGTATGTACAAATAATGTTAGAGAACATCTCAAACATCTAGGACATCAGACATTGATCATTCTATCATGAGGCTCGCTAGTTGGGCATTCGTACCATCCAGTTCATTAAGCCCATTGTTAACCGTGTCCATTAAGTACATCCATTTACATTCCCTTACGTTGAGAATGGAACCCAAATCACCACCCCTTGCTCCTAGGGTTACTTTCTCAAGTACTAACCATCTGAGTGATTCGGGAGGATGTGTTTGTGCACTGAAATGTTCAACTAATGGTGCCCCTATTGTGTTGCACCTAATCCTACTACAATGTTGTAGTATTCTTATCTTGACCTTTGTCTGGTTTGTCCTATATAGAGTTGATTACATGGACAAATAATGGCATAGATCACATCACTTGAGTTACAATTAGTGTGAGATTTAAGGTCAACGGTATGTTGATTATGAAAGAATGTCTTGGTTTCAACCGTCATCTTACAGGCCTTACAGCGTGTACATTTATAGTGCCCTACAACCTCCGGTAGGTTCCACATGGTTTGGATAGTTTGTTTGGGTGGTGGATCAAGCATAGAACGTACGACATAGTCTCTAACATTTTTCGATTTTTTGAATGCATGTAGGGGTAGTTCCTGTGTGTCCAAATCATCTTTGATGAGATCCCAATGTCTATTTATTATTTTCTTGATCTCATTACTTTTACTGCAGTAGGTGGTGACGCAGATGACTCTGTCTATGTCTGTGTTCCGTTGTTTGGGGGTTAACAATGTCTCTCTATCATAGTACCAGGCTCTCTTCCTTGCTCTTTTAACCAATCTTTTCGGATAACCTCGCTCCATGAGACGGGCAATCAAATTGTCAGATTCCTGAAAGAAGTCTTGTTTCAGTGTACAATTCCGTCGAATACGGAGAAACTGTCCAAACGGCAGATTGTCACGGAGGCCTCTGGTATGATGACTCGTGTATCGCAACAGGGTGTTTCTTTCTGATGGTTTTCTGTAAAGTGTGGTATAAAGGCGGTTGTCAAGTGTCTTTATAGAAATGTCTAGAAAGTCTATGGAGTATTTATCCCATTGAATGGTGAACTTGATGTCCAAAGAGAGAGCATTGAGCCAATCAAAGAAATTTTGGAGTTCTGTTGCACTTCCCGTCCATATCAACAGCACATCATCGATATATCTCTTCCATTGTGTGATGTGGTTTCTATATGGATTATCATTGGAGAAAATATTACTGTTCTCAAAGTCATCCATGTAAATAATTGCTACATCAGGGGCAAAGGCCGCCCCCATAGCTACTCCTTTGGTTTGCACAAAGAATTCATTCTGGAAAACAAAGAAATTCCTCGTCATGGCAACCTCTAGCAGATCTACTATAAATTCAGTTGGAACAGTAGGAGGTTGAGGTCTTTTGTCAAGAACTTTAGACATTACTTCCAGTGCTGGTTGTTGGGGAATACTTGTATACAACGAGACGATGTCTAACGTTGCTAAAAGCTGGTTTTCATGATCAAATTCCATTTTATCTACCAGGTTGATCACCTCCATGGTGTCTCGAAGATATGTTGTCGTTGTCTCTGCTATCGGTTTCAGGAAAAAATCGACGTATTTACATAAAGGCTCCAAAATTGAGCCGCATCCTGAAACGATGGGTCTGCCAGGAGGTTTAAGTAGATTTTTGTGCACCTTGGGCAGGGTATATATTGTTGGGAAACGTGGTTGTTCATTGTTGAGATATTTAAATTCCTGTTCCGAGAGGAAACCAGCCTGGCAGACCCATCGTTTCAGGATGCGGCTCAATTTTGGAGCCTTTATGTAAATACGTCGATTTTTTCCTGAAACCGATAGCAGAGACAACGACAACATATCTTCGAGACACCATGGAGGTGATCAACCTGGTAGATAAAATGGAATTTGATCATGAAAACCAGCTTTTAGCAACGTTAGACATCGTCTCGTTGTATACAAGTATTCCCCAACAACCAGCACTGGAAGTAATGTCTAAAGTTCTTGACAAAAGACCTCAACCTCCTACTGTTCCAACTGAATTTATAGTAGATCTGCTAGAGGTTGCCATGACGAGGAATTTCTTTGTTTTCCAGAATGAATTCTTTGTGCAAACCAAAGGAGTAGCTATGGGGCGGCCTTTGCCCCTGATGTAGCAATTATTTACATGGATGACTTTGAGAACAGTAATATTTTCTCCAATGATAATCCATATAGAAACCACATCACACAATGGAAGAGATATATAGATGATGTGCTGTTGATATGGACGGGAAGTGCAACAGAACTCCAAAATTTCTTTGATTGGCTCAATGCTCTCTCTTTGGACATCAAGTTCACCATTCAATGGGATAAATACTCCATAGACTTTCTAGACATTTCTATAAAGACACTTGACAACCGCCTTTATACCACACTTTACAGAAAACCATCAGAAAGAAACACCCTGTTGCGATACACGAGTCATCATACCAGAGGCCTCCGTGACAATCTGCCGTTTGGACAGTTTCTCCGTATTCGACGGAATTGTACACTGAAACAAGACTTCTTTCAGGAATCTGACAATTTGATTGCCCGTCTCATGGAGCGAGGTTATCCGAAAAGATTGGTTAAAAGAGCAAGGAAGAGAGCCTGGTACTATGATAGAGAGACATTGTTAACCCCCAAACAACGGAACACAGACATAGACAGAGTCATCTGCGTCACCACCTACTGCAGTAAAAGTAATGAGATCAAGAAAATAATAAATAGACATTGGGATCTCATCAAAGATGATTTGGACACACAGGAACTACCCCTACATGCATTCAAAAAATTGAAAAATGTTAGAGACTATGTCGTACGTTCTATGCTTGATCCACCACCCAAACAAACTATCCAAACCATGTGGAACCTACCGGAGGTTGTAGGGCACTATAAATGTACACGCTGTAAGGCCTGTAAGATGACGGTTGAAACCAAGACATTCTTTCATAATCAACATACCGTTGACCTTAAATCTCACACTAATTGTAACTCAAGTGATGTGATCTATGCCATTATTTGTCCATGTAATCAACTCTATATAGGACAAACCAGACAAAAGGTCAAGATAAGAATACTACAACATTGTAGTAGGATTAGGTGCAACACAATAGGGGCACCATTAGTTGAACATTTCAGTGCACAAACACATCCTCCCGAATCACTCAGATGGTTAGTACTTGAGAAAGTAACCCTAGGAGCAAGGGGTGGTGATTTGGGTTCCATTCTCAACGTAAGGGAATGTAAATGGATGTACTTAATGGACACAGTTAACAATGGGCTTAATGAACTGGATGGTACGAATGCCCAACTAGCGAGCCTCATGATAGAATGATCAATGTCTGATGTCCTAGATGTTTGAGATGTTCTCTAACATTATTTGTACATACACCCTTGTTCTGCTTAAAATATGGCTCTGAATACCTGTGATGTGAGAACAAAATCTGTTCCTATGCCAATCAAATCCTTCTGGATGTGTCTTTTTGGATTTGGTAATGTAAATATATATGGGCACATCAATAACTGAATATGTTTTGTTAATAATGGGCTTAATGAACCTGATGGCACGAATGCCCAACTAGCTTCAGGATAGAATGAACAATGTCGGATGTCCTAGATGTTCGAGATGTTCCCCAACAATTTTTGTACACACATCTTTTCTGTTTAAAATACTGCTCTGAACATCTGTGATGTGAGAACAATATTTGTTCCTATGCCAATCCAATCCTTGGGGATGTGGCCTTTTGATTGGTTAATGTAAATAGATATGCGATCTATGTACACATCGATAATTGTATTTGTTCTCATACATAACAGCAATGAAGTACATTGTACTCTATATTGTGAAAGAATATGACATTTTAAACACTGTGTATTTATGATGTTATCCGGTATATTATTTGTGCCTATGCACCAAATAGTCCTTGTCCTTGTAATTACAAGAGATTAGGACTGGAGTATTTACATTGCAGGGGTCCGTGACATTTTTGCACGTGCTCACGGGTTATACAATCATTTTTATGTCATAAGGCACTCCCTTTCTATTGGGCCGTAGCTGCTGAGCCCTTTAACCCTTTCTTTCATGTACGTGACGTGGAACTGACACAGCTCTACGTGACGCTCCTCGTAAGTTTCCATGATTGGTAGTTGTGGTCAAGTGGCGCTCCTCGTATGGTTTTCCTATTGGTGGTTTTGGTCGGGCGGTGCGTTCCTCTGATTGGTTGATTGGGTCGAGCCCCTCTGGTGCTGCGAGCAGTTGTGCACGTAATCCTTTAGTTATAATGTGTCACTGACAGCGCGGCCCATCCTTGAGTTGAGCTGAGACGCCACATTGTAGGTAAGCGTTCTGACTTTTAAACACTCTCGGGTGTTGCTTATAATTACCGGCAGTCAGTCCGGTTTCCCGATACTGTTTTATTGTTGGTCAAGTAGCGCTCCTCGACATTGGAACTCCCTCGGGTGTCGCCTAAATTTACCGGCATTTAGTCCGGTCTCCCTGAACTTTTATGTGAGCCTTTTCCAAGATTTTGTTAAATTGGTTACATATAGTCTGGTCCCTTGATATGATCTCTTTGTATCACAATCCCGAGGCCCATTCTCTTCCCTTTTCCAGGTAGTTAATCCGCTGAGGTTTAACAATTGTTGTCACAGCTCTCACGGAGCCCCTGTTTCTTAGCTGTTCCATTCAGCTGGAACTCTAGCTAGAGGGATGTGCTTTCCTCATTGCATGTAATTTAGTACTATTAATGAGGTTTCAAGCTTTTTGACTTCTTTTTGTCTAATTTAGGTATTTGGATTGGTCATTGATCTCCCTTCCAGTGATTAAGTCGCTATTGGTGGATATATAACAACCTCTCCCCTTTTCTTGCTCGTAAGTTATATGACGAGTAATCCACAATGGGTTTATGTTACTCTACACGGACCATTTAACATATGTTTCCCTATCTCATCTTAGGAGCCTAGAAGCCTAGGAGCGTTATTACCTTCTCAGGAACGACATCGATTGTCTCTTGCAGTTACATTCGAGTAGGTATTTGCCCTGCCTCTTTTAGCATTGCCCTGTGTATATAGTAAGTTTTGTTGTCCCCCTTCTTATCACTTATTCTTATTCCTGACCATTCACAGGTGCTCTTCTATACCTTGTCCTGATGAAGACCCCATCTCGAGGATCGTAGTTACCCGACACCTCTGGGGTCGAAGCGTCGACTTTTCATATTTATTACAAACTTTAAGGACATATTTGGAAGACTGAGACATTTCCTTTTAGTTATGTTTTTTGTAGGAATGGATGATCTGTTTCAGGCCGAAAAGGTTTACAGAATGATTAATTGATGCGTATATGTCACTACGTACCCTTTTCCCCATCTTCCACTTTCACGAGTTCACTCACTTCTCCATCCCCTTTTTTTTTTTTTTCTCTCCTTTCACCTGAGCACTGTAAATATATTGTGAATTTGTTTATATATTGTGCAACTGTGTTGCCATATGTAATTGTAGCATTCAGGTGCTCTATATTTTTGAACTATAAAAGACTAATGGGAATAAATCCATGCATTATGGAACTATACAGGTGAATGCTATATTATTTGTTCATGTCTCTAATTTGTAATTCTGCTACGACCATTTCTTATATGTAATACCTCATTTGTGCATCACAAGTGTCTGTGCGTATTTCTCCAGATTAGTCCATGATTCATTTACACTACAGAACAGCAGCATACCCCAGCAAATGTCACAACTTGGACCTGAGTGAGCCTGGCTTGTTGGTAAATACAATCTGCCAATATATGTTCTTTGGTTAATTTCAAGTTTCATGATCTAGAAGAGTAATACTTTTATGACACACATGGCAGCCCTTTCATAGTGCCCTTAGTCATAGTATTTAGTTCAAACCATAGTATCTGGCTCTATGGACATTAGGCTTCAAGTCAATGTTGGTGGGTGTGGAAGTGTCTGCACAAGTTGTCTAGGCTTTAGTAGTTCACAATAATTTCGACTGATCAGAAGTAGATCTCACTGCAAAAAATGTTGAAGACTCCTGGCCTAGATAATGTGGCCGGGCTGGATTAGTTAAGTTAGGACATGAGAAGGGATAAGAGTACTCAACAGGTTACTACAAATATGATTTTATTTATTTTATCAGTGAGAAAACAAAATGTTGTTTTTTAACTTTTGACCAATGTTTGTGATTTTTTCTAAAAAGTGTGTTAAATCAATACAGACAAACAAAAAGTCACAAAAGAAAGTTTCTTTCTTTCATTTCTTGTATCCATACAGGTCAATGCCCATCAGAAGAAGATGATATGGAAGGCCATCGCCAAGAATGTGTGGATCCTGGAGGTCTACAAGCAGCACAGCCTATATTGCCACAAGAGGTGGGAGGACCTACGACGCTGGACCAAAATGTAAACTTAAGGCCAGCTCGGGCAGTCCTCACAACATGGGAAGAGTGTGTGCCACACCTTGACCACCCTAATGGCTCTCATACTTGCCGTGGCCTCTCCGGAGCTTGATGGGCAGTTGAGAGCCCAACAGCAGCATCAAGGGGTTAAGTTCTTGGTTGAGTTTAAAATGTTAAATAACCATTTTTTGTTGCAGCAAAAAGATATGGCATCAACATATTATAGTCGACACATGTCCAAGGCACAAGAAGAGTTCTTGAAGGTATAATGTGAGAAGTTGGCCTGGTATATGCTGTCCACTAATTAAAGTGGGCACACTGTACCAGTCTAAACAACCCTTATGGTGATTTAAGAGGTCAAAGATAACCGTAGAAAGCTATCCAAGCGGTAGCTGTGGAGAGCAGCCTTCAGGCTTAGTCTTGAAGGAATGTTAAGCAGCTTGTTTTACCAGAATGCAACCTTATAGTATTGGTTAAATGAAAGGAGAACAACACAGTAGTTATAAAAATTTGTATTTATTGAAATAACACTCTTTAAGTACGACACAGTGCCCTCTACAAGAGGATACTCACAAAGCACACAATACTGTAGCACAGAAACAATAGTAAATAGCACTAATACACAGGGGGCTCCAGGGTGAGACCAAACCATATCCTAAAATAGTGGCATAAGAACCACGACTCGAGTCAAGACAGTGTCTAGAGGTTGTAGAATAGTTGTGACCCCAAGGAACCACTCAAGGTGAGTAAGTAGGGACCCCACGGAGGACGAGTGCAGTGTGGGAACACGTCCGCGTGCTACGTACAATTCTTTGGGAGAGTCGCGGTTGAAGTTTTAAAGCTTAAGGACCCTTCTAAGTGGACTTCGAAGAAACCCCGTGGAAGTTAGGAGGTTGGAGAGCCACCCCACTCGTGGATACTGTAGTACCAGAGTTACCTATCCCAGGGAAGCCGGGTGCATAGGTCTGAAGTGGCGTCGGAAACCGCCGTCGATCTCTATGGAGGACTTCGAAGAAGAGCTACTGCTGGGAAGAAGAAAAGTGTCCGTTAGAATCCAAGGGTGGATTCTTGGTGAAGAGTACCTGAAAGCAGAGGGGACAGAGTCTGGGTCACTCAAGAGTGACCAGGGGCTCGTTAGACAAATGCCCACCGATGTCGGGTGCTTCAGGTGCATTGAGAGGGGTTCTTGAGTCTGCAGCCACAGGGACCAGGAGCCGGATACGAGCGGTCCCACGAAGGATGTCGAGTGCTGAGGGGTCGGTGTCCGGCTGGAACACCAACAAGACTTGGCAGCGGCAACCCATGCAGTAGGTCAAGAAAGGTTACGGTTCAGACCAGCAAGGTCCAGGAGACTCACTAAACACAGGGGAGTCAGGGCAGGCCTGGAGCAACCAGGGGAGTCCAAGAAAAGCAGTGTTGTTCCTTAAGAGGACCCACAGGCCGGAGGCACAGGAGTTGCGAGGGGACCTCGAGCAGTTTCACAAAGAGCCCACGGAGCACTCTGGGTGAGGAGGCCAGAGTTCTTTGGTGAAATGCTGCTGAAGGTTGGGGCTACTCAGAGCCCAGTGCACTTGTTTTGGAAATGTCAACAAGCATATGCACTTACAAAAGTACACGGTGCACAGGAGTACGGGTATTGCAGCCCCCACGAGGGATTCTGACCTCAAGCTCAGTAAGGGGGCAGCTCGGACCTCCGGGGAGGTGGAAACTCACCTCTTGTGTTGCTGGAGCCTTCGAAGTCTGTAGGAGCTCAGGAGCAGCAGACCGGTCAGTTGAGATGTGGTGCCTGTGGTTGCAGGGGAGTGACTCCTTCACTCCAAGGGAGATATCTTCAGTTCTCCTTGATGCTCCACAGGTCCTACACGGAGCCTGTATGGTGCACGGGCACAGACGATCCTTTGGACAGAGAGGGAGACGGAGTCGGGCCCAAACAAAGTCCAGTGAACACCAGCGTGTCCAGACGGTCGAAGGTCAGTGGTTTCTTGATCAGAATCTTGTCCACATCGAATCTAGGGTCCTTCAGCCAGGTAAGCCCTTTTGCACCCACGGGAGAGGGTTGGACAGATATTGTGGACCCTCCCAGGGGAGGGTCTGGACAGTGGGGAGGTTACTCCCATGTCCTTTGTCCAGTTTCGCGCCAGAGCAGGAGCCAACGGCTCCCAGGACTGGTTTGAACTGGACTATGCACAGGGACACCAAATGTGCCCCTCACGTAGACTTTCGGTCGCTGGCAAGTGCACCCACCCAGGCCTAATACACTAAATCACGTCTGGGAGGTGGTCACACCTCCCTGTGACAGGATGCCTATTGTTCTGCCTTCCCCTGCTTGAGCTTGACTCAGCAGCAGGATGGCAGAAACATGTCTCTGGTAGGCAGCAACCCTTTTGGGCTGCCCGGGACTAGAAGGCTGGTACCGGGAACACCAGGGACCTCACAAAGCTCGTTTCTGAGGGGTGGAATCATACCTCCCACACCAGTTACCGGTGTGGGGGTATGATTCCATAATGTTTGACACCAAACACAATAGGGTTACTTTCAGCCTTTTTAGAGTTGGTCATCACGCGGTCGCATAATGCCACTCTATATGTCGTAAATGGCTGCAGCACTAACAGCCCGGGAGAATGGACTCCGTAGGCTGCAGGGGTGTCCTGCTTATGCAGTGGCACCCTCTCACTTAGAACCAAGCGCCCTGCCTTCAGGATTGTTATGGCCTGCTATAGGGGTGACTTATAGGTTTTAAGTGTAGTGACCCTTAGATATAGAAAACCTATATCTTAAGTAAGTGGTGCATGCACCAATTTACACAGGCTGCAATGGCAGGCCTGTAGTTCCATTTTGCGTGGCCTCTCATGGGTGGCATAATACATGCTTCAGCAAATGAGCTGCCTCTGGGGTACCTATGCTCTGGGTACATGGGTACCATATACTAGGGACTGACAAGGGTACCCCAGTATCCAATCTGGAGTGTACCAAAGTACATAACATAACAGTTTAGGGAGAAAGCAGATAGACTGGGGTCCTGTTTAGCAGGATACCAGTCAGACTAGTCAAAAACAGTATCACATGAAGCAAAAAGTGGGGGTAACCATAAGAAGCAGATCCTACTTTCCTACATATAAGTTTTGCACAAGGTGTATGATGATGTGTTTTGTAGATAAATGTTTGGGAAAAGATACCTCCTGATTTCTGTTCACTACCAAAGGGCTGTTTTGATCAGACACATGCCTGCCTATACAACAAATATACATCAGGTAGGTTGATGTTATAAGGGTCAGTTGTAGCAAACAGGGCACTAGTCTTTATTGTGTCAGGTGTGATGCTCCTTCACTATTGTGAATGATGTAAGGTTAGCCCTATTAAAGGTAACATAGCATAAAATGAACTTATTAAACAGTGGATGTTCCAAACATCACATTGGTAAGTTGGTTTTCTACACAAACAAGAGTGAGCATGTGAGCCAAAATGGCTAGTAACATCAGATTAGGTGGCTACATTTTTTATAAAAACATATCCCAAATTTGTTTTGATTCAAAATTACTATTTCATTCAAGTTAAAAGTGACAGATTTGCATGATGTCTTACTCCTTCACAAATATGCATGTAAGCCAGTCTGTGTTTCGGAAAATAATTGTGATAGGCATACAATTTTTGGAAACACACAGACAGGAATGTGTACAGATAGGTGCCAGAGTACCACATACTCAAAACCACTTTCCTATGGCCTTTGTTATGTCCAGATGATAAATCAGCGATGGAGAAAAATTGGATACCTAAAGGGACTTTTGCAGATGGAATATTCCATCACATATATGTTGGAGTATCCCATCTGCAAAACTCAAAATTAGGCCCAAATCATTATTCATTAGGAAAATGTAGAAATGCATCAAGATGTAATCTGTTGCATACTGTGAATTGCCTTTGAATCTTTGATGGAAAAAATATATTTGAATCGGTGCAGGAAATATTTACTGTGATATTGTACCAGTTTTTCCTAAAGTGAAAGCCATCATATTTTGTAAAACTATTTCACAATGGTAAAACAAACTTGCATGAGATCATGATAAAAAAAGAACAAAGGTTTGCAAGCCCTGAAACAGGTGGAATCAAAGAATTTGGAAAATGTGAAGAGAAAACCATTTATATTTACACAGATACAATAAAAATATTGTATATGTCTTTACAGCATCTTCAGGAGCAGGCGGATAGGAAATTGGCCACATAGGCAGGAAAGCGGCTTTCCACTGTGGTTCCAGTGCTGAGTCCACTGACACCGAGGGACCCAGTGGCACGGAGGGTGAGGGGACTGCAACAGAGTCCCCTCACCCTCTACAACATCATCTTCAAAAGGCCTCCACGAGCGAGCTGTCCCTAGCGGTAGCAGACTGTACAGCAACTGTTCCACCTGCATCCTTGTCCACCACTTACAGATCCATCACCACCCTCCCTCCCTCTTGTTCCGCCACAGTTGGCTAAACCCGCCCTCTAAAAGGGCTGGGGTCTCTTCACAGCAGACCCCTCCCCTGTCCCTGTCCCCCCGGCTGCGCTGATTGAGGAGGCTATTGACCTCCTACATAGTATCTCTGAAGGCCAGACCGCACTCCTGAATGCCATCCAGGGCCTTAGTTGCCTTTTGCAACAAATGGTTGCATACCTGGAAGGTATTCATAGTGCTCTGTCTGGCCTGCAGAGATAATTTACAGCCCCCCAAGCAGCAGAACCTTGTGCCCCAACTCAGGCCCCTTCCCTATCCCAATTACCAGGTCCAAGCCCTGTTCCAAGCACATACACTCCTGTGTATGCACCCACTACAATAGACACAAGCAGCACACACACATACATAAACACAAACACAGCAAGAAACCCAAGAACACCCCCAAACAATATACATACACCTCACCCACCACAACCACCACTATACCCACAACCACCACATCTACCACCATACCAACCACCATACCCACCACACCAACAACCACCACACCTACACCCACCACCACAACCACCACCACTACCATACCCACACCCACCACAATACCCACCACCACCACACCCACCACCACCACAACCACAACCACCATCACACCCACCACCACACCCACAAACATCACACCTACACCACACTCAATACCACTGCCACCACACCCACACCCACAACCACCATACTTACCACCACCACACGCACAACCACCACACCCACCACCACAATCACACCCACCACCACAACCACCACACCCACACACACCACCACACCCACAACCACCACCACCAGCACACCCATAAGCACCACACCTACAACCACCACCACATCCACAAGCATACCCACAATCACCACACCCACCACCACACCCACAAGAACCACCACATCCACAAGCACCACAACCACACCAACCACCTCAACAGAACACTCATCCAAACACACACCTACATGCAAAACAACACCTACTAAACACAAACTCACACACTCACCTGCCTAACATACATGCATTACACCTTAAAAAATTATGTGACAATAAAAATGTGATAAAATACAGGAACTAGACAAGGGGAAATGTTACATGGATTAATATGTTAACTGATTCAAGTTTGTGACTGACATTGATTTTGCAGGTAGTTAAAAAGTAAACATTACGCCTCGACTAGTGCAATATCTACATTATGTTACATTTCACTTATCCCAATGATGTGTAATGCATATGTTTTTAAATTGACAATTTAAAGAATTTATATAAACACACCTGTATGGTCACTTTTTGATTTTTGGATTGATGTCCTTTTTGTGTAAGTGTCCATTTTTTTTAAAGCAGCTTGGACCAAATTTTGAACTACCATGTAATTATACAGGTGTGTTTCTTTAAATTTCTTAAAAGTCAACATTACACACATATGCATTGCACTATTATATGCTATGGCCTGTAAGAGAGATTTCGAAATGCACGAGTCCAGTGCAAATGTTAGCAGAAAAGTCAAAAGATAGCAGGTAACAGAGGATCTTACCGTCGATTCCGGCCTCAACGTGGTTGATTTGCTTCTTGGTTGAGCACCAGCATCAGAGGCAGGACTTGGAAGATCGCCTCCAATGGGGAAAATGAAGTTTGAAAGTGAGAAAAGGTGTGTTTCTGCCTTACATCCCTTACAATCCGCCAACTCAGATGTGGAGGATCGCAACCACAGTCATGTCATCGGGAAGCCACATCGTGATTGGCCAGGCAGACAAGGTGGCTGTATTCCCTTCGAAATGCTGCTTTTGCTTATGGTGCTGTTGATGTGGGTGAACATACCTGGCGGAGTCGGTGGCACTCCAACGGTCTTTTGCCCATGGACCCGCCAGCATCTAAATAGAAAGGGTGGACCACCTAGTAGGCAGACAGGGAATCAGACAGAAAAGCAATGGCGAGACCATTGCTGCTAAGAGCTAAATCAGGCCCTTATTCTCTTTTTTGGAAGTCGAAAATCTCCAGCTGGATGGGGCAGGAGGCTGTAGCCAAAGACAGTTTTGGGGGCTCAGATACCCCTTTAGTGCAGGACCACTGAACACAATTTGCTGCTGCGGAGAAGAATATAGTGGGAGCAGCCAAAAATCAGACTGACCAGTGATGCTCCTTCGGCGGATAGACAAGCAGGTTAGGCCCTGTCTTCCCTCGGTTTTCAAAGCCCTCAGTTTGGGATTTTTGGTATCTGGGCCTTCTTAGCACCACAATGAATGGTCCAAGACTATACCCCACTTGGGATGTTCAGGACTCACTCAGGCTGGGTCCAGGTATGGGTTCAAGATGGTAGGGGTCTTTTATGTCCCTGTGGCTCTGTGCAGGAGGCTAGCAAACTCGCACTTGGATTCACTGTGTTGGTCCTGAGTTCAGGTGAAGATGCAGGGCTCAAACAGCAGGACTAACCTCTGTGGGTTCAAGGCAGGCTCCAGGCAGCACAACTGTCCTTCCAGATACAGCAAAGCATTGTTGCAGAGTGCACATCAGGTCACACAGGCAGGCAGTCCTCTGAGAGTCCTTCCGCAGGTCCAAATTGAACGGAAGAGAGGGGTCTGAGGACCCTATTTTTACACCCAGTGTCTCCTTTGAAGTTAGGAGAAGTTTCAGATGTTTCTTCCTTGAAGTTCATGGAATTTCCGGGTTCCCCTGCCCTGACTCCAAGCTGGCTGCAGTGACAATGTGGAGTTGGCAAGCCCTTTGTCTGAAGGCAGAGCACAGACTGTTCAGTTGCAAGTATTTCTGTGCTCAGCTCTGCACCAGCCCGCCAGCGGATGGCCCATTCAGGCACACCTAATCACTGTTACACCCAGCCATGTGACATAAGACAGGCTGCAGGCACCAGAAGGCTAAGAGCAAGAAAATTCCCACTTTCTAAAAATTACATTCTCAAAATTGTAATGTAAAATCTGACTTTACCATTAAGAAGGGTTTTTCATTACAATTTCATAGATACCAAACATAAAGTGCTTACCTGGTCTCAATCAAAAGTTAGCACTCATTAAATGTAATAAGTAGGGGTGGGCGATAAATTCTGCTCCGCCGGCGGAGTTCATGGAGTTTTGCCCACTCTGCATTACGCTTATAACAAGGAGTTCGGGCAAAACTATCACCATGTGGCTACATTTTTACTCGTGCATGGCTCACCAATGTTAAGTTGGCGACTGAGTGCAAGAATTGGCATCTCCTAGAGTGATTTTCAGGTGCTAGAATGGCACCCGGCGAGATTTTCTCAATGCAGGTGGTTGCGGGTGGTCACGGCCATTCACGGTGAGAAAGCTGCAACTCAAGTACAAAATCTTCTTGAGAGGCAGTAAAGAAGCAGCTCCCTTTGGCACACCACGTGGTGCCCTTTGCACTGATTTTGCAGCGTGGAACAAGCTCCCTGCACTAAAAATCAGCACTATATACCGATTTCTGCCCACTCACAGAGCTCCGCGGGATCTCGCAAAGTTTTTATGTAACTTCGTGGAATTCCGTGGAGTGAAACTACGCAATTTGCACCCACCCCACTAATAAGGCAACCCAATGTTATCCTATGGGACTCACACTAGTGCAAAATGAATTTAAGAGTTTTTCACCACCAGGACATGTAAAACTTAAAAGTACATGAGCGACCTTTTAATTCCAATGCAACCTGCCCTATGGGCTATCTCAGGCCTACCTTAGGGGTGACTTATATGCAATAAAAGTGGAGTTTAAGGCTTGGCAAGGAGGTTATACTCCCAAGTGATATTGCTGGATCTGTATTCAGGCTGCAATAGTAGTCCTGTACCATCTTTTGAGTTGCTACTTAAGTGGGTGACACAATAAGTGCTTCAGGCCCACTAGTAGAATTTAATTTGCAAGTCCTGGGTATATGGTATACCACTTAACAAGGGACTTATAAGTAAATTAAATATGCTTACCAGGTGTGAGCCTATTAAACCATGTTTAGAGCACTGAGCACAAGCACTTTTGCACTGGTCAGCAGTCCCACAAAATGGAGGTAAGTAGGCAAAAGGTTTGGGGGAACACCACCCTAAATCTGACAGGTCTAAAACATAGTCCCCCAGCTGAAAGTGGGGAGAACTACCCAATCTCCTGGTAGTTTTCATCACTAATGCAGGAGAACCTGGATAGATCATCAACATTAGTGTGGTCTTACCCAGGATGGTGTTTCACCATAAAGTCCATTCCATGTAGGGAGATGGACAACCTCAACAATCTTTGATTCTCACCCCTCATTTCTATGAACCACATGAGGGGCCTGTGGTCTGTATGAACCCATAACTGAGTCCCTAACAGCTATGGTCTCAGCTTCTTAAGTACCCAGTCAACAGCAAAGGCGTCTCTCACAATAGCACTCCACCTCTGTTCACTGGGAAGTAACCTTCCAGACACAAAAGCTACAGGTTGGTCTAAGCCCTCCTTATTGATCTGTGATAAAAACTGCAAATATACTAGGCTCCGAGGTATCTGTTTGGACTATGAATTCCTTAGAAAAGTCAGGGGCCTTGGGCACAGGGGTTGTGCATATGGCCTGTTTGAAGGAGTGAAAGACTTTCTGGTAGGCCTCTCACCCTGGGCATAAAACTCCGTTCCGCTCGCAGAGTTTGTGGATTTTTGGCAACTACGCGTTCCGTGTAGAACGCGGAGTTGCCGAAAACTCCGCACTCCGCAACAGAGCGGAGTTTTTTTTTGTGTTTGCGTGCCCAAAATGTGTTTTCGCATGTGTGGGAGTGACTTACCGGGTGCCTGCAATCGGCGACGAGATTTCCCATCCGTTCGCAAGCACCACGAGATTTGGTAGTGGGCCGCACGGTCCCGCGAGAGTCTGCGATCGCGAAGACGTCATTCAGGCGCACCATCGGACTTCCGGCGGATGTTTTGTGAAGAACGCAATTCCGAACAAGCAGAATCTGTAATCTGGCGAAGTTTCTCTCTCGAGCAGCATCAAAACCTTCTTGAAATGATGATTCGGATTAAAAGAAACTCCTCAAATTGACATTTGCCTGTACTTTTTTGTGCAAGGAGTCCTTTTTCTTTTTTTACTTTTTTTTCCAAGAGGAAGGAAGTGCCCCAGAGTCTCCAACTTCCTGTTTCTGTCCAGCAGGCTCCTCCCAGCGCTTTGTCCATCACCTGTTCACTTTTCATTTGGATTTAGAGCTGGAAGGATCACTCTTTGTGGCTGCTGCATCATATAACATTGGACTTGAGGACGTTTGAATTTGAGATTTCACAAGTAAGTTGGAAAACTGGTATTGTTTGTTTAATTGGGGCATTGCACCTACATTTTTGGGTAAACAGCGTTTACTTCGCATGCGATACTTCGCATGCCATTACAACGCGGTCGTTACAACAACCGCGTTGTTAGTTCGCATACCTTTACTATGCAAGTCGGAACAACGACTTGTGTTAGGAGGGAGAAGGTGTTGGATTTAAAATCCAACACCTTCCTTAGTGTCCGCACAGACTGGAGTTGGAATAGTAAATTATACTATTCCAACATCCAGCGCCCCCTACTGCAATTCATTGTTCCGAATTGCGTAGTAAAGGTATGCGAACTAACAACGCGGTCGTTCTAATGACCGCGTTGTAATGGCATGCGTACTAAACGCATGCTAAGTAACTAGTGCTATTCCATTTTTTTGTACTTTTCATCGTTTTTAAAAAAATGTATTGTGGTGGGTGGCCTGTAGTTTCAGTAGGGGCCCAGTTGTTTCTTTGTAAGTAATGTTTCTTCTTTTATAAAGGGAACATGTTGCACAGTTCACTACATTGTCTCCAACATTGGAAATCAATTTGCAATATTTATTTAATTCACTAGCCCAGTAGTCTGCCAATAGGCCTTTCAGCAAGTAGGCCCAGAGCTACTCATGGGTGCATGAAACAACTGTTTCTGTGGTTTCTGTTGAATTTAAACACTTTTAGGGCATGGATTGCATTGGATTGAATTGCAAAATATGTTTTTTTGGTATTTCACTTTTTTCATGTGTGTTAAATATGCCTTTGTTGGATGTATGTGGTTGTTGTTAAACTTGCAAACCTTTTTTAGCCCTCTAGATTTTCGTTTTTGGCATTGTTGCATTAAAGCTGTGTTGTTTTGCATGCCTCCTTTGTCTGGCCAGTGTGTGAGTGTGTTTGTAATAGTGGGCCAGCATTTGCCTTGGCTGTGCCTCCCCGTGTGGCCAGGGGCCATTTTGTAAAGTCTGTGCCCATAATATAGGCCAGCTTGAGTTCATTGTTTTCCAAGCCTCCTGCTTGTTGTAAGTGACCATGTGGCTGGTGGCCATTTTGTGGTGGTAGTTAGTGTGCTTTTGCCATAGGCCTGCATGTCATTCCTTTGTTCCTCTTGGCTTATTGCTTCTTGTTGTGGTAGCCTGGCCATGTGGCTGGCGGCCATTTTGTGAAGGCAGCCAGTGTGCTTTTGCCATAGGCCTGCATTGTCTGTCTTTCCTTTCTTGTTGTTGTGGTGGCCAGGCCATGTGGCTGGCGGCCATTTTGTGAAGGCAGCCAGTGTTCTTCTGCATTAGGCCTGCAAGCCTTTTTTGTGGTGGCCATTCCTTGTTGTTCTTTTGCATGCAATTGTTTCTTCTTTTATCCAGCAAAAAATGCAGCACACTTCACTACATTTTGAAATAAATTTGCAATATTATTGATTTGAATTGATTCACTATGTGGCCTAGTCTGCCAATGGGTTTTCCAACCAATAGGCCCAGAGCTACTCATGGGTGCATGAAGCAACTGTTTCTCTGGTGTCTGTTGAATTTAAACATCATTTAGGGCATGGATGGCATTGGATTGAATTGCAAAATGTGTTTTTTGGGGTATTTTTTACTTATTTTCATGTGTGTTAAATAAAGGCCCTTGTTGGATGTGTGTGGTCGTTGTGTAACTTGCAAACCTTTTTTTAGCCCTGTGGCTTTTCGTTTTGGCATTGTTGCATTAAAGCTGTGTTATTTAGCATGCCTCCTTTGTCTGGCCAGTAGGTGAATGTGTTTCTATTCTAATAGTGGGCCAGCATTTGCCTTGGCTGAGCCTCCCCGTGTGGCCAGGGGCCATTTTGTAAAGTCTGTGTCCATAATATAGGCCAGCTTGAGTTCATTGTTTTGCAAGCCTCCTGCTTGTTGTGAGTGACCATGTGGCTAGTGGCCATTTTGTGGTGGTAGTAGTTAGTGTGCTTTATGCTTTTGCCATAGGCCTGCATCTCTTTCCTTTGTTCCTCTTGGCTTATTGCTTCCATCCATTGTCAGCTGCAGCTCCCTGAATGCTGCAGCCCATGTGATGCACAATGCAAAACTGGTTCCGTTACATTTGTATTTCTGTTGTTGTTCTTCTTCTTTCCTATCCTTCATGAGTGTACAGTACACCATGAAAGCCCTTGTTGTCAAAGTCTCACTAATGGCTACACTGTTGTTATGTTTTTTAATAGCTGAGGTAATAACATTTAATAATATTAATAATAACACTAACAAGTGTGACCACACACACTAAGTTATATATTATATTTATTTGTTTGTACTAGTAGTAATTGAACCACAACAATGAATGCCACGTTTCACTGATGTTCTTTTTGCTTCTTTGCTTTTAGGTGCACAAAACAGGAGGAGACAACATCACCCATTGTACTGCCAGACAGAAGTCCTGCTGCACACGACGTCACGTGACGTGTGACCACAGACATCTCTTCAACTGGTGCCACTGCGTGCTGCTGACATCTTGAAGATGGCCGCAAAGAAAGGTACCAGGTCCAGTACCAAGAAAGTTGCCAGTGAGAAGAAGGCACTGCCACTTACCAAAACCGGTATGTCGCCCAAGACCTTTTTTGGGAAACCAAAAATTGCGCCTGCAGCAGGGGCGTCCGGGGAACAAGCTGGGAGCAGCACCCCTGCATCAATGGAACCACCCCAACGAACTTAGGCCCAAGCCCGTGTCTGTCGCAGAGGCAGCCAGTTTAATCACGAGTCCAACGGCGACGAGCAGTGATGTTGAAATTGACTTATCACAAAGTAATACCCAATCAACGCAGGAAACTCAGATAAGTGGGCAACAAAAGCTGCAACAACAGCCGCAACCACCGGCCCCAATAGTAGTTGTTCCTCCCGAAGTAGGGGCAGTTCAGGAAATTGAGCTTCCTGCAGAGGAAGAAGAAGAGCAAGCCATTTTCTTCCAGATCCCAAGCAAGGAAAAGGAGGGTTAGTCCACTGACCTCTTCTGCAAGCCCCCCTTCTGATGATATAGACGCCACTTGGAAGCCACCAGCTCAGTCTGAGAGTGAGACACGTCACGAGACAAGGCTAGGGAAAAGGAAGGTTCTAGAAAGCCTTAGAGTTATGGAGGTAGATATAGAAGAGGAGGATGACGAGCCAGTCATCATGGACAATAGTCCCGCCCCAGTGGAGACCGACATTACCCCATTTCAAATTGCTGTGAGAGATGTAGCATGGAAACCACCAACACAGATACCACCAACACCACCTCCAGCTTCCATATTTGCAAAGGCCCGTAAGCGACCTACATCCACCACAACCACCTCAGTAGAAGTAGGTACTGCAGAGAGTCAAACGTCACGCCCACTTACCACTGCATCCGACATTGCAAGTGGCACCAGCAGCGTCAGAAAATACACTTCCCTAGTTTGGGACTTTTTTTCAATTAGCAGGAAGGAGGTGAACATTCTATATGCTCCATTTGTAGACAAGGTGTTAGTCGGGGTAAGCTTGGTACAAACTGTGGTACGGGAGGCCAAACAACCCATCTGAGAAAACACCACTTGATCCAGTGAGAGGCGAACCTTAGCAGCCAAAAAGCTGCACGTGTTGTTGGTGGAGGGGATGAAGAAGAAGATCCGATCACGGTGGAAGGTGAACAAGAGGGAGACCTTTTCTCTGTTACACAATGCAGCCCTGTTCCGCCCACATCATCATCAGTAACATCGCAAAGGCACAAGAGTCAGGCTGAGACACACAGGGGTCCAAGGCAAGAGAGTACCGCAACGAAAAAACATGCATTGTTGAGCTTAACATCTGGAGTCAAGAAGTCACCTGCATCAGTGGCACCAGAAAAGAAAAATATCCAGGCTACTATTCTCAGCATGTTTAGGTCGGAGGGGCAGTACGAACGCAACCACCCAATGGCATGCTTGTACAACGCGAAGCTGGCTAAAATGTTAGCGCTGGACCTCCTCCCTTTTTCTTTTGTGGAAGGGGTGGGTTTTCTTGAATTTGTGGCAGCCATCTGCCCGAAATGGAAGGTTCCCAGCTGGTCCTATTTCGCCACAGTTGCTGTTCCAGCATTACATCACAACGTGCTGGAATTGTTTGGACAAGTTTTGCAGCAGAGTGCTATTCACAATATCCACCTGACAACAGACATGTGGACCAGTTGCCAAGCCACTGATTACATGTGCATCACTGCAGACTGGATCTCTTTTGTGGGAGTTAGAGAAAAGATATCTGCAGCAGGTGTTGTTGACACTGCTGAGATTTTTAATGCCACTCGGAAACATGCAACTGTAGCCATGTTCGCCATGGAGAAATCTCATACTGCTGCAAACATTTTGGAAGACTTTGACAGCAAGGTCTTTGAATGGCTGTGACAAAGAGGGCTTAACATTGGTTTTGTTGCCACGGACAATGGCAGTAATATAGTTAAGGCCAATGGCCGATGGTGGCTATTTCAGGGTCCTGTGTTTGGAGCACTGCATGAACATCATTGTTCAAGACTTTCTGAAAAAAGAAGACCGAGTCAGCAACTTACTGACTGCCTGCAGAAGAATCTGCACACATTTCAGCCATTCTTTTAAAGCCCGGAAGCAGTTGAGGATCATTCAACGTGATAATAGAATGCCAGTTAGAGCACTCATCCAGGAGGTGCCAACACGTTGGAACTCAACTTATTACATGCTTGAACGTCTGTTTGAGCAGTACAGACCAATCAATGAATATGTAATGCAAAGAGGGGATGCTACTGTGAAAGGCATGATCATTGAGATGGACCAATGGAGCCTAGTTAAATGCCTGACAGAGATGCTACTTCCTTTCGAGGTCTTCACACGTGAAGTCAGCAAGGAGGACTGTACTATGGGCCAAGCTATCCCATTGTTGCACATGCTACAGGGACAGCTGAAGAGGGTGTCTGCAATGTACGCAGGTGTGGAGGAAAAAACAGAAGCATATGAGTTGGTGGAGAGTTTAACCCTTTGCTTATCTGTAAATACAAGGGTGCAAAAAGCCATTGTGTCATCCAACCATTACATTTGTGCCACATTTCTGGATCCACTGTACAAACCATTACTGCACACTTTCATTCCTTTTTCAGATGTGGATGTTGCAAAGTACAAAACTTGGATTGCTGTGGAAGCCAGTCATCTAGAAAAAGAACGGGCGGGAATTAGAGGCCCGCTGCCCCAGGACACAGCAAGTACTTCAGGGCAGCCTGCTTCAAGTTCAACTTCAGAGCCTGAGGGCAGTGCGGTTGGCTCACAAGCAGCCAAAACCACCAACAACACCAAGAACAACATCAACAACAACAACAGGAGCATCAGCCCTAAAATTGGCACAGGAATGGTTTCTACAGCAAGGGCTTAAGTCTAGTGCTGAGGGAAAGGCAAAAGAGGCCAAGCAAAGTGGAGCACCCATGAGCATTGAGCGGATGGTCCAGGCCTATCTGGATGACCCAACAGAAGTCTACTTTGATCAAAACCCATTGCTGTATTGGTATGGAAAAGGCGCCAATTGCCAGTGCTCAGCAGGCTGGCGATAAACTATCTGGCTTGCCCTGTCGCAGGTGTCTCTTCTGCACGTGTTTTCAGTGCTGCTGGTGCCGTTCTGACAGTGAGAAGGACCAGTCTCTCGCCCCAAAACGTGGAGAGGTTAACCATGATCAAAATGAATCAACACTTTATGCCACCAGATTACACCATACCTGAAGTAGCACAGCAGGAAGATGATGACGGCGACTCAGGTCATTGAAGTAATGTGCTAGGTGACCTACTTCTGGGCAAACCACCAGAGTATGAGGACGAGCTCTACTTCCCTGACTACTAGGCTTTCGAGTCGACTCAAGTTACTTTCTTTCTTCCCTTTTCAAGCGCAAAAAAAAATAGCTGAGCAACATCATTTACGTTTATTATTTGTGTGTGTCACTGTATTTCTGGTTCACAAATCCATCCTGACCGTCTTACTCATTTATTGCCGAAGTGGAGTTGCAACTGCAGTCAGTGAAGAAGTAACTAGTAGTCCACTCCTCCTGACTCTCCCTAAAGCCATTTCCCTCACGCCAGACATTGGATGGAAACAAATGTGAAATGTGTTGCTGCTTCCAAACCTGGGCCCTGACTATATATATCCTTTCCAAGCCTAGAGGGACTGCCCCGGAAGAATAGGTAAATGATGGCTTGCATTGCACGCTGAGTGATTGTTGTTTGTTGTGCATGATGTCTACTATTCTGAATCTACACACAAAAAAGTGACTCATGTTAATCTTTCCCTTCTTGTTGTTCAATAACAAAATTGTACTACTGCAGGCCGTTCCATTGCATTTTTGAGTTGGGAGTCGGGACGAGTCTGGAGTCTGGAGGACTCACTTGGGACTCGGGACACTCTGGGTACAGAGTTGGACACCATACCATACTCGCAGTCAGAGTCTAGAGGATCAGAGATGATTGATGGAACGAATAACTCAGGGCGTTAAGTGGCCTAAAGGTTAAAAACAACACCAGACCAGACCTACATGTCTGTGTAGTGGTGTTATGTTATGTTATGGGGTATTTGTTAAGCGCACAGCTACTCCGAGGAGTGTCCCGGCGCTGTCCTGACCCCAGAACAGAGTAATTACAAGACCGGACAGCTAGAGCGGAGAAACTTCTCACTGTTGGAAAAGCCAGGTCTTTAGGTTTCGTCTAAAGCTAAGGAGATCACATTCTTGTTTAAGGGAAAGTGGGAGACTATTCCATAATTTTGCAGCTAGTACTTGAAAGGAGCGTCCGCCTTTGCGAGATCGGCAGAACTTAGGCACTGTTGCCTTTAGCTGAGTAGATGATCGCAGTGTTCTGGACGGTTTATAGGGCTGGATCCTATTCCTGATGTACGGTGCCCCGATTCCATTCAGGGCCTTAAAAGTCAGTACCAGGGATTTGAAACTGACCCTTTTTTTCATTGGTAACCAGTGTAGGGATCTGAGATGAGGAGACATGTGTGATCTGGGTCCTACCATGAGTACGGCCCTGGCTGCCATATTTTGAACTACCTGAAGACGATTAAGTAAGTAGTCAGGAAGGCCCAAATACAACACATTCACGTAGTCCAGCCTAGACATAATCAGTGCTTGGACCACTGTTTTCCTATGAGAAATAGGCAGTAGAGGGAGGAAATTGCGCATCATTTTTAAAAGTCCAAAACAGGTACCGGCAACCGATTGAATCTGGGACTTCATAGACATGTCAGAATCAAATTTCACTCCTAAATTTTTTGCAGTAGAGACTGGGTTATCCGGGGAGATACATTTTTGGCCACCATTGACGCCAGTCATCATCAGGATTGTGTCCAAAAAAATAATTTCTGACTTATCAGAGTTGCAGAGTAGTTGATTTTGCCTAAACCAGTCGAATACCTTGGTTAGGCATATGTTAACTACATTGCCATTGAGCACCTCTTCCTTTTCACAGGTAAATAGCAGTTGTGTATCATCTGCATACGATATAATTTTTGCTCCATATTGTTCGGCTAAAGGAGCCAGGGGGCCATGTATATATTAAACAGCGTAGGGCTCAGAACCGAACCCTGTGGTACTCCTACATTTAGAGGGGGATGGATGCTGAAAAAGGAGGGGCCCAGACTGTTTGCTGGCGGTTGTTCAAATAAGAGGCGAACCATCTGAGCACCGTGCCACCAATGCCGCTCTCCCTCAATCTATGAAGGAGGCGATCATGTGGCACGGTATCGAAGGCCGCCGAAAGATCCAGCAATATCAGTACAGCCTTTCCTCCTCTGTCAAGTGTAGCTTTAATTGTCTCAGAAATTTCCAATAAAGCCGTTTCAGTGCTAAAATTGGCTCTAAAACCTGACTGACTTGGATGGAGCACCTGGCTAGCCTCAATAAAATCTGTGATGGTGGCGTTCACATATTTCTCCAAAACTTTGGAGAAGAAAGGTAAAAGCGATATGGGTCTATAATTACTGACTGCCAAAGGGTCAGCTAATGGTTTTTTAAAAGCGGAAGGATTTTTCCATGCTTCCAATTGTCTGGCATCCTTCCTTCTGACAGAGATAGATTCAATATCTGGTTAACAGCTGGATTGATTATCTCAGCAATCAATGCCAGTGTTTTTGCTGGACAAGGGTCTGAGGGGGATCCAGATTTCAGGGCCTTCATAATTTTAAGTGAGGTGGCCATGGGCATAGGAGAAAAGTCCAGCAGGGTATTCTCTGTAGTGAGGCATACGGGGAGAAGCCCAACAGTAACGCTCTCCCTGTCCAGGGTGGGGCTGCTAAACGAATCCTGAATAGTTTTAATTTTCCTATAAAAATATTGTGCAATTTCATTTGTCCATTCGTCGGTAGGGGCAAGGGAGCTTTTGGAAGCATTAGGAGAGGAGAAGTCCTTGACTATCCTAAACAATTCTTTGGCACGATTTTCAGCTTGTTCTATTTTTATAGCCAAAATATTTTTCTTTTCCGTTCGGACTTTAACATAGTGGGCTTTCAAAGCCGCTTTATATGTCAGTTTCTGTATAGGGTCAAAATTTCTTCTCCATAGACGTTCTAGATTTTTACATGCACTTTTACTTTTCCTTAAGGGCTCAGTAAACCACGGTGCTGAGGTTCTGCCTCGTTTGGCTGCTCGTAATTTTATGGGGGCTAGCTGCATGGTCCACTCCTGAAGCCAGCCTTCCAAAGAGAGTACATCGTGATCTAAATTATTGTTAACTAGTATAGGATAGCGGTCCAGAATGTCGGCTAAAGCCTTAGGGGTTATTTGATCGAAAGATCTAAAGCTTTTAGACCGATTTATACAGTAAGACTGAGGCTTAGCTTGAAACTTATCTAGCCTGAAGTTTAGCAAATAATGGTCTGACCAGATAATTGGCAAAGGAACAATTGGCTCTATGCCAGTAGTTGAGAAAATTTGGTCTACAGTATGACCTTTTTCATGCGTTGGGAGCAACTCGCATGGGGTCAGACTGAAAATACTCAATAGTTCACATAGTTTCATAGCCTCTGGGTCATTCGTTTGATCGAAATGAATATTAAAATCCCCCAGAATCAAGCACTGGCTGAACTTGGAGACAATGGGCGTCAGAGCATGGCCCAGAGATTCTAGAAATCTTCCTGCTGGTCCTGGTGGGCGATAAATTATCGCACCCGCGATAGATTGGTGCGCCGAGATCGTCAGATGGAAACCAAGTCCCTCTGCCCCTTCAAGCTCTGTCATAGGTATTGGTTGGCAGGAGAGTGGGTTTTTATATATAATCGCCACTCCCCCGCCTCTTACGCCGAGTCTGTCTTTCCTAAGTATCTTATAGTCTGATGGGAGGGCGCAAGCGATGGTAGGGTTTGAGCTCTCATTGAGCCATGTTTCTGTTGCAAACATGACATCCGGCTGTGTCTCTGTAAGGAGATCAAATAGCTGGAGTTCATGTTTTTATAGATCTGGTGTTGAGGAGAATGGCTTTCAGCTTACTGCCATCCCCCACAGCCACAGAAAGGGGAAGATCAGTCGCCGGCTCTATCTTGTGTAAATTTCCCCCATTATCAGGCCAAACATGAGAGCTCCAGTTACACTTCTTGCATATAAGTGGTTCTGACTCTATAGATATAGGGCATTGGGAACAATAGCCAATGCCACTACCTAGCATCAGAAGTCTTTCTCTGCTGTATACTAGTGTGGGATTATCAATGCTGGTTTTACCTGGTAAAGAAACAGCAGCATAGCCGACGCCGGTCGCCTCCGGATCGTGGTGGTGGTGTGAATGACAGTAGTGCATTGATTTTTTTACTTAATTTGGAAAATGCTATGTTACTTTGTGTGTGTGTGTGCTCAGTGCTACTGCTGTGCTGTCTAGCTCAAATTTGGAGCTAGGTGGAGGTTGGGTGGGGGGGCCTGTTCCTGTTGTTGGAGGTAACATACTGCCAGTAACAGACATGATTTAGTCATGCCGCCTCTGAAAGTCTTCTTGTTGCACTCCTCCTTAATTATGCAGTTTAACTTTTCTCCTTGAATTTTCAATATCCTTTTTTGTTTTTCCATCTACATGCCCTTTACCCTGCGCCATATTGGGAAAAACAACTCACACTTACCTTACCAAACCGCATCCGCCAGGCACCCCCAAAATTGACGGACGGACAGTCCAAGGAAGGACCAAGAGGAATGCGGAGATTCAACTCCAAATTTGGCAAAAATATAATACAGTAACAGTATCTTCTTCATTTGATTCATTTTTTTTTTTCTTTTCAATCATTATGGCTGTGTGTGTTGTTTGCTTATATTTTATTCCTACATATATTTTACCTTTATTTGCTATTTTTCAAAGGAAGCCCGGTACAACAGAACACAATGTATATATGTATGTAACTTGTGTGTCTCCGGAGGCAGACTGGCAATTGCATAATTAACATACTGCCCTGTACTAGTCTAGTACTACTCCTCATGATGCATGCATTTCCTTTTTCTCCCTCAACAGATTTATGATGGTCAGCTGCCAAGATGAATGTGTTGTCCATGTGTAGTGTTTGTCTTTGTCAAACCTTTCCCTCAAACCTTCCCTTCCCAACCATTCATCAAACCTTGACCCTTTTCCCCGGGCTGTGTTTTTTATATTGAGGTGTGACTAAATTACATTTACACCAATAATTGATCACACACTTGCTGGGGTGGATGTGGGGAAAGCAACACTAACTCAAGGCAGGGGGAGGATCTTCTTCTGCTTGCCCACTCATGCTCAGTATTCGCAAGTCAATTTTGTTTTCCAGAGGAACATAATCCATCATAATTAATTGCCGGCATCGATTCATCATCCTTCCAGCACTAAAGGTTACGCTTCTCCACTTCATAGGTCGAGTCAACTTCAGTTTGTAACTTGTACTAGGCTATCCCTGCCACCATTATGTTTTATTTTACTTTAGCATTGCTTATCATCATCATGGTTTCTTGTTTGGCAGTCTTCTTGTGTACTGTACTTCTACTACTCGTTCCCAAGTCTCCCTCAGGCAACTGTCTGTCTCATTTTCTTTTTTTGCAAATGCTACTGTCAGTGTCTACTACTACTACCACCACCACCATGGCACCTTGAGAAACCAAACCATCATCACCATGCAGCCATCGCTTCGCCTAAGTATAAATAAACATCAATCACAGGTAAGAGAAGAAGTTAATAATATGGAAATTAATTCATTAATTCACACACCCACACCCTTCCAAGTCCAGTTGCAGACTGCATAGACTAGGAGGAGAGACTGACAGTACTAGTAGGACAAGTCACAAGCGAGGGTACCGCATCTATCTAATGGTGTGTTACACTATCGGCAGATTATTTCAATCAAAAACTGGCTGCGGCCCTGCAGCAGCAAAGGAAACCATGTGAAGTAAAAGAGTAACACCCCCACAAAACATTTACATCGTATGTAAAGTACAAATAATGTATTCCCCTGACAAAATAAACTAATGGAAAAAACCCACAACACCTGGCCCACCCCTCTCCCTAACCCCAGCCAATGTCCAAAGATAAGAGTCCAATGTCCACTCCATTGTCCATAAATATAAACCCCAACTTTTCCCCAACGCCCAATTCCCACCCACCCAAAACATTTTTTAAAAGGGGCAAGGCGGCGGAGTTCTAGCGGAGGGCTCACCGGTTACTCTCCAGGACCTTTATCCACTCCTCTAGGTGCGCCATCCGGAGAAGCATGAGGCGCTTGAATGCTTTACAGTTGCATCCACAGGGGTGGGCAGCAGTGTTCAAAGAAGGGCGGCGGGCGGCAGCCAGACCGTGGGCCGTACCACTGGAGGCACTGGGGGGGCCTGGCTGGGGCCCGGGGCATTGGAGGAGGCTGCAGCTGCTGCCACCTCCTCCTCCGCCAGAGGCACCAGCCACCAATATTCGGTACAGATGGCCTCCAGTCTCCGGTGCTGGGCCATGGATGCTAACTCCTTCCTGTTTGGTTGTGGTTTCGGTTGGGAAGGATTAGCTATATCAAGAAAGAAAAAAGACAATTGTAACTAATACTCTTAGCAAAACTGTAACACAAAATTAATGATACACATAAAATTATAGTGGCACAGTAGCACTAGCAAGCACAGTACATAACATTTGTGGTATCCTCCCACATCCATTTGTGTGAGTTTCAGGCATTACTACTAGGCACTATGGAGTAGACAAGTCTTCTTCTTCTCTACTGTTGTTTAGCTAAATTAACCTTGTTGTAGGCATGCCAGCTCAGTCAGCTTGTGCCCTAGACAGACATACTCATTTCGCAGACTCACGTTATTTTTATTTACTACTGTCTGCAGGTGGGGCAGCTGTAGTCTACAACTACACAATTATCTTATTTTTATATTATGGCCATACTCTGTTACATCAATGGCAACTGCTCAATTTCACATTCACCCTGACTACTACAACAAGGCACATGATATCTTATCCAAATGATCATTTATTATATATGGGACGACGTGAGATTCTATTGATTGATTGTGTAACCATGCAGCCGATAGGCCACCCATGGCAGGCTGACACAGTTAAAAATGACATAGGTAGGAAGTGGGCCTCAGAATCGGAGGGAGGTGAATGATAATGGGTGGGTATGGGTACATACATACACAATATATATGCTGTGCTTGCAAACTACTGTGAGTCAAGGGAGTAGTCTGAAATACAACTTTGAATCAAAAACCTTGAAAAAAAACAGTCCTTGTTTCTCTTCCCAGCAATTTTTCCATTTATCATTGCATTGCTCTTCTAGCATTATATATTTTTTATTCTAATCTTATTCTATTCTCCTTGGCTTTGCTACTCTGTGCAGGTTTATTTTTCTTTTACATCGTCTTCATCCAGTGACAGCCTCCACCTATGCTATAATGATTGAATACCAATCAGGCATCCATCCATTCAAAGTAAACATGGCTATCATTTTCATTTTTCTTAATCTCTGAACAAACCTTTCACCAACAACATACATTTGTAATTTTTTTAAACCACCACCCATGCGTCCTTCCTTGCTTGCCTTTGAGTTTGACCCATGAAATTCCCCGGAGGATTCTTCCTTTCACCCATACAGTTTCCCCCACCCAGGCAGGCATCCTTTCTTTCACCTTTCACCCATCCTTCAATCACCCATGCATCCGATTCCTATGAGCCACCTATGCATCCCACGCATCCTTCTCTGCCAGTCATATATTACATGTCACCCATCCTTCCTCCTTCCATCCTTCTTTCCCTTTTCATTCAACCCATCCATCAAGGTCGTCTGAGTCTTGTTCATAAAACTTTCCTAGCTGAGTTGAAGTCAGATAGATGAGGCCATTAGTTACTCAACTCCCGCCGCTAATGCTATTGCTAATGCTAAATAAAGGGTGTCTTCTTCAACCGTTGTTCACAACAACTTAGTCTCTCTCAACAGTACAGTGTACTCCCTTGCAGCGAGTGTGTAACTATTGTCAATAAGTAAGGAATATAAGTATAACTTACCACCCCCCCCACTGCTGCTGGCTCACCCACCCCTGCAGCAGCTGCCGCATCTGCTCCCTCCTGGCTGGCGTCGCCTGCCCCGCTGCTGGCCCAGGCACTGGTGGTCGGTACGTCTAGAAAAAACATTACACATTTTTTAGATGCCATATACACCTCCCCCTATTTATTTTTTTCACTAGCAAGATTGAAAATACAATACATACATACACCACATACATCACTAGTACAAATCGGGTACTAGAGCAGAGTAGACAGTAGTATGTCCTATCCTATCAAAAATAGTAAAATATCTGGTTTGGCATTTTGTTGGTGGCAATTGTCAAAAAGCCTCTCAAGAAGAGGACAACCCAAAGGACTGGACTCAGTGGCTAGAGCTGTTGGTGAATCTGAGTTTTAAAGCTTTTTAAAAATAAAGAGTGGCCAACTGGGCAAGCTAGAGACAGTCTACTAGTAGTACAGAGTCAGAGGCAGTTAGATTGATGTAAAAAAAAAAACCAGACACTAGAAAATATAACTCAGTAGGTAGGTAATGTAGGGATAACAAGAATTTATAAACAGATCGAAGAAGATTTGGTAAAAAATAGAATTAGGAAACGGAAATAATAGTTCGAAAAAAATAAGATGCAGTAAAAGCAAGGAAGGCGGCTCCTGTTCACACTACCCTAAGCCTTAGCCTTGCCCTTAGCCTTAGCCATGGTTCTGGGGGGGGGCGGGGCGGAAGAGAAAATGTAGAAGTAAAAAATAATGTCAGGAGAAGAAGTAGGGAAGTAAAAAAAAATAAAAAGCAAGTAAAAGAAAAACAGTACAAAAACGCAGTAAAAGTAGAAATAAAATGCAAAATTTACATTTAGGGAGAGAGAAGGATAGATAATAGATAAAAAAGATTAGAAAAAAAGTGTAAGAAACAAAGGATTGCAAAGATTGGAGAGGGACGAAAAACAGGCCCCAGAACCATACAAAGACTAGAAAAACAAGATGGCCGCACCTATTGGCAACCGCGTGGTGAAATTCGTGCGATATGTCCCCCCGAACACGCAATCTGCGTTGCCGAACGTCAGAAACATCTCACGAGCATGCGCAAGCATGCGGAACAAGCGACTCCGCATGCCCGCGTAGCGCTGCAGAGTTTTTTTACCGCTTCGCAGAATTTCGCGTTGCGCTGCTACAAGAACTCCACCCGGGCTTATAGGCCTCCATCCAGATCACCTTTTATGGGCTGCTTCTTGGAAGTCAGCTCAGTCAAGGGTGCAACAGTAGTTGCATCACCATTGACAAACCCCCTGTAATATGCAGTAAGGACCAGGAAGGCCCTCACTTCAGTCTGAGTTTTTGGTGGCTTCCAGCCCAGATTAGTTTCGATTGTGACCTGGAGGGGCTGCACTTCACCCCACCTACATGGTGCCCCACTTCCAAGTACACCACAGACCCCTCCCTATCTGACACTTACTGGCCTTGATAGTCAGGTCTGCCTGTAGCAGGGCCTGAAGCACTTCCTTCAGGTGAAAGAGGCTGTCCTCCCAGCTGCTACTGAAGACAGCTATGTAATCCAAGTAAGCAGCACTGAAGGCCTCCATACCAGCCAAGACCTGTTCACTAGCCTCTGGAAGGAGGCAGGAGCATTTTACAGCCCAAATGGCATAACTTTAAATTAAAAGTGGCCCTATGGGGTGGACAAGGCTGACCTCTCTTTAGCTCCCTCAATTAGGGCAATCTGCCATGACCCTGAGGTCTAATCAAATATGCTCAGGAACTTGGCAGCCCCTCATCTGTCAATAAGCTAATCAGCTCTGGGGATGGGGTGAGCATCAGTCTTAGGGCCCGATTCACTAGGTTAAACGTAGACTTAAAGTCTAAGTTTACAACCTTCGGTATTCACAAAGTTAAACTTAGACTCAACTGAGTCACATGGGGCCCGATTCACAAAGGTAAACTTAGACCAAAAGTCCAAGTTTACGACTTTTGGAATTCACAAAGATAAGCTTAGACCAAAAGTCTCAGTTTATGACTTTCAGTACTCACAAAGGTAAGTTAAGAGTAGTATCTTTACGTCCGGACTCGGGGAGGAATCTCTGATCTGGAGTGCAGAGATTCCACTCCACACCCGGAGTGTACTCTCAGGACTGGGGTGTGGAGTGGAATCTCCGCACTCTCTGCCCCCAACAGCAGATGTACAGATACTAATCGTAACTTATCTTTGCAAATACCCAAGTCGTAAACTTAGACTTTTGGTCTAAGTTTTCTTTTGTGAATACCAAAAGTCGTAAATGTAGACTTTTGGTCTAAGCTTACCTTTGTGAATATCGAAAGTCACAAACTTAGACTTTTGGTCTAAGTTTATCTTTGTGAATAGGGTCCCATGTGACTGAGTTGAGCCTCTTATAGTCTTTGCAGAACTGAAGTTCTGGGGTTGGGCCCAGTGGGGCAGCTTTTGGTACCACTACCACTGGGCTAGACCAGGAACTAGTGGAGTGCTCAATCATCCCCAGTTCCAACATCTTGGTGACCTCCTCTTTGATGCTGACCGTCACTTTGTCAGACAGCCTGTATATTTTATCTTTGACAGTGGGGCTGTCTACATTATCAATATCATGGGTATGCAGGTGTGTAAGCCCAGGAGTGAGGGAAAACAGAGAGGCAAACTGTCCCAACAACTGGCAACAGCACATCTGCTGTTATGGGGTCAGGATAGGAGAGAGGTTGACACCCTCCACAGCCTCACATTTTTCTTTAGATGACAGGAGGTCAGGAAGAGGTTCACTCTCCTCCTCCTTCCCATTCTGTCACCAGGTCATGGTTTTCTAAGACCTCTCATAGTATGGTTTGAGGCGGTTGATATGGATTACCCTTAAGGGGTTTCTGGTGGTCTTGAGATCAACCAAGTAGGTGTCCTCCTGCTTCTTCTCAACTACCTCTTAGGGCCCTGTCTACTGATCTTGGAGGGCTCTGTGCTCCAATGGCTCCAGTATCCACTCTTTCTTGAATTTCCACCTTGGCAGCTTTCTGGTCATACCATTGCTTCATAACTTCCTGGCTGACCTCCAAGTTTTCAGAAGCATTTTTCCCGAACTTGGCCTTCTGGTTCTGGAGGGCTTGCATATAGCCAACCACATCTTGGGGGGGTTTCTTGGGGGCTTGCTCCCACTCCTCCTTGACCAGACTGAGAGATCCCCTAACAGGGTGACCATACAGAAGCTAAAATGGGCAAAAGCCTGCTCCCGTCTGTAGTACCTCCTAGTAGGCAAAAATCAGGGATGGTAAGAGGACATCTCACTTCCGTCCCATGGCTCAGGCAGGCTCATAATCATGCCTTTTTGGATCTTGTTTAATCTTTTAACAAGCCCATTTATTTGTGGATGGTAGGGTGTGGAGAACTTATAGGTTACCCCACACTCCTGCCACATTGACTTCATGTACGCAAACATTAAGTTGGTGCCCCTGTCAGACACAACTTCCTTGGGGAACCCCACTCTGGGGGAAATCCCCATCAGGGCACTAGCCACTGCAGGTGGAGTTACAGTCCTCAGAGGTGTGGCCTCTGGGTATCTAGTGGCATGCTCCAATAAGACTAAGATAAACCTGTTGCCTAAGGTCGTCTTGTGGTCAAGGGGCCAGATGTACGACCCATCCAAAATGCAAGTCGCAATTTGCATCGTTTTCTGACTCGCAAATTCGAATTCGCAACCGTGTCTCAGACACTGTTTGCGATTCCTAATGGGGTCGCAAATTGCATGCCTCATTAATATTCATGAGGCAGGTGCAATTTGTGACTCCATTAGGAATGGCTAGCACTTCCAGGGATGGTGGCCAGCTGGGTCAGCAGACCACCATGTCTGTGACTGCTTTTTAAATAAAGCAGTTTTTTTTTAAAATGCAGTCCGTTTTCCTTACAGGAAACAAGCTGCATTTAAAAAAGAAAAATTAAACATTTCTGTTTAATTTTTTAAGGGCAGGCAGTGGTTCCTGGGGCCACTGCCTGCTCTTAAAAAATGTTTTCGCATCCATCTACAGAAGGGAAGGGATCCCCTGGGGACCCCTTCCCGTTTACAAGTGGTTTACCACATACTTGCAGTAGGTGGTAAACTGCGAGTGTTTTGCTGTCTCAAATGCGGTTGCAAAACAATGGCACATTCCATTGTGACTCGCTATTAGGAAGGGGCAGGGGCAACCTTCTCTGGTGCCCCATCCACCTGTACCATGGGACATTCAGGGGCTGGTTTTCCTATGCCCCTTGTACTTCCCTCTCTCGACAGCTCTGTGGGCCATTTCCCCAGGCTTCAGATCTTTATGACTCCCCTCCTAGGCAGCCATAGTCCTGGTGGTCACACAGACCCGCTCAGGCAACCCCAATCTTTCCAGGTGTGACCTGAGCTGCACTTCCTTCCAGGCAGTGTGCTCCATGTCATTCACTAACAGACAGTCCACAGGCATGGCAGAGCTCACAGCAACTTTCAGAAGACCTGAGACCCTCCCCCTTTATTTAAAGGGAATCAGAGCCACAGGGTAGTGGCTCTCCTGTTGTCTGATACTACAACCTCATGGAATGTATTCAGTATTACCTGCTCTGAGGACACCAGGTGACACCTGACAGTAGTCATACTGGCTCCTATGTCCCTCAGAGTCTCCACTCTCTGCCCATTGATGGTGACTGACTGCCTATACTTGTAAGTATTTTAAGGCATATGTACTTTGGGCACAATCTCTTTGTCACCCAGGGACACTAGGGTAACCTCAGCTGTCTTGCCCACACTAACTGGGGCCATCTCCTCCTCAAGCACTATGCTGGCCAATCTCAGGGTCTGCCCACCATTGGTGGGCGGTGCCCTCTTGGGACACTTGGATCATCTTTGATGTGGCCATACTGGTAACATATATAGCACCTGGGGACAAATTTACCAGTGTTCTTGTCAAAAAAGCCATTCTTCTGGTGGCCCGATTGGGAATGGGACCCTTTCTCCTGAGAACTATTTTGGGGGCCTTGAGAGAACTCTTTCTTGTTTTTGTCTCCCCTCATCTTTTCTCTGGTGGGAACCCTGAGCACCCATTTGGGAGTCCCACCACCACCTCAGATCCCTTCTTGGACACCCTTAGGCTGACCCAGAGGTCCAACTCCTCAGCAAGTTTCGTGGAGCGAGTTAGCTTGCTATCTGCCAGGTGTTGGTGCAGCTCTATAAAACAGGTATTGAACATGTGCTCCCTCAGAATCAGGTAGTACGGCCCAACAAAATCATTTACTTTGCTGCCCCTCACCCACCCCTTCAGTGCCTTGCTGGAATAATCTAAGAAGTCCTCTCAGGACTGGTTTTGGTGTTTGTGGCTGTCCCTGAATCTCTGATGGTATTTCTCTGGGGTCAGCCCAAAATGCTTTATCAGGTCCTCTACCTCAAGTGTGAGAAGCATATCCCTTCCCACTGTAGGCATGTACCTCCACAATCTACCCCCTTCCCAGTACTCATCTGGGGGTTTGTATATCCGCAGAGCTATCTCATATGCAGAAAACCACTTATCAATATCATCTCTCACCACGTAAAGGGGCACCAGCTCTTTGGGTATGTTAACCCTCATCTCTCCAGTAGACACTGCAGGTATGCCACCATCATTGTTGCTGGACTCTGGGATCTGCCTTGCTTTCAGTTCCAACTTTTTCAGCCCCATCTCAAGTGCCAGCAAAAGTTGTTTCGCAGCCTTGACTCTCTCGGCCTTAGCCTTCCTCTCCTCTGCTTCCAGCTTCATCTTGGCTAGCTGAAGTTTGAACTCCCTCTCGGCCTTCTCTGGACTCCTCTGGGGTCAGGCCACTGGCAAACACACTGTTCCCTGCTCTATCCTGGTCATCCTTGTCATCTGCTGAGGTTGAGTTGGGCTCTCCTTGCAGCTCAGGACCTTGGACTGGGTCCCTTGTCCCCTCATTATCTGATAGTGCGCCCTCCTCCTCATTGTCATCACCATTATCATCTTTGGGGTGTCGACTGCCACCTCTGTACCTCCTCAAAGGCTCTGAGAGCTACCTGAAGACCCAGTTTGGTAGCCCTCTTGTCTGCCCTCAGCCCCTTCTGCTTGCACATCTCCAGCAGCTCAGCCCTGCTCAGGCTATCAAAGTTGCACAGCTCCATCTCTGTGGTGCAAAAAGGAAGGTAGGGCACTTACATTTAGAAAAGGGGGAAAATAGTCAATGGAAAACTAGGGAGAATTTAAACAAGCATTGGCATAGCCAATAGGTCTCGCCTTTGGGACCTTATAAGTGTTTAGCCAGAGATATTTGGAAAGAAATTGCGTGTGTGTGTGTGTGCTTGAGCAAGAGATAGAGGAAGCGAGAGAGAGATGGAGTGAAACTGAGAGAGGGGAACAGATAGTGTGTGTTACGAAGAGAGTGACCACAGGAGGGATGAAAAGAAATAGAGGATGAGTGCCTGGGTGATGTCTAGACAGAGAAAGAGACGGCAGAAGACTAGATACAGAGATACAAAAAAAGAGCAGCGAAGAGACGAGGGGAAATGGTGAGAGGAAGAGTGGAAAGAGATAAACAGAGGAGCAGAGAAATAAGAAGAGAAAGGGTGACAGAGGAAGTGCGAAAGGGAGAGAAATTAATATATAGGAAAGGGGAAATGATTAGCAAATACATGAAAACTAGCGCCCATAATTCGGCTAGAAGCCTCGTGGCCCTTCAGACGCAACACAACCTTCCCATGGGCGAGTCACAATGCCACTGTGCTCCGCAAGTAAATGGATATAGTGTGAGGGGAGCATGATGTGCAGCAGAGAAATGACGTACCACCCCCGGTCCCACTGGACCCTCCGGCTGAACCGGTCTGCGCCGTTGTAAGGTGCACCCCAATTACATTGTGAAACACGTACACCAGCCGCAGGCAGCTGTACGCAGAGCACCGGTTTCACCAGGTAAAGGGGCGGTGGGGGACTTACTGGGTAAGATGCAGTTGGCAGCCCCCACTTGCTACCCGTGAAGCATGCTAATAGCTATTAAAAAGGAAACCGGTTACTCAGATGGGTTTTAAACTCTGAATTATCCTGTATGGAAAAAAACATGAGAACTGCAAAAACATTTTCAAACCAATATTTATCTCTTGTCATCTTTTGAAGTTCCCCTTTCATTACCCTGAAGAGGTAATTAGTCTAGCAGCAAGGTAGAGTTTCCAGGGTGCTCCACTTGACATCGAACGACTGCACCCAGTAAACACAACTCAATCAGAAGCAATTCTTGGTTGTCCATTAAGTGAGTAATGTAATCTGCAGCCAGACGGAAACCTTAAGAAGAAAAAGTGTTCCACATAAACCCTGTGTGCATCAACCGCTGCAAGTGTCCCAGTGCTGACAAAATGCTCAAGGACAATTTGCTGTGGCCAGCCCAGAACTCAGTTCCAACTCAAGAATAGATTCTTGCACTATTCTAGCACTGCTGCGGGACAAGGCATTATATGCTAAAACACTCTGGGGCCGATTCCGATCTCGGTCGGAGGCGCACCCAACACCATTCGGTCGGGAAAAAAGCCATGCGAAAGCCTGTTTCCCGACCGAACCGTACAGCACACCGAACGAGTAAGTACGATGCGCACAACAGCAAAGAATCCGGCCGAGCCGTACTCACCCAAACCAGGTCCTGTTCCCCGACCGAGGCGAATCCGGAAACGCTGAATCGAGTCGCACGGAAGGGAAAATGCAGCTCCGTCCGGCCAAATGAGTACGATGCGCATTCCGTACGCGCCGAACCCGTCGCTACGCACGGCACGTCAAAGCATCCGGGAGAGGCGCACATAAGCTCCGATTCGCGCCACAACACGATCCACGGCTCCGAGACGAACACGGCAGCGGCGAGGACGGCGCTTGAGCGGCGAGGACGAGGCGGAGCGACGAGGACGACGCGAGCGGCGAGGACGACGCGAAGCAACGAGAAGGTCGAACGACACGAACCAACCATGAATCCCTTCGTCCCGATCATACCAATATTCTACATTTACTACCGGAACAGGCACGGACGCGTACGGCGCAGAAGGTAAGCCAGACACCAACCACAAAACACATACAACACGTACACGACACATCACACACACACAGAGGGATGCAGAATATACTTACACCAGCAACAGCAGCACCATAGGGGCGGGATGCCCATCACCAATGCCACATATGCACACAGGGGCCTGAATGCGCACCACCACCCCTACCCAGGGTGGGCTGGATGCCTACCACTACTACCACCCTTACCCAGGGGGGGCAGGATGCCTACCACTACTACCACCCTTACCCAGGGGGGGGCAGGATGCCTACCACTACTACCATACCATACCAAGACATTTATAAAGCGCTCGGCTACCACCAACGGCGGTGTCCCGGCGCTACACAGAGACAAAGGAAGAGGATGAAAGAGAAGAAAGCAAGCTAAGGGAGATCAAAGAGCCAAGTTTTCAGAGCACTCCTAAAAGTGGTTTCAGATTCTGCTTTGCGCAAGTAGAGAGGCATCGCATTCCAAAGAGCGGCTGTTCTTACTGCAAAGGCGCGCCCACCCATCCTGGCTTTACGGTAGGAAGGAGAGCAGAGAAGAAACTGGGAGTTCGAACGCAGGGTCCTGTTCTGGTGGTATTTCCGAAGTCTAATCCTCAGATAACCCGGTCCACTTTCTCTAGTAGCTCTAAAGGCAAGTAACAAGGCCTTAAATTCGATTCTCCTCTTTACTGGAAGCCAGTGAAGACTGCGCAGGTGGGGGGAAATGTGATGCCGGAGAGGCACGTTTCTAAGAAACCTAGCAGCAGCATTTTGAACTGTCTGGAGCTTTTGAATAAGATAGGCAGGGAGGCCAAGATACAAGCTATTGGCATAGTCCAGCTGGGACGTAACCAAAGCATGGACTATGGTGGCCCGACAGTTCATCGGTAATAAATAAATAAATCTACGCAAACTTTTGAGCTTCCAAAAACATGCTCTAGAAACTTGGCCAATCTGGGCCTTCACCGACAATTCCGAGTCAAATCTAAAACCCAAATTTCTGACAGATAAAACTGGGGTGGGAGGGGGATTCAACTGCAATGGCCACCATAAATCAGCCGGTGGAGGTGATGGTTGGTTAAAGAACATCACCTCAGTTTTATCGGTATTCAATTTAAGACAGTTATCTGTCATCCATGGAACAATCTTAATTAGGCATTGCCTAAAGCTGTCAAATGCAGCCATCTTGGAATCTTTAAATGAGAACACCAGCTGCGTATCATCAGCGTATGAAATTATACGCACGCCACACTGCTCAACTAATGCAGCCAGAGGGGCCAAATAGATATTAAATAGGGTCGGGCTTAACGCAGAACCCTGAGGTACTCCACAGCCCATGGCGCAAGAGGAAGAGACATAAGGACGAAGGAGGACCTGCTGGGATCGCCCCTCCAGGAAGGATTGGAACCAATTTAAGATGGTACCCGAGATACCCAGCTGTGTCAGACGGTCTAAAAGAATCGAATGAGAGACCGTATCAAAGGCTGCAGATAAATCTAACAGCACAAGCATAGCACAGCTACCATGGTCTAAGGATTCTCGGATGGTTTCCGCCACTTCCAACAGGGCCGTCTCTGTACTATAACCCTTCCTAAAGCCCGATTGGGAGTCGTGAAGGAGATTATTAGACTCCAGGTGATTAGAGAGTTGTCTCTGAACCTCCTTCTCCAGGATTTTAGCAGGGGCAGGAAGAAGCGAAATAGGCCTGAAATTCTTGAGTATACTCGGGTCTGCATCTTCCTTTTTAAGAATTGGCAAGACCAGGGCCCCTTTCCACACTGAAGGGAAGCATCCCAACCTTAGAGAGGTGTTCCAAATAGCATTTAACTGAGAGTTAAAAGAGGAGCCAGTAAGTTAAAAATCTAGCTGGGCAGGGATCCAAGGGCGAGCCTGATTTAATTCTGACAAGGTCTTTCAGAGATAAAGACGGGCAGAAAGGCTGAAATTCAGTCCAAAGACAGGGAGAAGCATAAGCCGAAGGTGTAATTGGCCTATCTCCTGACCCCAAGAATGTGGAATATATAGATTGAATCTTTTCCTTGAAAAAAGTTGACAAATCCCTACATAAAACAGCTGAAGGCACAATCTTACTCAAAGTGGCCTCAGGTTTCATAAAATCTTGGACAATCTTAAATATTTCTTTAGAAGAATTGTCTGAATCTTTAATTTGTTTGGCTAGATGATTCTTGATTGACAAGCGTTTAAGAGCATGACATTTTTTTTGTGCAGCTTTATAGGTGCTCTTTGCATCCGAATTATACGATTTCCGCCAAATACGCTCCAGTTTTTTGCATATGCTTTTTTCAGACTGGAGCTCTGCCGAGAACCAAGGAGCGGAAGGCTTTTTCCTAGCCGATTTTGACATTTTCATGGGGGCGATGGCGTCAGAGAAGAAGCAACCCATTCATTAAATGAGGTTGCATCTAAGCTGGGATTGCCTGTGAACTGGATATCACGCAAGACCGGGCCCATGGTCTCAATAGATACTTTCCTCCAGTTTCTCTTCTTTTCTTTACTACCACCCTTAGCCAGGGGGGGCTGGATGCCTACCACTACTACCACCCTTAGCCAGGGGGGGCTGGATGCCTACCACTACTACCACCCTCACCCAGGGGGGGCTGGATGCCTACCACTACTACCACCCTCACCCAGGGGGGCTGGATGCCTACCACCACCCTTAGCCAGGGTGGGCTGGATGCCTACCACCACTACCACCCTCACCCAGGGGGCAGGATGCCTACCACTACTACCACCCTTAGCCAGGGGGGCTGGATGCCTACCACTACTACCACCCTTAGCCAGGGGGGCTGGATGCCTACCACTACTACCACCCTCACCCAGGGGGGCTGGATGCCTACCACCACCCTTAGCCAGGGTGGGCTGGATGCCTACCACCACTACCACCCTCACCCAGGGGGGCAGGATGCCTACCACTACTACCACCCTTACCCAGGGGGGCAGGATGCCTACCACTACTACCACCCTCACCCAGGGGGGCTGGATGCCTACCACTACTACCACCCTTAGCCAGGGGGCTGGATGCCTACCACCACTACCACCCTCACCCAGGGGGCAGGATGCCTACCACTACTACCACCCTTAGCCAGGGGGCTGGATGCCTACCACTACTACCACCCTCACCCAGGGGGGCAGGATGCCTACCACTACTACCACCCTCACCCAGGGGGCTGGATGCCTACCACCACCCTTAGCCAGGGTGGGCTGGATGCCTACCACCACTACCACCCTCACCCAGGGGGCAGGATGCCTACCACTACTACCACCCTTACCCAGGGGGCAGGATGCCTACCACTACTACTACCCTCACCCAGGGGGCTGGATGCCTACCACTACTACCACCCTTAGCCAGGGGGGCTGGATGCCTACCACCACTACCACCCTCACCCAGGGGGCTGGATGCCTACCACCACCCTTAGCCAGGGGGCAGGATGCCTACCACTACTACCACCCTCACCCAGGGGGCTGGATGCCTACCACTACTACCACCCTTAGCCAGGGGGGCTGGATGCCTACCACCACTACCACCCTCACCCAGGGGGGCAGGATGCCTACCACTACTACCACCCTTAGCCAGGGGGGCTGGATGCCTACCACTACTACCACCCTCACCCAGGGGGGCAGGGTGCCTACCACTACTACCACCCTCACCCAGGGGGCTGGATGCCTACCACCACCCTTAGCCAGGGTGGGCTGGATGCCTACCACCACTACCACCCTCACCCAGGGGGCAGGATGCCTACCACTACTACCACCCTCACCCAGGGGGGCTGGATGCCTACCACCACCCTTACCCAGGGGGCAGGATGCCTACCACTACTACCACCCTCACCCAGGGGGGCTGGATGCCTACCACTACTACCACCCTTAGCCAGGGGGGCTGGATGCCTACCACCACTACCACCCTCACCCAGGGGGCAGGATGCCTACCACTACTACCACCCTTAGCCAGGGGTGCTGGATGCCTACCACTACTACCACCCTCACCCAGGGGGCAGGATGCCTACCACTACTACCACCCTCACCCAGGGGGGCTGGATGCCTACCACTACTACCACCCTTAGCCAGGGGGCTGGATGCCTACCACTACTACCACCCTAACCCAGGGGGGCAGGATGCCTACCACTACTACCACCCTCACCCAGAGGGGGCTGGATGCCTACCACCACCCTTAGCCAGGGTGGGCTGGATGCCTACCACCACTACCACCCTCACCCAGGGGGGGCAGGATGCCTACCACTACTACCACCCTCACCCAGGGGGGGGCTGGATGCCTACCACTACTACCACCCTTACCCAGGGGGGGCAGGATGCCTACCACCACTACCACCCTCACCCAGGGGGGGCTGGATGCCTACCACCACCCTTAGCCAGGGGGGCAGGATGCCTACCACTACTACCACCCTCACCCAGGGGGCTGGATGCCTACCACTACTACCACCCTTAGCCAGGGGGGCTGGATGCCTACCACTACTACCACCCTTAGCCAGGGGGGCTGGATGCCTACCACCACTACCACCCTCACCCAGGGGGGCAGGATGCCTACCACTACTACCACCCTTAGCCAGGGGGCTGGATGCCTACCACTACTACCACCCTCACCCAGGGGGCAGGATGCCTACCACTACTACCACCCTCACCCAGGGGGGCTGGATGCCTACCACCACCCTTAGCCAGGGGGGCTGGATGCCTACCACCACTACCACCCTCACCCAGGGGGCTGGATGCCTACCACTACTACCACCCTTACCCAGGGGGGCTGGATGCCTACCACCACTACCACCCTCACCCAGGGGGGCTGGATGCCTACCACTACTACCACCCTTAGCCAGGGGGCAGGATGCCTACCACCACTACCACCCTCACCCAGGGGGGCTGGATGCCTACCTACCACCCTTAGCCAGGGGGGCAGGATGCCTACCACTACTACCACCCTCACCCAGGGGGGCTGGATGCCTACCACTACTACCACCCTTAGCCAGGGGGCTGGATGCCTACCACTACTACCACCCTCACCCAGGGGGCAGGATGCCTACCACTACTACCACCCTTAGCCAGGGGGGCTGGATGCCTACCACTACTACCACCCTCACCCAGGGGGCAGGATGCCTACCACTACTACCACCCTCACCCAGGGGGGCTGGATGCCTACACTACCACCCTTAGCCAGGGGGCTGGATGCCTACCACCACTACCACCCTCACCCAGGGGGGCAGGATGCCTACCACCACTACCACCCTCACCCAGGGGGGCAGGATGCCTACCACTACTACCACCCTTACCCAGGGGGGCTGGATGCCTACCACCACTACCACCCTCACCCAGGGGGGCAGGATGCCTACCACTACTACCACCCTTAGCCAGGGGGGCTGGATGCCTACCACTACTACCACCCTCACCCAGGGGGGCAGGATGCCTACCACTACTACCACCCTCACCCAGGGGGCTGGATGCCTACCACCACCCTTAGCCAGGGGGGGCTGGATGCCTACCACCATTAGCCAGGGGGGCAGGATGCCTACCACTACTACCACCCCCACTCATAGGATGGACAATGCATGACACAACCAGCACACCACAACCTAGGGAATGCAAGAAGAAGACATCCCCCAACACCATGACAAGCGTGTGTAGACTGTGTCAAATGCCTACAACACCGAACATGACTTTGAACATACAATGTGACCCCCTAGCACATGTGCCACACATATATGTGTGTGGCACCCACAATGCAAGCAGGCCATGACCATTGTGGCAATGGGGTCCAAACCCCCATCATCACAGTGACCAAAATGTAAGTGTGGGGTCCATAGCTGAAGCACATTTCGAACATTGTGGCAATGGGGTCCAAACCCCCATCATCACAGTGACCAAAATGTAAGTGTGGGGTCCATAGCTGAAGCACACTTTGAACAATGTGGCAATGGGGTCCAAACCCCCATCATCACAGTGACCAAAATGTAAGTGTGGGGTCCATAGCTGAAGCACATTTCGAACATTGTGGCAATGGGGTCCAAACCCCCATCATCACAGTGACCAAAATGTAAGTGTGGGGTCCATAGCTGAAGCACACTTTGAACAATGTGGCAATGGGGTCCAAACCCCCATCATCACAGTGACCAAAATGTAAGTGTGGGGTCCATAGCTGAAGCACATTTCGAACATTGTGGCAATGGGGTCCAAACCCCCATCATCACAGTGACCAAAAGGTAAGTGTTGACAAAGAAAGAGGTGCAACTGCCAAACTGCATGGATGATTCCTGGTCACAGAACAACAAACACATCAGTGGCAAAGTAGTGTATGTGTCCCATTGCAACATAAATTGGGGGAGCCAAATCCTGCAGTGCAAATAAGACATACCTTTGGCCATGTGCAGACAAACAACACCCATGGGGGCTGACACCGTCAACAATCATCAATGACACAATGACAGAAGTGACCATCAGAATGCAGACCCACATATTTGCACCAATGGGCACACACATGCAGATACCCTGTGGAGACTGCAGATGTGAGGTGAACAGATACCATACCATGGCAGCAATGGGACACACAAACCATGATCATTGTGCTGACCGATGACCTAGGAGTCCCAGGGACAGCAGGGGAAACCCACCAAACTACATACAGCCAATGGCACACCCAAGATATGCCAATGCAGTGGTGCAGATGCACAAACACAAACAGGCAGACCCACACTGCACATCATACACAACAGGTGAGGGGGTGCCAGTGTCCCCAGAGCAACCACACAACACATGAGGAGACCTGAATACCAATCATACAGATGTGCATACAGTGCCACACAAAGGTAACTCATGGATCCAAATCCCCTATGTGGGCAAGCAGGCATTGTCAGATGAGAGGGAGCACAAATCACACATGTCACACAGGCACGTAGGGACAGCAACTGACACAGCAAGACACAGACACACCACAGCACCACCCCCAGGGCCCCCACAATGTGGTGACCCTGGGCTGCATTACAATCCCACTGTGATGACAAAGCTAAATGTGGTTCACACTGTGAACCACAGTCATGTGTACTGAGCAACTAACTACCATCACACCTACACAAGCACAAATCAAACAGCATGGCCAGTAAGCCAAGGCCAACATGGAGGCAGGGGCCTAGCCGGGCAACAACTCTCATCTGCACACACTCAACACCACACCCTTCGACCTCCAACAATGTGCAGCAGTGAAGCACACATGCACTGGTGACATTGCACATGCACCCATGACTATTCCAGGGTGGTGGGTGGGAACCAAGGTGCAGAAACACATCACACATGGACACTCAACAAGACTCCTGAATGTCTGACACACTGCACACTACGCTGTACATGGACATGACGGCAATACCACACCAACCAATGGGATCACAGCCACAGTCACACACCAATGAAGAAGCCAAGGTCACCCACAAAGAACACACATAGACAACAACCAACATTGCAGCCCGGACCCTGAGGAGTGCCAGCAGTCACACACACAACGTGTCACAATCACTGAAAGATAACACAAACTGGAAATCACATGACAGGGGCAAACAACAAGTGCCAAGGGAAACCTGACTGTGACCCATCTGCGTCTGCACACAAACTCAGCCCTGACAGCAAGCACACCTATGGGTGACACCCTGATGACCAGTAATGTGCCATGCACCCACATCACAGAGAACCCAGGAGAAGACTTTGGGGGAACATAGCTCAACTCAGCTAGCATCACAAACAGGTACAACACTAGGGATCACAGCATGCACAGCTAAACGGAAGTGAACACACAGACATGCACATACAACACACACCTTGGGCGCAGGCAATGTCACAGGAGTACACACTGCCATGAGGGGACTCCACTCCTGTGTGAGGAAAGCTGTGCCATATGTTGCCTCAGTAGGGCCCCATCATGTCAGCTGAGCACTTGGTCACACAATCAACAATTAGCACCAAATGAGGGCTCCCGTCACATCAGCCTGGTCATGGAAGTGCCAACGGAATCATCAGCACAGATCCAACACACTTGTATAGCAATGTTGCACTGACAACACAGATGAGTCCTTCCCCATTGATGCCCAAACCTGCATGTCCACTGGAGATGGCCACACGGTCAGGGAAGTAGGCGAATTGAACAATGGCAGGCACAACAGATGTGCAGGGGTGGAAGCCACAGATGTGAAATAGCCAATCTAAGTAGGAAATCCCATTGCCAAATACTGAACACATGACACCCTCAGATGCTGCTATGGATGACATGGATACACCACAGGATAGGACACATTCCCCCTGGACCACATGGGTTCCTGCACAGTAACACTTCATTATCATGAGACCAAATATCACCATCACTGCAGCAAGGGCATGGTTAGCATCATCAACATCATGTACATCAGAAGCAAAAGCACTAGAGAACAGAAAGTTGCTTTATTCAGCATATGTGGCATTAAAAGTAGAAGTCCGGTAGAACATAAACAAAGGCCAATGGCCAGTCCATCAACAAAGTCACAAGTGGGTGACAGTGGCAGATGCCACCCTACACATGCCTGCACAAAACCAGGGACAATCCACTAGGAGGGGCAACCGGGGAGTAGGCCAGGCACCGCAGGGACAGGATCAGGGCTCACCAGGAGGAAGCAGGGAAGGGGTGGTGGGTGCTGGAGAGCCACTGACAACTGCAGTGGAGGTGTCTGACATGGTGTGTGCCGGCACAACTGGGGGCATGGCTCAGATGTTGTGGGTGCCGGCACGACTGCAGTGGACCCTGCAGATGGAGTGGACAGGTCCGCCACTGCAGTGCCCAAGTCAGACAGGGTGGTAGTGGACTCCACTGCAGTGCCTACCACCAGGGGAGGAGAATGGGGAACAGGCAAGGTGGGCTGGACAGAGGGGGAGGACACCCTCACCACATCAGTGGCACAGACAAGCGCAGCGGGGGTGTGGTGCCGGGAGAGCAAGTGGCAGGGGAGAAGGCCGGAGCCTCTTGGGGATGGTATATCTGTGGGTGGGGAACCTGGGGCAGGGTGTGGTGGGGGCACCTGTGGAGTGGGGGCCTGAGGGATGGAGGAAGGAGACCTGGTGCTTGAGCTGCAGGGCGGCGGCGGGGTCTTGCTCTTAGCACTCCGGGGGGACTTGCGGGTGGGGGCCTCAGTCTGTCTGCGCCTGGGGGAGGGTGTCCGGGGGCGAGGGCACTCTGCTCCGTGTGGGAGGGCTTCCTCTTCACCCTGGATGCTGGAGCAGCTGGATCGGAGGGGAAGAGGCCGAGGTCACTGAGGAAGAGGCGCTGGGTCTTTGGGGTTGCAGGTGAGGCAAGGGAGGGTGCTTTGGAGGAGAGGCAACTGAGGACTGCGCAGTGCCCGTGGATGCGTGTGTGTGTACCAGGGCCCCATCCCCTGTGAGTCTGGTTTCAGTCCCCTGACTGTGCGTGCGTGTGCGTTTTGTTTGTGGCGTGTGTGTCTGTGTGCTGGACGTGTGTGTGCTGGTGTGTGCCTGTGCCGGTGTGTGTGTGCTTGGGACGGGTAAGGTGCTGGGGAGTGTGGATGGAGCAGAGGCAGGAGGGGTGAGGGACTGTCTGAGGAGGGACACTGCTGCCGTCAGGGAGGAGTCCATGGACCTATTGCCCCTCTGTAGGTCAGACATGCCCGATGAGATGCCCTCCATGAACGACACCAGCTGAGTCAACAGTGCGGTGTGCGCATGGAGGACACTCAGCATGGCTGTCTGCCCTACATGGAGCTGGCGAAGGAGGTACACAGACTCCTCACTCAGGGCAGCAGGGGACACAGGGGCAGGGGGTGCGGTGCCTGGCCCAAAGGAGACACGCTCCCGAACATGGGAGCCTCCACGGACCTGGGGAATGGGAGCCGATGGGAGGGCGGTGGTGGTGCTGGTGGTGGCGGGGACAGCAACACTAGCTGGGGTGTGGTGGCTGCTGACACCCGCCTCCACAAGGGAGTCATCCTCCGAGTTGCTCTGGTCCTCAGCTGAGGTGGATGGTGCTGAGGACTCCTCGGTGTGGCTCCCTCGCCCTCCGTGCCACTGGGTCCCTCCGACCACTCCTCGGCTGCTGACCCAGTCTGGCTCTCTGGCTCCTCCTGGTCCGTGGAGCTGTCCCCTTCCGTGGCCGTGGATGTATCTGCAAACAATGGGGAAACAGACAGACATCAGTCACCTGCACCAAACGCACACACCACTGTGAGCACAGCACATTACAGAGCAAGCCCTGGCATCATTAGTTGTACATTGCTAAAAGTGCCCTAACTGAACAGGAGAAGCCAATTGTCAGTCTGATGCCAAGCATGGCACTCACATCCCACATGGCCTTGCACCCATCTGTCTGGTGTCTGTTGGATTGCAACACCCCAGTGTGGACACATGCACCAAGTACACAGTAGTTGGACAGTGCAGAGGACACGGTGTGGCATGTGGACATGCACACATCACAGCTCTTGCCACTGAGTCAGTACAGGTTTCCGGATGAAAGGGATGCCCAGAGTCAAATAGGAAATGCATGTGATGCATACCAGCGACAGACACCATGATGCACCCATGTCCTGATAGCCATCGCCACAATGGTGTGCATGTAGCACATGTCACTCCCCTGCAGGACCACCAATAAGTTGACACATGCCATGGCAGAGGCATGACTGCTAAGTCATACATCACTGTCTCAGTGATGTATGACTTGGCAACCAGACAACAACACTATGCACTGTGTCACAATAGTAGGTCATGGGGAATGCAAGTCCTGGAGCTGCACAAGTGCACATGTACATCCCCACACAACACATCATCTTAACCCTCATCTGTCCAGGTCATACCTATTGGACATATGGGAGACCTGTGACACTACCCTCTGAACCTGAGCCCCTCACAATTTGCTGTGAATGGGGAACAGCTGCCTGAACTTCACATTCGCATACCCCAGTCTGCACGGGCAGCTGATCAAACACCTATGTGACACACAAGTATCGTCTCCTATGGTCACATCTCCAGGGGCATGCTGAGCCCCTACCAAGAAACACCCCAGCAGTCCTGGCAACTAATCCACAGCACACTGACACAGAGGCAGACACCTGAGGGGTCAAATCACTGTGCACAATGTGTCAGCTGATACACGGGAGTGGGAGTACAGAGTGCATTGCATGGCCTGGAGTAGGCATGACTGTCCTGCTCCACATGAATGAGGGATGTGCCCTGGACAGTGGATAGCTGGCTATGTATGTGTGACACACGTAATCTGCACACTCCTGGGGCCCAAACATTGTTCCCACCCGCTGCATGGGCGTGTGCCACATACCCCAGGCACATGTGGTGGCTCAGCTCAGCAAGTGGACCGCATATCAAAGCAACACGCAGATCACATGTCCAAACACAGGCGTTGTGTGAACAATGGACCCACCCATGATGCCCACAACAGAGTTAGGGAAACAGATGCTGTCCCCCACCTTTAGTGAAGCAAACTGCAAGGACACAGTCCCAAGTGACACAATTCCCTGAATGTAAGGGCCACACCTGGGTATCAGATGAGCAGTGGGCAGTGCACAATAGAGGGACATGGCTCCTGGACAACATGACTGCTGCACTGTGGCAGTTGAACCAGGCCAGAGGAGGGCACAAAGCATGTAATACAGAGTTCACAGTGCAGTCTTTGACTCACCCCCTCCTTGCTGCTGTCTGGCCTTCAGCTGCCCATCCAGGTCTGGAAACACCACCGCCAGGATCTGGAGCATGTGGGGGGTCAGGGTCCGTGTTCCGCCCCTCCTGCGAGGAGGCGACAGCTTCAGCTGGACCCGTGCAATCCTCCGGGTCCAGCCCCGAAGGTCCTGCCACCTCTTCTGGCAGTTGCGGATCCGGCGCTTGTAGACCCCCACGGACCGGACGGCCCGGACGATGTCCTTCCAGATCTCCTGCTTCCGATGGGCATTAACCTGTCAGGATGACAAAGTGAAAAGGCCATTACCACACATGCAACATATCCGTGCATGACACAGTTGTATATACATGTCTCAATCACAGGGGCACATGATGTACACAGGCAGTGCAAAGCTGCCCATGGACAGTTTGCCAGACGTCACTACATGGTATCATTGCATGGGAAGTAAAACCATGTTCAAATGCACTGTCACTGCACCATACCTGTCCAGTGCATGTCACTACACACTATGGGGGGTGACAACTACTCAGTGAGCCTGCTAGCCAGTGGCGTGCAGACTTTCAGCCTTGCTAGTCAGACAAAATGCACATTCAGAAAGGCAGTGCACAGAACACTCACCTGCTCCCCTGGTGTCCCATACAGCTTGCTGTACTGTGGAAGTAGGCTGTCCAGCAGGGCCTGGTTCTCTTCAAGGCTGAAGGCTGGGGCTCTCTCCACAGTACGTGCCATTGCAGGGTCCAGAGGGGCAGAGACAGCAGCAGTGCAGTGGCAGATGTCGTCCTGGAGCATGTAGTGCAGGCAAGTGAGCTCTCAGGGGAACAGCCAGCAATATATATGTGCTGGAGAGGCAGATACTGTCCCTTGTGTCCAAAGTGATAGGTCCAAGTCGTTTGCATCTTCTGAATCTGGCCAATCCATGGAATAGCAGCACCAAAACACGCCCACAGCATCCTTCAAATCTTCAACTTCATGACATACATGATTTTGCAACATTGTTGTGGGTGACCAACTGATTTTCCAGCAACCGACTCGTTCGAAATTCGAAAACGCGTCCGTTGCCAGGCAAGCCCATTGTCAATGGGTGCGCACCGATCGGTCCATTGCGGTACAACGCGTACAGGGGTACAACGCGTACCCGCACACATTGAATGCAATGGGCCGGCCGGAGGCACCGATCGGTCCATTGCAGTACAACGCGTACAGGGGTACAACGCGTACCCGCACACATTGAATGCAATGGGCCGGCCGGAGGCACCGATCGGTCCATTGCAGTTCAACGCGTACAGGGGTACAACGCGTACCCGCACACATTGAATGCAATGGGCCGGCCGGAGGCACCGATCGGTCCATTGCAGTACAACGCGTACAGGGGTACAACGCGTACCCGCACATTGAATGCAATGGGCCGGCCGGAGGCACCGATCGGTCCATTGCAGTACAACGCGTACAGGGGTACAACGCGTACCCGCACACATTGAATGCAATGGGCCGGCCGGAGGCACCGATCGGTCCATTGCAGTACAACGCGCACAGGGGTACAACGCGTACCCGCACACATTGAATGCAATGGGCCGGCCGGAGGCACCGATCGGTCCATTGCAGTTCAACGCGTACAGGGGTACAACGCGTACCGCGCACATTGAATGCAATGGGCCGGCCGGAGGCACCGATCGGTCCATTGCAGTACAACGCGTACAGGGGTACAACGCGTACCCGCACACATTGAATGCAATGGGCCGGCCGGAGGCACCGATCGGTCCATTGCAGTTCAACGCGTACAGGGTACAACGCGTGCCCGCACACATTGAATGCAATGGGCCGGCCGGAGGCACCGATCGGTCCATTGCAGTTCAGCGCGTACAGGGGTACAACGCGTACCCGCACACATTGAATGCAATGGGCCGGCCGGAGGCACCGATCGGTCCATTGCAGTACAACAGCGTACAGGGGTACAACGCGTACCCGCACACATTGAATGCAATGGGCCGGCCGGAGGCACCGATCGGTCCATTGCAGTACAACGCATCACTGTACATGTGACTGGCATATGTAAGCATGCCTGTCTCAGATGGACATATGCCAGCCACAGATAGCTCCCAGGGAGTGAGGGGCACACCTACATCACGACAGCCTGTCCAAACTTTATCATAAGGCATGTAAGGCTGCATTTCCTATTGTGTGTATGTTGGTGTACATGTTGTCCTGTGGGTGTCACCTGTGGGCAGCCACCCCAGGCTGTGCACGTGTTCATGGGGACAGGATCCTGGGTGTTACGTGTACATGACCACTGTGATGTGCAACTGTTCATATCTGTGCATGTGCCATGGTCACATTTCACGGTGGTGTATGTGTATGTCATGTCACATACCCCGTGAGTCCCATGTGGGACGGTATGTTTGAGCCAGGGTGTCCCAGTGGCACAATAGTGATGGTCCTCCACAGTCTTTGTGCATGTAGTGTTTACAATGTCTCTGATTTCATGTGCACAATGGGAGACAGTCTCCACATCCAGGTTGTGTGTGCATGGACTTTGATGTTGTGCGTGTGTGTGTCACAGACGTCCATGTCTGTCCTGCCGTGGCAAGTGGGGCCACTACCTGTGGGGGTCATGGTTGTTTTGCTGTGGTGTATACATGATACTCCATGTAATGCCAGTGTCCATGTGGCAATACAGGGTCCCTGGGAATGTACCTGTCGTTGAGCTGTGGTGCCTGGGGCACATCTGTCCTCACATGTCACTGTGGGGGGTTATTGTGACACGGCAGCAGGAGATGGGAACTGTGACACGGCCTCATGATATCCAATGGGCCAACCTGGGACTAATTGATGCCACCTGTTGGACCGTGTTGACAGATGTTGGCCATGTATGTACCATACATGTCCTTCCGGAACTGCACACTTCATGTAGTTGTGCCTCATAATGATGTATGTTGGGATCTTGAGTGTGTTCAATGCCGCATATGTGGGGTGACTGACAATCTTGCTTACTTCTCCTCTGCACTGCAGGGCTCCTGCTGTCCATCGACCATTCCCAGACCTGGCAACGATGGTGGAGCGGGACAGCATCCGACGGTACCGCTTCACCAGGCAGCTGATTGAGGATTTGGCAGTGCAGTTGTCCCCACATTTGCAGCCTGGCCGGCCGTATCCTACAGCGCTGACCCCCAAGGTGAAGGTGATGGCAGCCCTACACTTCTTTGCCACCGGTACCTTCCAACATACTGTGGCGACTGCTGGTGGGATGTCACAGACCATGTTGAGCCGTGTGCTCCGCGATGTTTTGGCGGCAATGTTGCTATTCCTGAACCGGTACATCTATTTCCCTAGACTGCGACGACTCACTGACGTGAAGAGTGACTTTTATGCCCTGGGGAGGATGCCGCATGTCATTGGCTCCATTGATGGGACACATGTGGCTTTGGTACCACCACAGGCCCAGGAGCAGGCCTACAGGAACCGCAAGCACTACCACTCGGTCAATGCACTGGTGGTGTGTCTTGCAGACATGACCATCACACACGTGTGTGCCCGTTTCCCTGGTTCAGCACACGATGCCTTTGTGATGAGGAGTAGTCGCATCCCCAGGATGATGGCACAGATGCAGAACCAGCGTGCCTGGCTTGTCGGTGTGTACTGACTTTGTGCCATTGTGTGTGATCTGATCTGTAGTATTCCGCCCACTTTTCCAAGTCAGCTAATGTGCACTTGTCTGTCCGTAGGTGACTCGGGATACCCCAACATGCCGTGGTTGCTGACACCCCTCAGGAACCCTGTGACACCAGCCCAGATGCGCTACAATGAGGCACATGGTCGGACCAGGAGAGTGATTGAGCGGACATTTGGTCTCCTGAAGAGCCGCTTCCGCTGCCTGGACAAGACCGGAGGGTCCCTCCCATATGCCCCTGCGAAAGTGTGCAAGATTATCATCGTCTGCTGCATGCTCCACAACCTGGCAGTGCGGAAGGAGTTGCCTCTCATCCAGGATGACAATGACCAACATCCGCCACCTGTGGAGGATCCTGGCCTGGACCACGATGCCAGTGACGATGATGATGATGATGATGATGGTGATGTCCGCACACAGCTCATCACCAACTTCTTTAGCTGAATGTGAGTATCCTGAGGTGTCATGTCAATGATGTGAGTTGGCATGATGTGTGGGTGGTGCTCTGGTGCTGTTGGAGTGTGTCCATGGGCTACTTGACTGGATGTGTGTTGCGATGTGTGCTAACAGGTGGGCTGTACTCCCCAACAGTGTTGACATGCTAACTTGGTTCTGGGTGGGTATCTTGTAACATGTATTGTGCATGAGTTTTGCTGTTCTGTCCTGTACTCCATTGCTTTTGACTGTGTGTCATTTCTGTCCTTCACAGGGTACTTTCAGATTCGTTTGGTCAACTGTGTCCACCGACGACGTGATTGCACATCCAGGCTGGTAGCTGTTGTGTCCCTACAGGTGATGTGCGCCACACCCATGGACTTCCTTCCGTCTACAGTTGTTGACTGTGTGCCCGCTGCCAGGTGGGATTACCTTGCATCTGTAGTGGTTACGACATGTTGCAACTGTGTAATAAACCTGTGCTTCACTTTGTGATGTGCGTTGTCTGTGGTCACACATTTGACTGCCATTTGCTTACTGCACCTGTGGGCTACTTGACTACAACTGGGAATGGGTGTGGTGTCTGTGCATTGCACCGTCTTCCCTGGCAACATCAGTGTAGGCAATGAGTCAGATGGCCTAGGTGTGTATGTGTTGTGTAGCCCTGGTGGTGTGTCTCCCTCATATGTGTCACGTTGCCTTTACTCACATGCCTGTGTTGTCCTTGCTGTTGCAGTTCGCATACACAGTGTAATTTTGCAGTTCATCATCCCCATAACAGCACCCACGTTGGAATCACGACAGAGGCAAGTATGGTGTATTAGTGTGTTTATTGTGATACATTTGTGTTAATAGTGCATAGGATGGGTAGTGCTGTACATAAATCTTGCAATCCGAAGTTCCTAGGTGAATTGAAAGTCCTGGTAGACAGGATCCCCAGTATCGGGGCCACAGTTGTCTGACACATTGGTCCAACTTGTACTCCCCATGCAATGTGTGGGAGTAGTGTTGCCGTCAACAGGGTGAACAGTCTGTGCACAAAGGCGAACATCCAGAACAGGTTCAGGCTTCCTGGGAGTTGCGCTTGGCCATCGGCCTCTCACTTTTCCCTCCTCGGACGACCCCTCTTCTTGGGGGGGCCCCTCAAGTACAGGCTGCTGCGGTGCAGGGGACTCTCCGCCAGAGTCCTCCTCCCTCCCTGTGGCAGTTGCAGTTTGTTCGGCACCAGATGTTGTTGGCACACAGGGAGGTGTGGACTGGTTGCTGTTCATCTGGCGGAGGCATTGTAAAATGTCCCTGTGCACCGCCGTCATCTCATGCAGTGCATCCCACTTGGACTCCACGCGGGACATGTGTGAGTCCACGCGGGACATGTGTGACTCCACGTGGGACATGTGGGAGTCCAAGCGGGCATGATGGGCAGCCTGCTGCTGTTTCATGTCTCTGAGGAGCCCCACTACCTGGCTGAGCTCTCCGGTGCTGGACTGGTACGCATCAGCTATGCGTACCAGTTGTGGGTCATCATGCACACCAGCAACGTCTGCAAGCAGCGACCTCTGTCTCCCACCCCTCCCACCACCCCTGCTGACATGTGCAGTGTGTGCAGTGGCACGCACAGATAACCCTGGTCCACCTTGGGGGTTGGTGGTGGTGGTGGTGTCCATGGCCCCAGGTTGGTCCAGGGTCCCTGTGCTGGTGTTGTTCCTTGTTCTGTCCATGTCGGCAGGGATGGTATTTGTGGTGACAGTCGTTGGAGGGGTGGGTGCAGGGGGTGCAGCTGGTGGTCCTGCTGGTGCTGCAGCTGGTGGTCCTGCTGGTGCTGCAGCTGGTGGTCCTGCTGGTGCTGCATGTTGACTTGCACCGGATGTGCCAGGTTGGTCTTCATCGTCCGAGGAGGACAGAGGCTGTACGACGCCAGTGAGCTCCGCATCCTCTTGAGCCTGGGACTGGGACTCCTCAGCGTCTGCTGCTGTGTCCCCATCATCACCTGTTTTTGGGAGACACAAACAATGTATGTTATGTTTCTGCAGGCATCAATGGTTGACACACATGACAGTTGTGACTGTGCCTCTGGGTGCGGGCCTGTACATTGCATTGTCCTAAGTCGTCACAGTCAGGGGTTGATATTGGTGTGGCACATTGTCCTGCATTATTTGGGCATTTCTATGTATTTTCTGGGGTGTGAACATGGTCTGCATTGGTTGTGTTTGGTTGACAGCCGGCCCTCCTTCCCACCCACCCAGCCAGTCAGTTATCCCACCATGGAACGTGCTTGCGTTGCAGGGAGTGTAAGTTGTCTCTCAGGATGTCAGTCAGTGGTGTCCTGCTGTTTGTTGGTGCACAGTTGCCAGCAGGGCCTTGTGCTCCCCACAGCAGTAGGCCAGTGTCAGCCATCTTGTGAGTCCTTCTCCACTTCCTGTGATGTGAGCATGGTTCAGGAGTGGTGTTGATGGGACAGTTGTGGGGGTGAGCTATGTCTGTGACTACGACTCCCATCATGCTATTGCCTCCACCCCACTTCCCAGCATTCCCATACTTACTTGCTTTTGTGGGGAGTTCAGTGTATGTGGGTGTGAGAGCAATGGCAAGATGGCTGACAGTGGTGTCCTGCTGTTGGTTGGTGTGCAGTACCCAGCATGCCCTTGTGCTCCCCACGACACAGCAACAGTGTCAGACATCTTTGATGGGCCTTTCCACTCACTGTGGGATGTGCATGCGTGAATGTGAGCTTGCTGGGCCATGTGGTGGGGGATGTAGAGCTGTGACTACGACTCCCATCATGCTATTGCCTCCTCCCCCTTCCCAGCATGCCCATGCTTCCTTCCTTTTGACTCTGCTTCCCTGTGGGGTGGGCTGGCTGTGCTGACAGGATGGCTGGGAGTGTTGTCCTGGCAGTTGTTTGGCTAGAAGTCCCAAGAGTGTCCCTGTGCTTCACACAACATAACCCAGGGTGGTGGTTCTTTGTGGGATCTTGTGTTAGGATGGGGGGCATTGCATTCTACCAGGTGGGTTCTGTGGAGTTTGTGTTGGGGTGTGTGTGAGGGGAGGTGCTTGTGACTATGGTCAGTGCTGCAAGTCCTCCTTCCCACCCAGCTAGCCAGATATCCCACCATGGAACGTGCTTGCATTGCAGGGAGTGTAAGTTGTCTCTCAGGATGTCAGTCAGTGGTGTCCTGCTGTTTGTTGGTGCACAGTTGCCAGCAGGGCCTTGTGCTCCCCACAGCAGTAGCCAGTGTCAGCCATCTTGTGAGTCCTTCTCCACTTCCTGTGATGTGAGCATGGTTCAGGGTGGTGTTGATGGGACAGTTGTGGGGGTGACCAATATCAGTGACTACGACTCCCATCATGCTATTGCCTCCACCCCCTTCCCAGCATGCCCATGCTTCCTTCCTTTTGACTCTGCTTCCCTGTGGGGTGGGCTGGCTGTGCTGACAGGATGGCTGGGAGTGTTGTCCTGGCAGTTGTTTGGGTAAAAGTCCCAAGAGTGTCCCTGTGCTTCACACAACATAACCCAGGGTGGTGGTTCTTTGTGGGATCTTGTGTTAGGATGGGGGGCATTGCATTCTACCAGGTGGGTTCTGTGGAGTTTGTGTTGGGGTGTGTGTGAGGGGAGGTGCTTGTGACTATGGTCAGTGCTGCAAGTCCTCCTTCCCACCCAGCTAGCCAGATATCCCACCATCGAACGTGCTTGCATTGCAGGGAGTGTAAGTTGTCTCTCAGGATGTCAGTCAGTGGTGTCCTGCTGTTTGTTGGTGCACAGTTGCCAGCAGGGCCTTGTGCTCCCCACAGCAGTAGCCAGTGTCAGCCATCTTGTGAGTCCTTCTCCACTTCCTGTGATGTGAGCATGGTTCAGGGTGGTGTTGATGGGACAGTTGTGGGGGTGACCAATATCAGTGACTACGACTCCCATCATGCTATTGCCTCCACCCCCTTCCCAGCATGCCCATGCATCCTTCCTTTTGACTCTGCTTCCCTGTGGGGTGGGCTGGCTGTGCTGACAGGATGGCTGGGAGTGTTGTCCTGGCAGTTGTTTGGCTAAAAGTCCCAAGAGTGTCCCTGTGCTTCACACAACATAACCCAGGGTGGTGGTTCTTTGTGGGATCTTGTGTTAGGATGGGGGCATTGCATTCTACCAGGTGGGTTCTGTGGAGTTTGTGTTGGGGTGTGTGTGAGGGAGGTGCTTGTGACTATGGTCAGTGCTGCAAGTCCTCCTTCCCAACCAGCTAGCCAGATATCCCACCATGGTACGTGCTTGCATTGCAGGGAGTGTAAGTTGTCTCTCAGGATGTCAGTCAGTGGTTTCCTGCTGTTTGTTGGTGCACAGTTGGCAGCAGGGCCTTGTGCTCCCCACAGCAGTAGCCAGTGTCAGCCATCTTGTGAGTCCTTCTCCACTCCCTGTGATGTGAGCATGGTTCAGGGTGGTGTTGATGGGACAGTTGTGGGGGGGCAATATGTGTGACTGCGACTCCCATGATGCTATTGGCTACACTGACTTGGCCAGCATACACAGAATTCCTTCCTTTGAGTGGTCTTCACTGTGTGTTGGTGTTGTTGTGGTGGCTACATGTCTGGATGTGTTTGTTAGTTCTATTTGTGCCACTGCCTAGCTGTAGTTGTAGTTGTGTTTGTACATGTGTTGGCACAGTTGGATGTGACTTTTTGATGGCATGTGTTGTGTTTATCTGACTGACATACACATTTTGGGATGATTCTGTTCTGGTTGCTGTGTAATTGCTATGAGTGCATGGTTTGACTCTCCCCTTGACAGTGATGTGTGTGTTTTGTGGCAGTATATTGTGTACATTTGTTGTGTACTCACCAGGCTCTGGGATGTCCTCTAGTCCATATACGCTCACTGGCGGAAGGATGGCCCGCACCTTCTCCTCCCAGGGCCTGAGGTATATTGGCTTGGCAGGAGGGCCACTGCCGGTGTATTGGCTGTTGATGTAGTCTTTCTTCAGCAGGTCCCGTACCCTCCTGCGCACGTCATACCACCTGTTCTGGATGTCGCTCTTTGTGCGCCGACATGGTGATTGTGCGTTCACCCTGTTGATGATCCTCTCCACATCTTGGTTTTCTGGGAGATGGGGGTCTGTTGGACCAGTGTGCCAAACAGCTGTGGCTCTACCCTGAGGATCTCATCTACCATGACTTCCAATTCACTGTCTAGGAACTTGGGATTCTTCTTGGGGGGCATGGTGATGGGTGGTGATGGTGAGTGATGTGTGTGTTGGTGTGCAGGTGAGGGTGTGTGAGTGTGTGTTTTGCTGGGTGTATGTGAGGTAGGTATTTGTTGGTGTGCTGATGGTGTGTGGCTTGTGTGAGGGATGAGCTGTGGGTGTGTGGTTGCTTTCTCTTGGGTGCTGGCAGTGGAATGGCATTTGCAAAGGCTCATGGTTGTGATTTGTGTCCTTTATATAGGTGGAGTTGTGGGTGTGTCTTTGTTCTCTGTCCCCACCCCTCAGTATTTATTGGCTTGGTAATTGCTTGTTTGGGCTTTTTTGGGTGATTTTTCCTTTGTGCTGTTTGTGTATGTTGGAAACGTTCTTGTGACCGAGTCGGACCCTGCATTTGTCTCGTACGGTGTTCTCCATTTCGTTCACGCTGTGTTTGTGCAGTTTTCTATGCTGCGTACGCGTCGGTCGCAGTGTTTTGTGTTGCTTCGGCTCGGTTTTGTATGCGTGTCGGTCGTGCGGCTTGGCCTCCATCCGACTCGCTCGTGGTTTCGCGCCTTGCATCGTACTTTGCGGTTTGGAGTTCGCGTGTACGTTTCGGTCGGATTTGTTCCGGGTGCGTGTCGGTCGGTTGGATTCGCGTGTTTTCCGGCCGGATTGCTGTTTTCCGTGCGGCTCGGTCGGTCGACTTGGTTTTGGTACGTGTCGGTCGGATTTTTCACGCCTTGCATCGTACTTGGCGTGTCGGGTGCCACGGGTGCGTGTCGGTCGGTATTATTTCCGGATCCGAGTCGGTCGGTGCTTTTTCCGGCCCGAATCGGAATCGACCCCCTTATGTCTAGGTGTTCTGAAGTGGAGTACAACTTACGGCTGAGAAAATGTGATTTTTAAACTGGCATGGGAGGGCTGCATTATATCATACAAAGGCTAAAGGACATTTAAGAAATTAAGCCAAATTATGAACGAATCAATGTAGCTAGTTTGAAACCTAATTTGTGTTGGGAGGAAACAGTTATATGGAACTTCACTAGCCTTATAACAATGCCAAATTCAGTGACTGTCAATCGTCTTTTGAAAACATTTTGTGCTCACAAACCTGCAATTTAGTGGCTTCCTTGGTGATTTTCGGTGAAAAGTGGAAAGACGAAAAATGATGAGGTTAATGAATTCACAGCAAGGAATATTAGGTAACACGTGAAATAAAGATCTTCATGAAGCCAATAAGGGGGATTAGGAGCGTAAAGGGGATTTTTTATTAAGTAGGGACAACGGGTAGGTGTTAAGAAGTCCTCAGAAGATGGCAGCGGTATGGTAAAATACTCTGATCCATGAAATTGGAGGAAGTCCAGCATAACTCTTTGAAGGCAGAGAACTTTGATTGGAAAAAATATCCATTTACTTCTGATTAGAAGGTGGTTTGTGCTACGCTATGTGATAGAGACAACATTGACATAGATAGACTTAAATGAGACGCCAAGGCGGAATTTTGTGGATGTTTAATGAAGATGGATTTGATGGTAGAAAGTAGACGTTTTGATGGTTATATTGTAAGCATAAGAAGTGGTATGAGTGAAATAGTTGCGACCTGAGCAACAGCACTTGTGTTGGTGTTTAAGTTCAGGGTTTTACTTTTAGGCTGGAAGGATTTGTTGCAGTGGTTAATACCAGATCTGCCACGATTGTCATATTTTATGGAATATCCTAAATCAGACACAAGCAACACGTCGCATCGAAGTAATGGGCCCATTAGACTCTAACGCCAACATAAGGTTGAGTAATGATAGCCAACTAGGATACAGTGGGCACCTCTGACTTGCCCCCTAGGTTCAATGCACCACTGAGACATAAGCCCCTGGGTCTCATCGTCACAGACTCTGTGCACTCTCAAAATACACCTTAAAATGTAGCTCCTTCAGATACCCCCAAAAGTTAATTTTCAACTAACTGTATTACTGGAACGAGACCCCTAAAATATACACTCATCAACGCATTCTCACAAAACACCCGCTTAACCGCAACCCTACATTTATTTCCGCTCAAAACTACACAATTCCCTTTAACGTCTAAAAGTATGCCGACAATCTTACCTGTACCGGACTGCGCCAGGGCGCCCCCTAGTGCCAGCAGTAACAAGCTGAGCCCCACTGTAGCCACCGCCATCCTGCCGTTCGACAACGACGTCGAAGGGAAACTGGCAACTTTCAGGGGTTAAACGGTTACTGTCTTCTCGTCAGTTGGGACTCGGGTAAAGTCGCGGGTTGACTTCTGTCCTCTCGGGGGAAAGATTCCGCAACAGGTTAAGTACCGATGATACCTCTGTACCTGTAGGGGTTGCAGACCTGCGGCGCAGAGGGAGCAAAGTTTGGAGAACTCTGCCCAACACAAAACACAGAGAACATGTGACCGATGGGAGGGAGCACAACATCGGCTGAGCTCCAGGGAGCGTGCAAGCAAATCACGCGCAGCTCAGAAACAAGCCATGGAGCGGCTGACCACTGCGCGCCTGCCGCAGCCGGCCAACTTCCGCAGACGGGAGGACGGCGGGGAACAATGCGTGCACTGTACCTGCAGGAGAAACAAGCCCGGGAGTGGTGCACGCGTGCCCTCTAAGGAATGCAGCTGCCATTGAAACCTGATCCAGAACAGATGGCACCCTGTGCGCTCCCGAGACCCCTAGGCCGTGGGAGTGCAAGTTTTGAGGAGAGGCGGGACAAGCACCCTTCTTTGTCCATTTGCGTGCTTTCAATTATTGAAAGCCACACGCAAAGGCCAATGGGATGTGTAGGAGGAGGCACACCCACACGGAGAAGGCTCTTGGAAGTCTAAAGTGATTCCAAGAGCCCTCTCCTAGAGCAGCTCATGCGCGGTGTGCTCTAGGCGAGACCTAAAAAGAGATCAACTCTGGTGTCAAATTATTTATCTTCATTTTTTGTTAACCAAATCAGTGTATGGTACTGCACAAACACAAGTCCTGATCCACACCACTTAACACCAGTGTGAGAAATTAAGTTGTTGATTGACTGGGATGTGAGCCCTGGTCATGCAATAGCTACAATTGACTGGGGTGTGAGCCCTGGTTAAGCAACAGCCACAATCCTTAGCAGGGTGGACCACAAAAAGTCACTAAATTAACCTATGCTTAACCCTGGGTAGCCTGGCACAAAAAGCAGGCAGGCTTAACTAAGAGGCAATGTGTATCGAGTTCATTTTAATAAATTATTTGAAAGCAAAATGACAAAAATCCAATAAGTAGAACTAGAGATATGAATTTTTACAGTTTTTAGTAAAATCAAGTCCCAAAACAATCAAAGTGCCAATCATAGACATCTAGGGGGTCGATTCCGATTCGGGCCGGAAATTTCTCCGACCGAGCCGGACCCGGAGAGATTTCCGACCGAATCGGACCCGTGCAGTCCGACCGAACGAGTCCGATGCGTCCGTATGTTATCGGACACGAGTCGGTCGGACTCCCATTGAACTCAATGGGAGCCGGTCGTACAACGCGTACGCGGGCTCCCATTGCCTCAATGGGTGCGAGGCGGACAAGGGCGCCCCCTACAGCGAGTACGCCGCGAGCGCCCGCGGCGTACACGCACAGGTAGGGGGACCCATGGGTCCCCCCTGTGTGCGCCTCGCACGGGTGCGCGTACAGGGGGTCCGACACGGACCCCCAAAGTACGGCTCCGACAGCGAGTTCGAGTCGGACGGCGCGAGTCGGTCGGAGCGGTCGAGTGCGCATCGTACTTACCCGGCCGGAAAACGTCTCCATTGCGCGGTGCGGAATCGGGTCCGACCGAGTCGGTCGGAGCGGTACGATCCGGGTACGAGTCGGTCGGAGCGGTCGGGTCGCCCGGACGAGTCGGTCGGCGAGTCGCATCGTACTCGCTCGGCCGGACCAGCGTACGGTTCGGTCGGGAAACAGGCTTTCGCATGGCTTTTTTCCCGACCGAATGGTATTGGGTGCGCCTCCGACCGAGATCGGAATCGGCCCCCTAGTCGTGTGAGTCCGGGTCAAATTGGGAAAATATGGCCGACCTCGATGGATCGTGGTTCAGATACAAGAAGTAGATTGGGACCGGTCAGCACTTACTTTTGAACTTAGATAAATTATCCAGAAAAAATTTTGAGGTTGTAAAGTTCAATGGGGCAAGGCTGCATACGGTGTCCGAGGAGAGAGCATCGTCGTCGGGGAGCCTTTGGTCAAAGCCACGGTGAACATTTCTACTTAGGGCTTGATTATGACTACGGCGGTCCGATGAACTGCCGTAGCTACGATGACGGTGTGGGCACCACCGCACCGGCGATCTGACCATTGTATTACAAGTTTGGCGGTTGAACCGCCATAGGACTACTGCCACAGCCAGGGATCTGCAATCACTGGTGGTCTTGTAGCAGTCTGAGGCTCACAATATACTGGAGGTGCAGCTGCACCACCACCAAGCATATTATGGATTTTCTCACCGCTACAGTTTTCATGGCGGTGAGTCTGCCATGAAAAGTGTGGTGTGAGGAAACTAATGGGGCCCTACAAGACCCCCTTGTTGCCTCAGGGCCCTGGGAATACATGCAGGGGGGCACATGGTGAGCCCCCCTGTATGCATGCACGCCCATTTACTGCAAGGCATGGACTTAACAGTCCATGCCATTCAGGAACTTGCCATTGCAGTGCCTTTCTAAGGCTCACTGCCTGGGACCGCCAAATCACTGCCCGATAGACCAGGAGAAAACTCCTAATCTGGCGGGCTGTTGGTGCACGATTTTGGCGGTGTGGGAGCGGGGCGCTGGCGTGGTGGCCCGCTCCCAGAATGGCAAACTCATAATCAGGCCCTAAGTCTCTTTTTTGGAAGCTGAAAATCTCCAGTGGGACTTGGCAGAAGGCTGTAGGCGAAGATAGTTCCAGGGGCTTGGATACCTGTTTGGCAAAAGAAAGCTGAACCAAATTTGCTGCTGCTAAGATGAACGTAGCAGGAGCAGTCGCAAAAACAGGGCGACTAGCGATGCACCTTGGGCGGAAAGACTAGCAGTTGGTGCCAGCCTTTCCTCGGTTCTCAGAGCAGTGTTTAGCCCAAAAATGTGGGCATATTTATCACAACAACCAGGGGTCCAGGACTGGTGGGACACCACTTGGACCACAGTGGACAAAGCTTGCCACTACAACACACATCTCCATATTGTCCAATTTCTGCAGAAAGACGAAAGCCTCCTCATGAGATCTAATCTGAGAAGAACATAAGATTGGGTGCCATGGTGGGGTGGGTGAAAGTGCAATGTGCTTAGTTGTGAAGCATTATCACATGGGCATCTTGGCAGTGATGAACCCTAATCTTCATTCCTAAGAAAAACCACTAAGAAATGCAGCATATTAAAATGAAGTCTTGTAAGATAAAACCTGAAATTCATGTTAGAGGCCAAAAAGAGATAGGACTCGCACCCAATTGACGATTTGAATCGATTATAATTAACACTAGCACTGCATTTATCAAAATTCACCTGACTGCATTTATCAAAATTCACCTGATGGAGTGTGCCTTGCCTTTCCTGAAATAATGCTTTCACATGAAGGGCAGACTTTGCTTTTATATTCTACGGAATAAAATTTGCAATCTATAATGTAGTAGCTGGTTGTTAGGTTTGATGGAGAATAGCATGGAAAATAAATTAAATTATAATTAATTTAATGTTATTGTTAATTTAAAAAAAAAAAAAAAATTTCAAATCAAATCAAAAGAAGCTTTATTCGGTGTAGTAGTTTACAACCATAAAATCATATTATAACATAAGAAATTCAACATTCACATTAAAAAAGATAATAGGGTAAAAACAGATTATACAAAAATATTATAAAACAGAATCCAAGGAGGTAACTTCGATATTATATACACTTATTAGAAACATGACCACGTTTTCCATAATTTCATTGTAGAGTGCAGGCAAGATAGTTTAAAAGATTGTAGTGCAAAAAAAAAAAAAGATATCACATGTGCAAAGGTAATGCATAGTGTACAAAAGCTGCAAAGGATCTCTGAGATTTAGTTTAAAAAGTCATGAAAACACAAGTTATTAAAAACAGGCATGAAAAACTTCTTGCGGTGTTATTACATAATTCGAAAACGTCATAATCTTATTATGTTACATATTATATTACAGGGGCCAGATAAATAATCCATATATATACACACAGTTTTTATGGATAGTTCACATTGTATTTCGGTACTTAATAACAGCCTTTAAAAACAAGGCGGTAATCATAATGATTTGTTCATTTTCCATCAATTGTAACCTTAAAAAGGCTGTTCTACATTGTCTTAGGCCCCAGCTTCTATTGTTAATTTAGTTTTTTTAAATTAAAGATTTTATTGAGGAATTATTATGTGAATTGTTTTATTGTGTAATAGTTATTTATGTAGTCATTTGAAATTTTACAGTATATTTAAATGTACTATTTTTGTAAGTAATTTATATTTTAGGAGCAGGTTGTTGATTTCCTAGGGGAATAGGGTGAGAAGTCATTGAAGTAATACTATTTTCTACTTTAATGTAAAAAATATTTAATTGATAACTTGATAATTATGTATTTATTTTTTATTGGTGGACATATTAAGTACTTTGGGCCTGAGTACAATGGTGGCGGTCGGACAGCCGACAGGCCTTTCTGTCCGACCGCTGTGCTCTGATACTGGCAGTCGTACCCAAAGTTGTCGGGCGCAAGACTGCTGGCTCCGCCAGGATCATAGATCCCGATGGGGTGGCGGTCGGAGCAGCGTACCTGAATGGCGGGGGTGCTGAGGCAGGCACCGCTGTTTGGATTATAATATCCCTTTCCGACAGCCTTTTCATGACGGGAATCCCGTCATTAAAATGTTGTTGAAAAGGATATGGGGGGCCCCAAGTAGGACCCCCTGCTGTCCTAGGCCACTGAGAAGTGGCCCTGGGGGCACATGTAGTGCCCCAACTCACCTCCATGCACTGTGTGCCATGCACAACATGGAGCTTGGCATGGGGTGCATGGATGTGCAGGAGGTGGTGGATGGCATCGGCATGTGCATCTGCCCTTTACTAAGGATGCAGCATGCCCCTGACTCAGTTACATTGTGATACGGCAGTCGGACCTCCCGCATGCTTGTCGGCAGTCTCCTGACCACCGCAATAGTGGCCGACGGTCTTACCAACCAGCATCAAAATTATGCCCTTTTTTACAATTATTTATTCATTTTTTGATGTTTTTAAATTAATATTGAGAACAATTATTTTTAATTTATTGTGTGCTAAAGTAAATTTTTTTAAGTTTATTTAATTTGTTTACTGTTTATTTTTTGTAGGTATTTAAGTAGATATTTTTTAATTGTTTACTTTCTTTTATTTTAAGTTGTCAAGTTTTTTATACCATATAATATGTAATTCATTTTTCCAATATGATTTCATTTTTTTCTGATGTTAGGTATTTACATGTTTTGCATGAAATGATTAGGAGGTGGGATGCTATTTGTAGTCCATCCAAAGTACAACATTTTCCCGACTCTTTCTTAGAATGTACTGGGAATAGAAAATTTAACCCCTCCAGAGTCCAAGACTTTCCCTACTGTGGTGATGTTGGAGTTGAAATAGTATCCACTTCATGTACTGTTGCTTACAATGGAGTGAAAATCGTAAATCTAACCCTTCCAAAGTCCAACACTTTCTTTACTGCTGCTTAGAGTAAAGTGGGAATAGTTATTCTAACCCCTCCAGAATCTAACACGTTGGTAATGTTGCTTAGACTGGAGTGGGAATAGTAAATCTAACCCCTCTAGAGTCCAACAAATTCCCATTCTGTTGCTTAGAGTGGAGTGGGACTATTAAATGTAAACCCTTCAGAATTCAACATTTACTGTTGCCGGAGTGCAACACTTTCTTTAGTGTCGCTTAGACTGGAGTGGCAATAGAAAATGTCACTACTGTGTAGTCCATCACTTTCCCTACTGTTGCTTAAACTGGAGAGGGAATAGTAAATCTATCACCCCAGAGTCCAACACTTTGAGTGAAAGAGTGAGTGAAAAGTAGGTATTGAGTGAGCGGGAATGAAGGAATGAGTATGAAAGTGAATGCAAGAGAGTGAGTGAGAAAGTGAGTAAGAGTGAAGGAGGGCACGAGGGAGGGTGTGATGGAGAGGGATTGCATGAGAGTTGGTGAATGAGAAAGCAAGTGAGAGGGAGTATAATTAAGGGAGTAAGTGAATGAAAGGGTGAGTGACTAAAAATGACAGATTAAATGAAAGGGGCGAATGAGTGGAAGGGGATAAGTGAGTATATGAGAGAGATTGAAGGAGAGAAAGTGAGGGAGCAAGTTAGAGGAGTTGAGTACGCAGTAGGGAGATAGAGAATGTGGGTATGGGTCAATCTGCCTGACTGTTTGAACATAAATAGATGTTTTTTAATGCTAGTAGTAATGAATCCCAGAATGCATTTGGTTTTCTTCTATCTCATGTTTGGGGTTTTATTACCAAGTTTTACCCTTCCCTCAAATGTGACTCGGTTCTTTCCTCTGCAGAATGTCTTTGAAGTGTTTTAATGCAAACCATAGTAAGCACATTCAGACATAGATGTCTCCTATTTCTCTCTATGAGCTGAACTCAGACCTATTATGTAATTCCACTCTCATATGAATATTTTGCGTCAAACAGAAATGTCTAATTAGAAATAGGCAATTTGTAAAGTTGCTGTTCTAAACAAAGACAGTGGGTTTCACGTGACACAACCTTAATGTCATTACCTAGTAGGCAAAGGTCCCTTCTAACTCTACAGCAGTTTCCAGGGTTATCTCAGAGGACGTTTTTAGTTTCTAGTCAGGTCAAAAGGTCACCATGCATTCCAGGCCCTTCACCCACCCCACCATGGCACCCAATACCCACAGTGTCACGCTGTGCGCCCAACCTGCCATGGACAGTCAACCTCTGCTGTATACATGTTCCAGCTGTGTGCAGTTAAGAATGGTAGCTACAGTTACAGCTGCAGTTATTGTCATACATTTTTGTTATAGGGTAGCCACTTCCTTTATTTGTTTGCATACCAGTCACTTGTTGGTAAGATGCTAATATACAGCAACTTATGTCAGGTTCCTTGTTGACACTGCCAGCATGTTTTTTCTTTGAACCTTTCTGTGAGCTGTTGCTTTCTATAAGAAAATGATTGTTGCCGTTCAATATCACTTTCATTTCCAGAGAAGGCAGAAAAGAGTGGTATGCCAGTGGCGCCTTCAGGACGTATTGTAACGTACCTATAGTGAATAACTACAGATGACTTGTAATGCCATTTTCTTGTTGCAAGTGAACTATGATGCCTCCACAATGAAAAAAATGAGTGTATGGATTACAAAGGGAGATTGAACCCTTCCATTAATTTTATTAGCTTTACTGCCTTTTACCACCTTTGGTACGTCCTTATTGACGGAAGGACTCGGTAGGTAGATAAGACTAGAGTTTTCCCCTGTAGCTCACTTTCCATGTCCTCAGTACCCAAGAAAAGAGTTACAAGTACTCTGATGGCATGTTAGAGGGAAGTAAACATAAGTGATTTGTAACTTTTCATTGAGCAATATAGAGTTATAGGTGCTGCTGTTATTGTGCCACAACATCAAGTGCTGAGGGATTAAAGTAATCTGTCCTGCTTTTTTGTCTTTAAAATGTTATATTTTACTATACAATGCGTAAATGTGAATAGTTGCATGTATACATGTATGGAGAACCTTCTAATGTCATCATTTCATTTTATAGTAGATCTCCAGAATATTTTCAGTGTTTCCTTCAATGGTGTTCCAGACCCTATTCCCCTAAAAAGTGTGCGATTAAGGAAGACGAGGCCTACATTCCATACAAGTTAGCCAAACTATATATCACCAAGGTAAGAATGGGATTTTTGCATTGCAACAGTCTTTCTTTAAAACGACCACTATTTTAGAAAAAGCTAAATAATTCTTAAATGTATTATTGATCACCTTCCTTCACCGGATTGAGTTGATAATAATTCTAGAAGAATGAACCCCATATATGTATTATTTATCACCAATGATGCCAAAACAAGTTGCAGTACATGTACATAGTATATCTAGATTATTATTATTATTATTATTATTATTATATCTGCATAGGCATTCTTTATAAATATATGTGACAACTATTTTAGAAACAAAATACTACTTAGAAAAGAGGATTACTCAGGGCCTTATTTAAAAGAGAGCAGTGGCAGGACATATGATAGAAAGGCAGATGTATCTTTTGTTCTCCTCTGCAGACTGTAGCTCCATTTAGAGCACATCAGTATGCAGTGTTGTTGATGGCGAAGCCACCGCTGGATTGTGCCACTGGAAGCACCCATATGTTGGACCTAAAGCTGAAGAAAATGGTATCAGGTTGGGCAGACACTTTACAGTGGTTCGCCGGATACCATTTCTTCTTCCTTGCGGTTGCCATTGAAACTATGTTGGTCTTTACAGAAATATATTGTAATGCCCCCCACACCCTGTAAAGCCATTCGTCATATGAGTCCTGGAAATGTAACTTGACTTGGTGGTCGTATCAATAGGACTTACAAATATATTTTCAGTTCATCCATGCAACCATGTCAGAGTAGATGGGCCTTTCTCTTTTTCACCCTAAAGGGCTCCCAAATTATAGGCAGGGACTATTTTGGGGAAAATGTCTGCCACAATGCCAGACATCTTTAAATGTCTCAAAAGCCTAATTGAGTACCTATTTGGAAGTATGCAATAGGAGAGACCCAAGCTACATGGTCGATTTTATGAGAGATATTTTTTATATTTATTTCTCATGGATTTAAATTTTAGTAAGAAAGACCATGACAATAGAATTGTCACCAAAACGGAATATAAACCTGGTGTTGAAAAAACACTATTTTGTCCATTGGAATGTAGTCATTCATTGGCAACAACACTAATCAATAAAGATAAGAGCGAAAGGTGCATAAATGTGCTGAGCTGGAATCATGATGATCATCAAACATATCTTGAAGGAAAATATGTGTGCCTGACTTTCAATAAGCAAGAACTAGAATGTGTAGCCTGCTGTCTGTGCACACAATTAGAGCGACTATCTTCTTACAGTGAACAAACCCAAACATTTGCAGAAATTAATTTCAAAGTGTTTGAGAAATGGCGAGTGTGCCAACAACTACAAAATACCCATTCCAACTGTGTAAAACAAGTAAATGAGATACTCCAACCCTCATTGGGATTTTGTGGGCCAGGAGGCACATAGAATGCCTATCAAGGCTTTTTTAGAAACATGGAGACAGACGCACTAGGAAACATTTCACTTCTCATTTATTGTGCTATACATTTACAATTCCACAATATCTCAATACAATGCAAAGCTTAATCTCCATATAATTCTGCGTTAATTACACCTGTAATTCCTTATGCATGTTGCGCCTCCTCAGGGGGTGGGTCAGATATACTGTGGGCATGGGGAACCCCTGAAATTCTACACCCCAAAAAGACACCTCAACAACACACCTATGGGTGGATTCATCGGGGACTGTGTTAGACCTCAATTTCAACAAGTCTCAACCTAAGGCATAACACAGCATATCAATCAATTAAGTTCAGACCAAATAAGTGAATTGTACGATTTTTTATTACAAAATTTCAAAGGGTACAATACAGAAATTGCAAAGTGCAGATGTATAAAGCCATTGCCATGAAGGTATTCAGCAATGAGGCAATACAAAATTATGGGCAAAATCAAAAATATTCTAAGTCCCAATGAGTAGCAAAATCAGAAAGAAATCAAACGAAATCTCTAGTATCATCAGAAATGTTTCATTAGATTACTAGATCGTTCCAAATTTGAGGGTTTATAAAGGAATTCTTCTCATAGAATAGAGTTAAAACTGCAGATTCATTGTGGTGTGAGCAAAAGAATACAATTTCAGCAAATCAGAGCACAGTAAATTAGAGCATCATACTACCTTACCACCTAAGCTCTATCCCCCTACATGAGTATTAATTCGGGGAGATGGACTAAAATCATCTGGAGATGCCAAAACAAACTAGTTTCAAAAGCAACAATGAACTGTTGTGAATGAATGTAATGCTCGTTTATGTTTCTTGCCATGAACTGTGCCCTCAGCGCAGCAGTGGGATTGGCGGACACTGCAAGGTAAATGTATTATTCTAACTCCAGTCCTAGAATATTTGGGGAAAGAGCAGCTTTCTCCCAAATAGTCCATGGGGCTTATTTACTATTCTAACTCCAGTCCTGGAATATTTTTGGGGAAAGTTGTACATTCTCCAAGTATTTGTAGGAAGGGCTGAAAAGTAGTAATTTTGAGTTGCAGAAAGTGTGGCCATGAGGGCATAGCCCAGGGCAAAAAACTAGGAAAACCGAATGTAATACAGCGGGCAGGATAAGATGATGAAACCATGAATGTTTTAACATTACTGAGACCATGTTTGAAAGACGTCTTCGAAAACAACATAATTCGGAAATAAACAATCATACTTTTGCTTGACTGTGTGCAGCAGAAATAATAAACAATGAACATGCAGGGTGAAACATGCCATTTTAAACAGTATTGCATTGAGGCCTAGCTGAGGCCCAGTTAGCATAAGCCAAGGAAAGACACTTTAATAAGTCCTAGCAAAACCATGGTGCAAGGGTGCCTGCATTGTGAGAAAGAATGTTTTTGTGCGGGAAGAGACACCTTCCTGCTCAAAAACAATCCTCTGAGGCATTTTCCTCTTTCTATGTGTGCTGCAGAAAGCAGCACATTTAGAAAGAGGAAAAAACGAGGAGCAAGAAAGATATTTCTCCTCGTTACGCCTCATCTGGGGAGCATAGCATTTTCACACATTTCTAGGGCTATCACTAATGGTAAATCATGGAATGCACCAAATTCATGGGTAGATTCAGGCTGAAACTTTCGAAGCAAAAATTAAAAAGTAACAAACTAGTTTTAAAAAAAGGGGTTAACCAAAGAAGCGTTTAGATATAGCATGCACGAGAATTGATCAAATGGACAGAAAATCTTCACTACAGGATAGAGCAACAAATCCAGCAAAAGACCCATCCTATTAACTAAATCATCTTTCAATCTCCAATGGTGGAATGACTGATAATGTAGCATATTATTCCTGTTGTTAAAGAGTTTGGTGTGCAATTTGTCAGTTCCTTTAATGATGCTCACATCCAAGAAATCAATGACGTTTTTATCAATTTTGTGAGTGATTTTGATATGGTCTTCATTTTAATCCAGCTTTCTAGTATTCGTGAGCAACGTGCTTTCAGTTTTGACAATTTAAAAAAAATAAAAATCTACAATATTGTTTTTATACCCTCTGACCTTTGTTATCTAGACCAGATCCATTCAAATTCGAATCTGTGCATAAAGATGTTTACGTGTGATGGTGCTCTTGCTTGTGTTGCATAAGAAACATTAAATTGACAATATTCTTCTCTTGCCTTCTCTCCCTTTTCCTTTCCTTCCCTCTTTCCGTTTCATAGATTGAGAATGATATGCAACAAATGAAAATGAATCACATGAAAAATCTGAAAGATTTGCAGCTTACTTCAGAAGAAATCCAGGTAGTGGTCTGTGAGAATTGATATTTTATGTACATTCTCTTGAAAGCAATATTTAAAAAAATCTAATAGTAGTGGTTAACTACTGTATTTACTAAATACACTTTTGTTACACTGAAAGCCAATTAGTAGATATAGCAGCCAAAGGAAAGCCAATATAATCTAGGTAAAGTAAATAATCGCATAAATGGTACAAGACTCAAAGTCTATAGTAGAAAACTGTCCGCACATTCTATATTTTGTGGGTTATCATTGTTAATAGACAAAAAGGAGAATTTAGCAATTATTTGTTATTTGAGCACAACAGGATTTTACCTATAAAATGTAAAGATTCTTTTGGGCAAAGAAGGCTAACCTCTATTGAAACTGTATGATTGTTGTCCAAGTTTATTGCATGCACAACAGACATCCATGGGAGATATTTGAATACATGTGTGCAGAAGTGACATCAAACACGAAGAGAAAATGCAGTTGTAAAAATACTGATGGAAAATAGGTTATATTTGTGAAGCTCAAATATTACTTCAGTTACATTTTTATAGCTCGATATCTGACTTGTATATGAAAGTATTACTTCAATTTTGTAGTTCTTTAAACTTTTGACAAGAGTTTTATGCAGTCATATATTTAAAAACGGCCTTGTAGAAATTGGATTGCTTAACTATGACAGAGTGAGAGAGGCAAAGTCTTGAAGTAAGTTGTGGATGAGCTCCCACAAATGCAAAATAATAAAGTTCCAATTCACTAATTAGTTTTTGTGATTCATTTCTAGCTTACCCTTAATTTTGTGCTACTAGCAGCAAAGATTTCCTCTGAGAAAATTGAATGTGGCATATGAACTGCAATACCAGCACCAATACTGCAGTTAAGAAATAGTCCAGTTAAAATTCCCAAAGTGATTTAGTTAAAAGAACAAAATGCAAAATCCAAAATGACACCCAAATGAAGTAACTCTAAAATCAGCATTTATTACAAAAATGAATCTTGATTATTATTTGAATTGAAAGTAGATGAAATGAAACATTGTGCTGACTGCATATCTCAATAAAATGGTGTGTGTAGGCAGCATTGTATTAATTTCTGTCCTATCATCAATGTTCTCTATATGCAGGGTTTTCTCTATGCCCCAGAAAAGTAGATGTTGATTTCCTTTGGGTTGTTGACTATGTCCAGTTTTCAATGGTCCATGGTTTTACTTCAGGGTGAATGTAGTTTTCCCTGACTTTAGGACCTTCCATACTTTTCTTACTCAGGGCCCGATTCCGATGCGGTTTGGAAATCTTCCCGACCGAATCAGTTTGGGAATGGTTTCCGACTGACCGATTACGATACATCCGGATGCTTCTAGATACGATTTGGTTGGACTCCCATTGACTTCAATGGGAGCCTATGTTCCGTTCAAATGCATAGGCTCCCATTGAAGAAGGGGTGGCTGGGCACCCTGTGGCGAGCACCCCCTGGTGCCTGCCACACTTTGCATGGCTGGTAAGGGGGGACCAATGGGTACCCCCACGGGCCCCATTGGGAAGGCTCCGGGTGCAGGGTGGCCCGTTACGGGCCCCCAAAGTCTTATTCCGACTGACCGAGTCAGACAGCACGATTCGGAAAGGCTGTCCGAATCCAGCATCGTAATTGGTCATTTGGAAACGCAGCCTGTAGAGACGTACGATTCTGCTCCGTACGGCTCATTCATTCCAAATGCCGTCTGGTTCGGATTGGGATATTCCTAACGCCTAACTCGCATCGTACTCGGTTGGTCGGAAACATTTCTCATTTGGTCGAAAAGACACGTTCCCGATCCGAATCGGACGGAGCAAATGCCGTTAGGAGGCCTTCCAAACTGCATCGGAATCGGCCCCTCAGTAGAGAAATTCCAACTGAAGCATGCACCCCTCATCTAGACCTTGACCCTCTTTGTCTATGTGTGTCAGCAAAAGGATGGCTTAATTAGTTTTTGGAGCCCCTTTCAGGTCCATAGATGCAGGGTAAATCTGACAACATTCTTTCTTCAGGGCTTCACCAAACAGATGGAAATTCTTCTAGGAAGCAACCAGTCATCTCTTCTTCACTGTTCTAACAAGCTCTCTCCGCAAGGTGAAGTTGCAGCTTTTGTAAAGGGTGACCTGATCTGTGATTGCCAACAATTACTGAGTGACTCAATTTAGATTTTCTTCACATTCCCACGCTACATTTGACAACTATGTAGCCCCAGTCCTTGTTCCACAAAGGTGCCTTGCTGGAAAACCAGCCCAACAGTGCCTTTTGCAACATTTTCACAAAATGAAAGAGCTAAGAGTTGCTTAGAGTTTCCTTGCACTCTCTCACCAACCTGGCCAAATGCCAGCCCACTGCTACCACCAGAGGATCCTAGAACAGCTGCTGCCCTCTTGGATACATCTTCTTTCACCCCATAAGGAAAAGGACTCCTTTGAGTCTGCAAGGCCCACTCCTATGGAAGAGAAAAGGTAGTCGCAATCTTGTGTGGCATAGGAGAAAACTAACCTAACAGTAAGGCCATTGTTTTCAGAAAGCTTTGAAGTCTGAAAGTTGACTACTTCAACCTCAGCGAGCACGAGGTGTAAAAACACCTACCTAAAATTAACTTTGAGCCTCAGGAGACTTAACTAAAGATAAGTGTAAGGCACTGGGTTATTATTTGAGAGGGGTGAGAGGCCCACTCAAATAATAAACCCAATCCTTGTCAGGATGAACTGCAAAGGTCACTAAATAAACCTGTGCTTAACCCTCTGGTAGCCTGGCATAAAAGCAGTCAGTTTTAACTTAGAAGCAATGTGTAAATTATTTATGCAGAGCTCAAATAGTAATAAAGTGAAAACATACAAGAAAAATCCCAAACCAATTTTGAAAACTAGAGGACATTTTACTAAACTGACACCAAAATGACAAAAATCCATTACGTAAAACAGGAGTTATGAATATTTTAAGTTTTAGGTGAAAATAGCACCAAGAAGCACAATGGACCACTCGCAATTATCTGGTCATGCTAGACTGGGACAAAGTCAAAAGTTCAGACCGCGATGAAGCGCAGATCAAATACAGAGATCAGGTTCATCCCGGGGAAGTTTTACCTATCAGTTCAGTTCCACACGAGGAGCCTCAATCAGAGCTTTGCGTTGGTGGGGGACCACAAGTAGATTGCTATTGACTTGAAGAGCTGGTCAGGTGGTCGCTGCCGACATGAAGAGCACCATGTGGGAGAGATAAGGAGTCTGTAGCCTGGAAGGTTGCCCTGGCAGTTGATGCAGGTCCTGCAGTGGCGTCAGGGAAGTCTGCCCATGGTCACGAAGAGATCAGGGACAGTTCTTGTCAATGCAAAGAGCACATAACCTCCAGATTTTCACCTGTCGTCTGATGGAGGTGTACACTATAACAGCCCAGGGACCAGAACCTGGGGGGAAGGCACCTCTTGGGGACCAGGCCTCACTCCAGCAAAGGCCAGCAGTAGGGTCCAGGCAGGAACCGGTTGGTGCTAGTCAGCTGGGCAGTTGCAAGGAAGGCCTCAGGAAGCTTGTTGAGTCCCTGGGGCTCAACCAGGATATTTGCCAACTTATCCTTGGAGTCACTTCTGTGACCCTCAGTTCAAGGCAAGCAAGCCCAGTCTCTCTAAAAGCTTCAAACAGCAGGCCAGTCCCTCTTCTGAGTCTCCACGGGTCCAGGAGTGATCGGATGAGAGGTTCTGAGGGTGCCACTTTTATACCAAGTGCCATCCTGTGTGTGGTGTCACCTTTTTTGTATTTCTAGTCATCTCTGGTGTATCTCTGGGTTTGGCTCCTATCTGTCTAGGGGGACAAAGGGCAGGCAGGCCCACATGTGAGCTGCATTTGCAGGTGACAAGGTAGGCAGCTTCAAAAGTCAGGATGGGGGTGTGCACAGCCCTCAGACTACCCTCTGAAGTTCAGGAAGGGCTAGGTACACCCCCAGACAATTCTGCTCAGGAGAGGAACACCCAACTCCACATCAAAGGCTCTTTTCTCCCCTGTCTGGGAGTATTACATATCACACCACTGGAGAAACATTAACAGTCATGTAACCCTGGAGTCTGGCAGGAAGGAACATTTGGTGTAGGCAGAAATATGGCAACTTTGCAAAGGTGGCATTTTCAGAATAGTAAGTTAAAATCTGACTTTTCCTATTGGAGAAGATTTTAAATTGCATTTCAAATGAGTGGAAGAAGTATTTCTCTATGTTCTCTCAAACTGAAGTTAGCACTTATTACGTGTAATAAGCTAGCTCAGTGTTTTCTATGGGAGAGCAATCCTAGCCACAATGAAAAACAACTTTTGGATTTTTCACTGCCAGGAAATGTAAAACTTAAGTACGCATGCCCTACTGTTTAAGTACTGTGCACCCTGCCCCATGAGCCTTTAGGGCCTATCTTAGAGGTGGCTTTTCAGTATTAAAATTGAAGGTTTGGGCCTGGCAAAGGTTTATTGTGCCAGGTCGAAATGCATGTTTTTGAGGGCTACTTTAGTGGGTGGCACAATGGGTGCTGCAGCCCACTAGTAGCATTTAATGTGCAGGGCCTGGGTACATGTAGTAGCATACAATAGGGACTTATTAGTAGATTAACTCGATCACTCAGGTCTATACCAATTTTACCATATGTAGAAGGGAGAACACAAGCCCTTTACCACTTGTTAGCAGGAATAAGTGCACAGAGTCCTAAAATTCATTAAAATGGTTCAGCAAAGGAAGGCAAAAATCTGGGGTGACCCTGCAGAAAGGGCCAGGTCCAACAGTAAGCCAATAATACAACAGCTCATACTGGTCAAAGGTTTAGGCAAGTTTTGTGAAAGCTTTATAAAAGCCATTATAGCAGTGTAGATAACAAAACTCTAACAGTGACCATTGATCCATTTGTCATTATTTATATACAAACAGTAAAAATTTAGTTTCTATGTTTTTCATAACTGAAGTTAGAGGAATAGGATTCAGGGCAAATTGTTACTTGCCTAGTATAAAATGTACCAATCATGGCTTCTAAATCCTTGTTAATTTTTGGTTCCAATGTGGGCAAACATTTCCATTTCATATTTACACACTAATCAGCTGTCCAGAACTGTCTTTTGAATGTGAACACACCTTTGTTTACGGAAACACATGTGTATAAGCTGTGCTGACATGATCCAAACTTTATAGGGCATTGTACAAAATATCAAAGTTACATGAGAAAATACCCACAATTGGCATTTGTTAGACTTGGCATCTTTTGGCGTGTTTCCCCTGACTTTTTGCTTTCTGACCTCCCGGTTTTGACTCTGTTTTTGCTGGTGTAATGATTCTGCGCACTTTCCTCACTGCTGTCCAGTGGGAAAGTGCAAGTGCTCCTGTAGAAAATGTGTTATGGATTGGTGTTTCCATGATTGGCCTATTTGGTTTATGTGTCAGTCCCTTGTAAAGTGCACTGCGAGTGCCAGGGCCTATAGACCAAATGCTGTTGGTTGGCTGCAGCACTGGATTGTGCCACCCACGCAAACAGCCCGTAAAGTGTAACTCAGGCCTGCCATCGCAGAGCCTGTGCGCAGCCTGGGGCTGCCATGTCGACTTGGCAAGTGCACACACTTGCAAGTCCCTAAACCTTCCCTTTGCTACATGTTAGTCACCCCTAAGGTAGGCCCCAGGTACCCCTGTGGGCAGGGTGTGTTGTATGCGAAAGGTAGGACATGCCCTGGTGTGTGTGGCATGTCCTGATAGTGAATTACAGCCTAGTTCGTTTTTCACTATTGCAAGGCTACCTGTTCCCCATAGGCCAGAACGGGCAGTTTTGATTATTACAGTTTATAATCCTAACTGACCCCGGGAACATGGTAGAAATTCGAGTTTAGTATGCCTGGACGCAGAATGATAAAATGCATCTTTTAGTGAAGTTGGTTTTAACATTCTGTGTTTGAAAATACCACTTTTAGAAAGTGGGTATTTTCTTGTCTAACCATCCAAGCCTGCCTCTGCGAGGTTGTGTATTCCTTGTCTGGAGTGTGAGTGACAGGGGCTGGGGGATACCAGGAGACAGGGTGAGTCAGCACAGGGCTGAATAGCAAGATCTACATGTAGATGGGTGGGAGGGGTCGCACCTGGGCCCTGAATAGGACAGTGCCTTCCCTCCACAATGCTGGCTCCACCTCCTGTGGTGCGTCTGATGTCCCTGGCCTACTCACTGAAAGAAGGGACGGAGACTTGTCAACAAAGTGCTCCAGAACTGGTTTGGACTAGGCAAAGGCCTCTCTGCCTTCAGAGAACAAAGGAATTTGGGATATAAATATTGGGGCCCTGACCCCATGAATTTAGATCTCGCTGGAATCAAGGAACCTGCCAAGACGAAGAGCTGGAAGAGCTGCCAGGAGGAGTACTGCCCCTTTGCTGTGTTGTTGCTTTGTTGGGTTGGCCTGCAGCTGCTGCTTCTGCCTTGGGCAGTGAAAGGAAGGAACTTTCTACAAACTTGTGCTGAGTATCTCCAAGGGCCTGGAACCGAGCTGGCCTCCTGTTAAGAAGTCTCAGGGACTACAAAGACTTCACAAGCCTCTGGGTACCGCTTCTGGAACGCTGTTTCAGTTGCCACAGAGGAAGGGAACTGCAACCGACTCCGTCAACCGAATCCATTCCCTGGCCGGTGACCTGTTTGCACCGCAGACCGCATCGCCCCGCTTCGCATCGCAACCCTGGTCTCACCGTGGGCGACGTCCGACGCTGCCAACACCGAGCCGCTGCTTGCACCGTGACCTGTGGGCACTGCAGTTCGCATCGCATCGCTTCACTGAACCAGCCGGACCCGACCGACGCGGTCGCTGCAACTAGCTCAAGAGTCGTGACCGCACCGCATTTGGGGCACCGCTCGCACGTCTGCGACGCACCGCTCCGACTCGCACCGCTGTCCGATGCCAGCTCCCGCACTCCGGCTATGTCGCCTGCATCGCAACCTGTCAGCACCGCATCGAGCATCGTCTCACCCTGCATCGCACGCCTTGGACTCACCGACTCCGTCTGCACGACGCTCATCGAGCCGCTTCCTGCACCGCATCGAGGGACACCGCACCTTGCATCGCTCCGTCTTGCACCGCAACCGCGACTGAACGCCGACCGGCTCGTACACTCCGTACCAGCCACAACGAGAAAGGTACTGTGACCGAGTCTGTTCACGACTCTGCTGGCCCGTATCGACGCGGTCGGCTGGAACTGTTAGACTCTGTGGTTTTCAGCATCGCGGTAGGCTCGGACGGAGCTACCGACTCGTACGAACTTTGTTTTTGAACTATTCTTGCAAAGAAGAAGTTACCTTATCAAGTATTCGTTTTTAAAGTATAATATTGTGGATTTTTGTCGTAATTGGTCTTGTCTGAAGTATATCAAAATATTGGTTATTTTTCTAAACTGGTGTGGTGTCCGTTTGTAGTGCTTACACTGTATTACTGTTGGTTATGTGCAAATGCTTTACACACTGCCTCTGAATTAAGCCTGACTGCTCGTGCCAAGCTACCACGAGGGTGAGCAGGGGTTACTTCACGAGTGTAACACCCTTACCCTGACTAGGAAGAAGGGTCCCTACTTGGACAAAGGTGCAAGCCCTTGCCAACTAGAGATCCCATTTCTAACATTGGTTGTCAGCGGTGAGGATAGGACTTGTGTTTGCACTTGACTTACAGTGATTGGTGTGCACTAATACCATATCGCAGACCATTACGTACCACATACTGGTTCTTTTTCTTTTGGCCTATTTTTGATCTTGCCAGTTTTCAACTCACTACTTTTGTCATGCCTGACACAGCTGCATCATCCGTTGCATCTCTGGAAATTATCTTTGAGGAGGATAGGTTGGAAACCTACGCTGTAAAGGAACTACGAGCGATTTGTAAAAACATGAAAGTCCAAATTAAAGGCCTCACAAGGAAGGAGGAGCTACAGAAGGCGCTGAGGGCCTGGGTAGCAGCCAGACATGCCAGTGGGCAGCCTGGTAATCTCAGTGAGGAGGTGGAGGAGCCTATTTCCAGGGTGGATGTGCTTTTGGGTAGGGGGGAACCCGCCAGGTCAGGCAGCAGCAGTCTGTCCCCAGAGGAGCTGGAGGACAGGCGGGAGGCAAGGCAGTTTGAGCTTCAGAAGCTCAGGCTGGAGAGTGAGCGGGAGGAGAAGAGATTGGCCATAGAGGAAAGGAAGATGCTCTTAGAGCATGAGAGAGAACTGAAGGAGCTAGAACTTAGGAGTAAGTCAGGCTCAGATGGTGGCAGCAATTCGTCCAGAAAGGCAGACAGGATTGTGCACATTCCCAAGAATGTAGGCAAGGAGTTCAAGAAGGGGGATGACATACAAAGGTGGTTTCAGGGTTATGAGGCAGCCATACACATGAATGGGGTCCCTGAGGAGAATTGGGGAGCAGGATTGTGGCCACTTTTCCCGGAAGAAGCAAGGGATGCTCTGATAGCTTTGGGTAAGGGGTATCACCTCACCTATGCTGACATGAAGGATGCCCTTCTCACGAAGTATGGTCTTACTCCTGAAAAGTACAGGGATCAGTTCAGGTCCAGTAAGAAGTCTGATGCCAACACTTGGTTGGAATGTGTGGATGTGTTCTGCAGGTCTCTGGATGGTTGGGTAAAGGGCAGTAGTGTAACAGATTTTCAGGGGCTCTACAACTTGATTGCATGGGAGCACTTGTCTAGTCTATGTTTTGCAGATCTGCGCCAGCACCTAGTTGATAGTAAGCTAACTGACCCCAGGAAGCTTGCTATGGAAGCGGACCGCTGGGTGAGTACCAGGGTCCACAAGAAAGCGTTTGGGGAGACTCAGCCAAAGGTGGGCAGGGTCCCCAGCAGAAAGGTGGGGGGGACAAGGGTAAAGCACAGGAGTTCTCTAAAGGGCCCCAAACTAGTACCCAGGGTAAAGGTTCCCAGCCCCCGGTTATAAGAAGAAAGGGGTCTCTACAGGGAAGCCTGTTGAGACCGGCCCTCACAAGTGTTATGCATGTGACCAGGTAGGTCACTTTAAGGGGGACCCCAAGTGCCCGAAGGGGACACAGCCACCCACCGGTGGACAGTCCAAAGTGTTGGCTAGTGTAGCGCTTGGGGAGGAGGGGTGCCCACAGGAGGGTGGGGATCCCGCAGAAATTACCCTTGTCTCACTAGGGGACAGTGAGATGGTCCCAGGAAACCAGGTGCCCCCTAACACAAAGAAATACAGCACCTGGGTGACCATTAATGGGAACAAGGTAGAGGCTCTCAGAGACACTGGAGCCAGTGTGACCTCAGTCCGGTGTCACCTGGTGTCTGAGAAGCAAGTAGTCCCCGGGCATTCCACCAAGTAGTTGCTGTAGACAACTCAGAGCGCCAATGTATGGTGGCGCAGGTTCCCTTTGAATGGGGGGTCTCAGGTCCCTTGAGGGTGGTTGTGAGCCCTACCATGCCTGTAGATTGTCTGCTAGGAAACGACCTGGAGCAGTCCTTATGGAAGGAGGTTGAGCTCAGGTCTCACTTGGAGATGCTTGGGTTGCCAGAGTGGGCATGCGTGTCTACTCGGTCAATGGCAGCCAGAAAGGGTGATCAAGAGGACTTGGAGCCTGAAACAGTGGCCCAAGTCCCTGCCAAGAGAAAGGGCAGGGCGCGGGAAACCGGCCCCGAAGTTCCCACGGACCGGGAGGAGGCGGACCTCGAGGGGACGCCCGGTGCCTACAGGGGAGCAGGTAGCCGAACTGGGAGACATCTCTGAGCTGACCCATTGGCAGCAAGAAGGGGGTCCCACCAGGGAGGAGTTCTGCAGGGAGCAGAACGAGTGCCCTACTCTGGAGGGTCTGCGGCGGCAGGCTGCAGACCAGGCAGGTGGTAATCAGTCCGGGTCACATCTGATCTACTGGGAGAGTGGTCTCCTATACAGTGAGCCTAAGGTTGCTGAGCCTGGGTCAGCCCGTGTGCTGGTGGTACCCCAGGGCTTCAGGACCTTCCTACTGGGTCTGGCTCATGACGTGCCCTTGGCAGGACATTTGGGGCAGGACAAGACCTTTGACAGGCTTGTCACCCACTTCTTTTGGCCCCAAATGCGAAGGCAGTCGGATGCACACTGTAGGTCTTGCCAAACTTGCCAGGCAAGTGGTAAGAGTGGGAGGAAGGTCAAAGCTCCTCTCCAACCTTTTCCTGTTGTTGGAACACCCTTTGAAAGGGTAGGGATGGATATTGTGGGGCCACTGGATCCCAAGACAGCCATGGGCAACAGGTACATCCTGGTCTTGGTGGACCATGCCACCCGGTACCCGGAGGCAATCCCTCTCAGGACAACGACGGCGCCAGTGGTGGGCCGGGCGTTAATGGGGATCTTTTCCCGTGTGGGATTCCCCAGAGAGGTGGTTTCTGATAGGGGGACCAATTTCATATCCAAGTATATGACATCCCTGTGGAAGGAGTGTGGTGTAACCTACAATTTCACCACTCCTTACCACCCACAAGGAAACGGTCTGGTGGAGAGATTCAACCAGACCTTGAAAGGCATGATCAAGGGTCTAACAGAACCCATGAGGCGTAAGTGGGACGTCCTCTTGCCATGCCTACTCTTTGCATACAGGGAGGTGCCTCAGAAGTCTCTTGGGTACAGCCCCTTTGAGCTCCTGTATGGCCACCCTGTCAGAGGACCTCTGAGTTTGGTAAAGGAAGGCTGGGAGGCGGCTCCCAGGAAAACTCCCCAGGATGTATTTAGCTACATGCTGGCCTTTAGAAACCAAACTGCCCGCTTCAGGAAACTCGCTCAGGCGAACCTAGAAGCAAGCCAGGAAGAAATGAAGAGATGGTATGACCAGAATGCCACTCTGGTCGAATTTCAACCTGGGCAAAAGTGTGGGTCATGGCCCCAGTGGCACCTTGTGCCTTGCAGGACAAGTGGACTGGGCCATATGAGGTAAAGGAGCGCAAAAGTGACGTCACCTACCTGGTGGATTTGCAGGCTCCAAGGAACCCCTTGAGGGTCCTTCATGTGAACCGCCTCAAGCCCCACTTCGAGAGGTCCGAAGTGAGTATGCTCTTGGCGACAGATGATGGGGTGGAAGAGGAGAGTGAGCCTCTCCCTGACCTCCTGTCTACCAAGGAGCATGATGGGTCAGTAGAGGGTGTGATCCTCTCCCCTACTCTGACTCAGGAGCAGCAGGGGGACTGTCACCAGTTGTTGGGACAGTTCGCCCCACTGTTCTCTCTGACCCCCGGTGTAACTCACTGGTGTACCCATGACGTGGACACTGGTGACAGCCCTCCTGTGAAGCACAAGATTTACAGGTTGACTGACCGGGTCAGAGCCAGCATCAAGGAGGAGGTCTCTAAGATGTTGGCGTTAGGGGTGATTGAGCCCTCCCACAGTCCTTGGGCCAGCCCAGTGGTCTTGGTCCCAAAGGCTGCTGCGCCCGGTGCCACTCCAGAACTCCGGTTTTGTGTGGACTACCGTGGGCTCAATGCCGTCACCAGGACTGACGCGCACCCCATCCCCAGAGCTGATGAGCTCATTGATCGGTTGGGAGCTGCCCGGTTCCTCAGCACGTTTGATTTGACGTCTGGGTACTGGCAGATTGCCTTAACCGATGGGGCCAAGGAGAGATCAGCATTCTCAACCCCAGAAGGTCATTACCAATTCCGGGTGATGCCCTTTGGGTTGAAGAATGCCCCTGCCACCTTTCAGAGGTTGGTCAATCAGGTGTTGGCTGGGCTGGAGGATTTCAGTGCCGCCTACCTGGATGACATTGCTGTGTTCAGTTCCAGCTGGGAAGAACATTTACAGCACCTTGAGAAAGTGTTGAGGGCTCTGCAAGGTGCAGGCCTCACGATCAAGGCCAGTAAGTGCGAGATCGGGCAGGGTTCTGTGGTGTACTTGGGACACCAGGTAGGAAGCGGCCAGGTGGCGCCCCTACAACCCAAGATTGACACCATTCTGGCTTGGGAGCCCCCAAGACCCAGACAGAGGTGAGAGCCTTCTTAGGTCTCACCGGCTACTATAGGAGATTTGTTAAGGGCTATGGCACCATCGTTGCCCCCTTAACAGAGCTGACCTCTAAGAGGCAGCCCAGGAAAGTGATCTGGACTGAGTCCTGCCAGAAAGCTTTTGATGCCCTGAAGGCAGCCATGTGCACGGCGCCCGTGCTCAAGGCACCTAACTTCTCCAAGGAATTCGTCGTGCAGACTGACGCTTCAGAGCATGGCGTGGGAGCGGTGCTCTCACAACTGAACGAAGAGGGCCTGGATCAGCCTGTAGTCTTCCTTAGCAGGAGACTACTCCCCAGGGAACAGAGGTGGAGTGCCATAGAAAGGGAAGCTTTTGCTGTGGTCTGGGCGCTGAAGAAGTTGAGACCATACCTGTTTGGGACTCACTTCCGGGTTCAGACAGACCACAGGCCCCTCAGATGGTTGATGCAAATGAGGGGTGAGAATCCAAAACTGCTGAGGTGGTCCATCTCCCTACAGGGAATGGACTTTACGGTGGAACACCGTCCTGGTACGAGAACACGCCAACGCAGATGGTCTGTCCAGGTTCTTCCGCCTTAGTGAAGAGAACTCCAATGGGGTTGGGTAGTTCTCCCTACTTTCAGCTGGAGGGGACATGTGTTAGACTTGGCATCTTTTGGCGTGTTTCCCCTGACTTTTGCTTTCTGACCTCCCGGTTTTGACTCTGTTTTTGCTGGTGTAATGATTCTGCGCACTTTCCTCACTGCTGTCCAGTGGGAAAGTGCAAGTGCTCCTGTAGAAAATGTGTTATGGATTGGTGTTTCCATGATTGGCCTATTTTGTTTATGTGTTAGTCCCTTGTAAAGTGCACTGCGAGTGCCAGGGCCTATAGACCAAATGCTGTTGGTGGGCTGCAGCACTGGATTGTGCCACCCACGCAAACAGCCCGTAAAGTGTAACTCAGGCCTGCCATCGCAGAGCCTGTGCGCAGCCTAGGGCTGCCATGTCGACTTGGCAAGTGCACACACTTGCAAGTCCCTAAACCTTCCCTTTGCTACATGTTAGTCACCCCTAAGGTAGGCCCCAGGTACCCCTGTGGGCAGGGTGCGTTGTATGCGAAAGGTAGGACATGCCCTGGTGTGTGTGGCATGTCCTGATAGTGAATTACAGCCTAGTTCGTTTTTCACTATTGCAAGGCTACCTGTTCCCCATAGGCCAGAACGGGCAGTTTTGATTATTACAGTTTATAATCCTAACTGACCCCGGGAACATGGTAGAAATTCGAGTTTAGTATGCCTGGACGCAGAATGATAAAATGCATCTTTTAGTGAAGTTGGTTTTAACATTCTGTGTTTGAAAATACCACTTTTAGAAAGTGGGTATTTTCTTGTCTAACCATCCAAGCCTGCCTCTGCGAGGTTGTATATTCCTTGTCTGGAGTGTGAGTGACAGGGGCTGGGGGATACCAGGAGACAGGGTGAGTCAGCACAGGGCTGAATAGCAAGAGCTACATGTAGATGGGTGGGAGGGGTCGCACCTGGGCCCTGAATAGGACAGTGCCTTCCCTCCACAATGCTGGCTCCACCTCCTGTGGTGCGTCTGATGTCCCTGGCCTACTCACTGAAAGAAGGGACGGAGACTTGTCAACAAAGTGCTCCAGAACTGGTTTGGACTAGGCAAAGGCCTCTCTGCCTTCAGAGAACAAAGGAATTTGGGATATAAATATTGGGGCCCTGACCCCATGAATTTAGATCTCGCTGGAATCAAGGAACCTGCCAAGACGAAGAGCTGGAAGAGCTGCCAGGAGGAGTACTGCCCCTTTGCTGTGTTGTTGCTTTGTTGGGTTGGCCTGCAGCTGCTGCTTCTGCCTTGGGCAGTGAAAGGAAGGAACTTTCTACAAACTTGTGCTGAGTATCTCCAAGGGCCTATAACCGAGCTGGCCTCCTGTTAAGAAGTCTCAGGGACTACAAAGACTTCACAAGCCTCTGGGTACCGCTTCTGGAACGCTGTTTCAGTTGCCACAGAGGAAGGGAACTGCAACCGACTCCGTCAACCGAATCCATTCCCTGGCCGGTGACCTGTTTGCACCGCAGACCGCATCGCCCCGCTTCGCATCGCAACCCTGGTCTCACCGTGGGCGACGTCCGACGCTGCCAACACCGAGCCGCTGCTTGCACCGTGAACTGTGGGCACCGCAGTTCGCATCGCATCGCTTCACTGAACCAGCCGGACCCGACCGACGCGGTCGCTGCAACTGGCTCAAGAGTCGTGACCGCACTGCATTTGGGGCACCGCTCGCACGTCTGCGACGCACAGCTCCGACTCGCACCGCTGTCCGACGCCAGCTCCCGCACTCCGGCTAGGTCGCCTGCATCGCAACCTGTCAGCACCGCATCGAGCATCGTCTCACCCTGCATCGCACGCCTTGGACTCACCGACTCCGTCTGCATGACGCTCAACGAGCCGCTGCCTGCACCTCATCGAGGGACACCGCACCTTGCATCGCTCCGTCTTGCACCGCAACCGCGACGAACGCCGACCGGCTCGTACACTCCGTACCAGCCACAACGAGAAAGGTACTGTGACCGAGTCTGTTCACGACTCTGCTGGCCCGTATCGACGCGGTCGGCTGGAACTGTTAGACTCTGTGGTTTTCAGCATCGCGGTAGGCTTGGACGGAGCTACCGACTCGTACGAACTTTGTTTTTGAACTATTCTTGCAAAGAAGAAGTTACCTTATCAAGTATTCGTTTTTAAAGTATAATATTGTGGATTTTTGTCGTAATTGGTCTTGTCTGAAGTATATAAAAATATTGGTTATTTTTCTAAACTGGTGTGGTGTCCGTTTGTAGTGCTTACACTGTATTACTGTTGGTTATGTGCAAATGCTTTACAAACTGCCTCTGAATTAAGCCTGACTGCTCGTGCCAAGCTACCACGAGGGTGAGCAGGGGTTACTTCACGAGTGTAACACCCTTACCCTGACTAGGAAGAAGGGTCCCTACTTGGACAAAGGTGCAAGCCCTTGCCAACTAGAGATCCCATTTCTAACAGCATTGCAGCATGCTGAATCTCAAATGAGATAGGACAGGCCTATTTTTATTATGTGAGGAGTCTCCTCCACAATTGCGTAGCCTCTGCAGTTGGAAAATTACTATTTGTAAAATTAAACGTGTAGTTTGTGAATACTAAATAAAGAGCAAACTTACACAAAAGTGTAAGTTTACATTTGTGAATCAGGCCCACAGTCTGTTAAGCCTCAGCATTACAGAAAAACAGCATGCATGGAACTAGGAATTTGGTGGAATATTTCCATTTACTTTTTCCTCTTGTGGAAAACATTTCTTCATGGTGGTAATCATGAGATCATGATGCTTTTCACCATGGCAGCCGGTACGCATCATAACCCATGAAGTTTATTATTTTTATTGAATGTATGCTCAAATCAATTGCAATGGGATTATCTCTTCTAAAATGGAATTTTACACTTTTCTTTCACATTGCATTTTTATTATTTTAATTCTGACATGATGTTTAATACAAGATTTATACTCTCACTCTAATTTCATTAGGAACAGGCAATCATGACTTTAAAGAACCAACACCATATTAAAATGAAACATTTGAAATCCAGATTGGAGACATATCAGCATCAAATCGATAAGAAAAACAACGTTTATAAAAATGTGATTAAGGTAAGAGAAAATGCATTTAGTGACTTCAATATACCGACCGCACAATGCATTGATGGACTCTGTTAACCAACAGAGGTGAAGAGCTGCGGGGAAAGATTATAATAAGGTTGATATCCTCAAAGCCATTTGTGCACCTGTATTAAACATTGGTGCACAATTTTGCGTTTGCAATTCACATAGGACCTCATGTATCATTTGGCTAGTTGCAAATAGTGGACACAAATTGACCACGGACATTTGGCATTCTGCATGTTATGAGGCTAATACGGTATTAATAGTTGACTCACAAAATATATATTTGTAGACGGTTGCAAAACCTCCTGGCTCATGATTATGAATGAAATGTTGCATTTTGTGACCTGGTACGAGCGACTGAGAATGCACTGATGGAGGCCATCTTGGGACGGCAGACGTCCTTCCCTGTGTTCACATTCCCACAATGTCAATTTTTTTAAAGCAACTTGTGTCTGTAGCAGCTGTAAAAAACATGTTGAGATAGGGGGAACAAATCGAGGGCAGCATCCGTTTGTAATGGGTAACAACATTGCTTTTTCAAGTTGGGAAGACCTTTCCGATGCATAAATGGCTTTTGTCCATAGCAAATAACTCTTTCACAGACGCAAATCATGTGATTTTGCAATTTGCAGGCTTTGCAATCATAAAAGTGTTTTTCTACTTGAGGCCCAAAGCATCATATGTAGCAGCGCTATGGCGGAGGAGTGTCACCCCCCCTACCAGTAGCCTAAAAAAAAGAAAAAGAAAATGATAAGAAACCCGGGTTTATTATCGTTTTATTTTGTGTCCTGGCCGAGTCTTTGGGGGCGCCTACAAAAGATTTCTTCAGCTTTGTCCACGCCTCAAACAACTCACCATTCGCTATGGGCTCCTGGATTCAGTGGTAATGCTAATCACCCATGACAACAAGGCGACAGAGTTCCATGACCCCAGCCAACTGAAGGGTTGCTTGGGCATGGCCTCCCCAACTGACATGGAACTGGGACACGCCACTGGCCACATGACTCAATCAACACCTGAATGAGCAAGCAGGCCCTTTGGAGGCCCCATTTGATAAATGACAGTGGCTGGAGGAAGTCACTAGGTGGTGGTCTGTAGGTCCCAAGCCTCACTACACCCGCAAACAACCCCTAACAAGAACAAGTCCCAATCCCCCTTGAAGGCAGCTTCTCCTGCGGATGCTGCACCTTGCCCATGAAACACTGCTGCAGCTGCTCAGGATGCCATGCCACGCATCATCACACACACTGGGGACCACATGGTCTCTGTTAGCCACACGTTCTCCACCTTCAACCATTACCCACAATGATATGCTGCGGACACTCTAGCCCTCCACTCACACTGCACATCTGATGGACCTTGGTTGCTGCACCCCAACACCTAGGTACATCCCCTCCACCCCGACCATATGTAATTTCTCTTTTACGGACCGCATGTCGCACCATGCCCGTACAAGTCCCACACTTCCTACCCCTCAGCCCCCTCCTATCTTATAGGCTTTATTCCCACTCGGACCCTAGACAAGTAACAGACACTGCCCATCAAGGGGCCATTGCACAGAGGCACCTTCTAACGGTGATCTCGCTGAATGTAAATGGTCTCACCCACCACACAAAGTGACAGAAGATTTTTAGTTCTACTAAATCATTGAGACAGACATTGCTCTCCTACAGGAGAGTCGTCTCTCTGATACAAAAGGTCGAAAGCTCAGGTGGAAATCGGTGTGGAGGGATTACCATGCCTGTAACATTGATCCAGAGATTGGAGAAGCTCACACAAACAAACTTTACCGTAAAGATGGTGTCTTCATATTATTGAACAAGCCCCCGTCATCGAAATCCCCCAAGGTCTGGCGAGACCGGCACGGACATTTCATACTCATTAAAGTCTCCATACACGACCAAGTGCTCCTTATAGGCTCCATATATGCCCAACCCAAAATGAAACTTCTCCATGGAACAGGGCCTTCTTGGTGACCTAGTATCAGACTTCTCTCTGACTGATCACTGAAGGCTGCTTCAACCAACTACAAGGGGCTATACTTATACCTCCTATGTGCACGGCACCCTGTCTCGAATAAACTACTTTATGGTCAACGCTCCACTACTCGGTCATCTGGTAGACGCCAACAGCCCCCTCTGGGGTTTCAGACCATGATGCAACCAACTCTGGCTACATTTGGGCATGCTGCGCCCTCCCCCATCCTGCAATAGACTAAACCTCTTTACTATAAGACTCCTGCAGACAAGGAAAGATTGCACTCCTATCTCTGCACCTATGTGGACCTCAGTGAAGGGTCAATTGGGTATTGTAGGGGTGGCCGGAAAAGCCTTGGTAAGGGGGGACTTGATGTGTGACACCTCTCAGCGGAAACGTGAGGTCTCGCACAAACAAGGCCAACTTGAATCCACCCTCGCCTCTAACACAGTCCAGTACTCTCACTCCCATTCGCAGTCCACGTATGAACTCTTCTAAAAGACAAATATGAACACAATGCACTTTATACTTCCAAGGCGCAAAGCACTGTTTTGCCTTAAACAGCGACACTATGAGGGTGGCAAAAAGGTGGCCCGTCTTTTGGCACTACAATTATGACAGCAGTACTCCTCCCGCATCATACCAGCCATTCAGTGGAATAGTGGACACCTCTCACCCACCTGCTTGTCGTCGTAGAGTCAGGGCCGGACTGGCTACCGAGCGTTTTGGAATGCTGCCGAGCTGGGGGCTGATTTCGTTGATGGGGACCTGCGTGTGATGAACGAAATTCGTTTTGCTTTGTTTATTTCGAAGCACACGCAGGTCTCCATCAACTAAATTAGCCCCCACTGCAGTGACATCAGCCCCCAGCTCGGCTGCATTCCAAAATGCCCGGTAGCCAGTCCGGCCCTGCGTAGAGTACTTCAAGACATACCGTTAAACACTTTACACCTCAGATACCGTATGCACCCCTGATGAAATTCCGGACTTTCTCACCCGCAATGGGACCCCGCGCCTCATGGCAGAATAGACAGGCCCCGGAGGCTGGCATCATCCCAGAGGAAAACCTGGAGGTGATTGATGGCTTACCGTATGGCAAAGACCCCGGACTGGATGGCTATCCATCTTTGCGCAGAGTCATGCCAGCCCCACCAACTTGGAAAATATCTCTCTTAAGACGTGGTTATGTTCCCAAATACCAAGATATCATCCTAGAAATAAACTACATTTCAGGTGTCCTTTAAAATTCCAGATATCATGTGCTAGAAAACACTGACAGCAGATGCCAAACTGAAGAGCAACCTCTTAAATTGAAACATTACCTCTTGTGTGATGAACAGTGTCAAGAATTTAGATTTGGGATGCAGTTGAATTTGGTGATAGGCGCTTTTCAAATCGAGTTTTGTAAAATACTTTCCCCCTTTTAGTAACAACACCATTTTGTTGATGTTTGGTAAGGGATAAGAATCCAATACTACATTTTGATTAAGAGACCTCAGGTCCACACAAAAATGAAGGCTGCCATCAGGTTTTGTGGTTATTACAATTTGAGATAACCATTCAGATGCCTCTATGGGCTCAATAACATCATTCCTAACCATTTGTTCTAGAATTGTCTTTACTTCATTCCTAACTTTGTGTCTTCTTCGGACCACTCCTTTCTGTAACATTATTTCATTCATATAGTTTATCACTGTGTCCAGATCACTTTGAAAAACAGACTGAAAGTCATTGAGAGCTTCAAACAAACTAGCATCAGTAACCACCATAATCTGGTCCGGTTCCCTTGGGTTGATTATTATACTCAAATGTTACTGATGCGCCCATCCTACAATTGGTGGCACGACTGAGCCACATACACCTTTCCTTTGACACTGCTGTCCCTGAATTTTGCCTTCGCCCACCTACAGCCTATCGCATCAATGCAACTTCCTTGGTAACCACGTGGGTTTATATCTTTAGGAAGGAGTTCAATGTCTGACCAAGTATTTACAAACATGTCTTTAGGAATTATGGTACATAGGGAGCCAGAGTCAATCATCAAGTCAACTTCTTTTCTTTTGACAGTAAATGTTGCTTTCGGCCTGGTCATTCGGCAAGTGCTTTTCTTCTGGGGTATCTACACTTAGGACTATCATTATGTGATTATCCAATTCCAAATCTACAGCCACAATTCTGCTCCTTCCGTTGCGACATGCAAGGGCAAATTGGCCCCTTTTTCGACACTTTAAGCAGTCTTTACCAATTGCCGGGCAGTCATTCGATTCATGATTATGATGTAGACTGCCACACCTGAGACAATTATGTTGCAGGTATTTTTTTGTTACAGTTTTTCGTTATTTCCATCCTTTGTTTCCAGCTGAGTTCCCCTTTGTCCATGGAAGTTGCATCTTTCCAATTGCATTTATTTCAGAATTCTTTTCATATTCAGCCTCATCTGCCATTCTCACATCATGTATTTTCAAAGCACTTAAATGTTGCATTTCTTTCATACAAACTTCTGATTCCTCAACAATCTTTGCTATTGTGATTTGAGTTAGGTAGCTTTGTGTCACAGACACACTTACGATTGAGGTGGTAGATGAGGCAGATAGGGCCAAGCAGTTTTGTCAGAAGTGGTGGGTTGTAATTGCAGTGTCTAAGCCTGTTCCTATTTGTCTAGCCTCATAAATCATCAACAACTTTGTTATAATAAAGGCTCTGTAGTCCAGATGTTGTTTCTTAAGTTTATTAGGAGACAGGATTCAGAAGTGTGTCCGGAGGCCGGCTGGGTTTCATCTGACTCCAGAAGCACAGATCGTAACACAACATTCTGTAAGCTGACATTCTGAGTCAGCTTAAGGCTACAACACATAGCAGTGATAAAGTATGCAGAGTCCTATGGCCAGTAAAAATGAAATCAGCAAAACAGTAGGGTTGAAGGAAAAAAGTTAGCCAAGGATGCCAGGTCTAACAGATATCAAACCACCAACGTAGGCTAAACACTGAAAAACATAAATCATTCTTATAATACAGAAGAAAACCAATCTATCTGTACAAGATTGGATGGAATTCCTCCCTGCCTTAGAGTGCCAACCCCACCATTGTTCAGCTCGCCAAGTCAATTGTCTTCACTCTTGACAGCCTACTCAACCTCCAGAGTTATATTGCAGCAATGGCCCGCACCACCCACTTCCACCTAAGGATGCTCTGGGGATCAGGCAGCTCATCCCAGGACAGGAACCATAATCAGTTCTATATGTGTTGGTTTTCTCCAGGCTTGACTATGGGGTCTCACTCTTTTTAGGCATTTCCAAAGTTCATTTAGGTTTGCTCAGATCAGTTCTACATGCTGTGGCCTGCTCTGTAACAGGGCACAAGAAATGTGACCACATCACTCCTATGCTGCTTTCCCTCCAATAGCTAACTGTATAGGCAAGAGCCCAATTTAAAACTGCCTGCACCACACACAAGGCACTGCCCTAGTCTGTGTACCTAATTGAAAAATTGAAACTTTTGGGCACAAAACAGGGCTCAAGAAATGCTCAATCCCTTCTCCTGGCGCCTCCACCTTCAAACGAGAGCGACTGATGAACCAGCCATTCTCAGGAAGTGCCACAAGAATTGGGAACTCCCTCCCTTCAACCACATGCCATTCTACTTTTAATAAAATTCTCAAAGCTCTTCTCTTTGAAAGACACTTGGGTTAAATCATTTTTCTCCCACTCTCTCTTGAATGTCTTCCTTTATTTCTTCCTAAATTGTAACATTGATGTACAGCGGCTGCAATTGTTTCATAACTGTACTCTTGTAAAGTGCTCTGTAACCTCCATGCAGTTTCTTCGCTATATAAAATTTCAAAAAATAGACCTTGAACACTTCCCCATCCATCAGACCCCCAAGCACTGAACCCCATTACATATCACTTTCTACATAGTTTCAAAGCAAAGACTGCAAATTTCCAATTACACACCCCACCCGGTGTAGCTTGCTATCTGTGCTGGCAGGCACCCCATATATGGGTAGTAAGTGGTATACAAATGCTATAATCCAATAGATCACAACTTCGGTTAATCTTGTGCTTGTGAGACTTGAAAATTCAATTACTCCCTCTACTCTTGCAAAACCTACTTGGGAGGATTGCTGATTTACAAATCAGAAGCTAAGGATTTCCCTTCAAATGTGTCAATCATTCAACACTTGCATCATACAGAAATGAAGTACACATGCAGGGCAATTTTGCAGGAAATGTGCTCTGTTCAAGAAAGCAAAACTACTTCAATGTCAAGAAAAAGACCGCGCACATGGTTACTCACTGAAAGGTTTGAAATACGTTGATGAATAAAAAGAGAGGACGAAAATTAATTTATGATGCAGTATTGCACAGCAGAGGAAGCACAAAATAGACTTAAAAAAACGACTTTACCTCTAACGTGACCAAATAAAGGAGAAGGTTACTTTTTTAGCTCAAACAAAAATACCAGTTGAGGGATTGGGGCACCATTATTGCATTGTGATTGAATTTTGAAAATAAAATAAATGAACATTCTTTTATTTTTGCTGCTTTCAGCCGAGAATGTGGTAAAGGATCTCATCTTCCAAAAACAGAAATGAAAACCCTAAATTGCAGCTTTCTATTGTTTAGGACTGTAACTTCAGCTACTGTTCCAAATTACAGATCAAACCTAAACTAGGTTTTACGTTAATCAATTGTATTAAATACACTGACTGCCTACACTATAGCAGAGCGAGACTTAGTGAAAATAGACTTTAATGCTTGATATGATACACAACCCAGTGAGTGGGTGCACCAAGTCTTAATAAACTGTTATTTATGACATGTTACCACATGATGGCGCTATTTACCTTTCTTTTAATGATTGCATAGTGTCTAAATATTAAATATGGAAAAGGAATTCTACACAAGTTGTTTATGACTTTCTGGCCCGCGAAAGCACGGAGCAACAGAAAAGCAGTTGGTGGCGTTCGGTTTTGTCTTTGCCCTATTTCTTTACTGTGAAATAAGTCCCTGCATCAAAAATTGCCGTGAGGACGAGTTTAGGGCTAAAATACACCGCAAAATGATGGATTGGCAATTTTTCATACTGCTGAAATTTCGCGTAATTACATGCATGTAAATTTGGCCCAATCAAAGTTGTAACCCTCAAATCATGAAGAAAACGCAACACAAATGATGATTTGTTAATGATTCATTGCATTTAATCTTCTATGCAAATGTATTTGATAACGTCGGTATTTTGAAACATCAACATTCAGATGCCATCCACAAATGCACATACAGCAGGCACGTTATACGACTAATCCTAAAAAGTTGGCACACACATGCACACCAACCACACACATTATACATGCATTGTGTAGCAATGCTATACATGTGGGCATGCTAAACACAACAGGCGTATAATGTGTCATAAGCAAAGTTTGCATATTTGTAAAAGGACACAATCATCTTTTACAAACCTGAGTTGGTCAGTCAACATATTTATTTATTTACTCCTTGCATATTTTTTTTTTTAAATCAAACTCAAGCAAACAATAGGGTCTCAGGATGAATGAATAGCTGATGTTAAAATCACATCCACATTGGCTCAACACTATCTTTGTGAGTGTGGCAGACCTCCAAGAATGGGGACCAAGGTGAAGTACGAGTCCATAAAATTGTTCCCGACATGCATCTCGTGTGCGTAGATATAGGAGGCGGGGCCATCATTGAGACGAAGGGTAGGGATGAGGTCAATCAGTTTGTCTGACTCAATGTGATATTGTGCAACACATGGCAGGTCTGGATTATCACACACATCGCTTCTCAGTCGTAGGGTAGCACCCTACTCCCCAGAAGTATGCTCTATGATGCCTTATGTTTCTAAGTGTATTCGGTTTAGCCTCATTTAAGGTACATTGATGGGCCTGTGCAGAATCACTTATGTACAGAAGAGCTAGATTGTGAGAGTAAGACACTATGAAAAATCTCGGCATGTTGAGTTGAACATAGATTTTAGTGGGAGACCCTGTGAATGGGCACAAGGCATGCGGAAATGTGTCTTTAACTATTATTGTGTACACTATCAGGGAAATCTTAAGGTTTTTGGGGGGTTTGGGCCAAACATACTTTGGGGGCCCCTGTTCTGAACAGCCTTGAATTTATGATCCAATTTGAGCGCTTTCATGCTCTCTTTGGCCAGGTCACTGACAGTACACAGGCACACTTGTCTATATTCTAAATGTGTTTACATCTAATATTCAGGGATAATGATGTGTGTTTTCAATATTGTAACACAGCAGCAGCTCACTAATATTACTGTAAATAATCTCTGTGACATTCTCCCAATTCTCAAATGTGAGGTCCTGTTTTGATCTGAAAGAAACTTTTTTCTTATGGCTGTTGCATGAAACATAAACCCATCTCTCTGAAACATATCTGTAATAAGTTCTCACACATCACCCACATTACACATAAATTAAAGGAAAATCGTATTTAAAACACTCTGGAGCATATTTAAAAGCCCCTATCATCACCACACGTCACTTTAGCTTAACGCTGCCTTGTAAATAAGGCTCCCTTTCACGCTGTACTTAGCGTGAAAGGGGAGGCCAATGGGTCTTGCGGTGGGCGTTCTCCTACCCAGAATCCCCCGCAAACCTCAAATTTAGCTGGAAAAAAACACATTTTTCTCTTCTCACATTTCTGTGTGGGAACGGTGTGGGATCACCGGGCTGACACACATTTCCTACCACCCAGCATTCCCCCAGGGACCAAAAACGCATGAGCCTCCCTTGCAAAACCAGGTCTTTTTGTGATAGATAATTTTGGTGTCTTCACAATACGTTTTAGGCCCTTGCCTGTCGCGCGTACTTGGCCCACCCACACAAGTAAAGTACCATTTTGAATGAGAGACCTGGGGGAATGCTGGGTGGTAGGAAAGTTGTGTCAGCCCAGTGATCGCACAACTTTCCCACACAGAAATGTGGGAAAATTTTGATTTTTTTCAGCTAAATTTGAGGTTTGCAGGGGATTCTGGGTAGGAAAATGTTAGTGGATCCATGCAAGTCAGATCTCCCTGGACCTCCCTGGACTCCCCTGGGTGTCTAGTTTTCAGACAGGTCTGGGATTGGTAGGTTTACCTGGATAGCCGCCAAGCACAGGATCAAAAACGAAGGTGACCCTCTCAAAACAAGGTCTTATTGTTATCAATAATTTTGAAGTCTCCACAGTATGTTTTGGGCCGTTTCCTGCTGCAGGCACTAGGCCTACCCACACAAGTGAGGTACCATTTTTATTGGGAGACTTGAGGGAATGCTGGGTTGGTGGAAGTTTGTTGCTTCTCTTAGATTCCAGAACTTTCCATCACAGAAATGTGAGAAAAATGTTTTTTTATTTGACAAAGTTTTAGGTTTGCAAGGGAATCTCGGTAACTGAACCTGAACCCGAGGAGAGCCACACAAGTCACCCCATCCTGGATTCCCCTAGGCGTCTTGTTTTAAAAAATGTACAGTTTTGCTAGGTTTCCCTTTGTGCCAGCTGAGCTAGAGCCCAAAATTCACAGCTAGGCACATTGTAAAGAAATGGTAATTTTTCTGTGGAAAAATGTGTTGTGTCCACGTTGCATTTTGGGCCGTTTTCTGCCATGGGCGTTAGGCCTACCCACACAAGTGATGTACCATTTTTATTGAGAGACTTGGGGGAATGCTGGGTGTGGACATTTGTGGCTCCACGCAGATTCCAGAACTTTCCATCACAGAAATGTGAGGAAAATGTGGTTGTTTTGACAAAGTTTGAGGTTTGCAAGGGATTCTGGGTAACAGAACCTGGGGAGAACCACACAAGGCACCCCATCATGGATTCCCCTGGATGTCTAAATTTAATAAATATATAGGTTTGCTAGGTGCCCGCAGAGCTAGGGTCCAAAATCCACAGCTGAGCACATTGCGAAAAAAGGGTCAGTTTTCACTGGAAAAATGTGATGTGTCCACGTTGCGTTTTGGGCCGTTTCCTTGTCATGGGTACTAAGCCTACCCACACAAGTGAGGTGACATTTTTATCGGGAGACTTTGGGGAATGCTGGGTGGGTAAAAGTGTGTGGCTCCCCACAGATTCCAGAACTTTTCATCACAGAAATATGAGGAACATTTTTTTTTTTTACAAAGTTTGAGGTTTGCAAGGGATTCTGGGTAACAGAACCTAGCGAGAGCCACACAAGTCACCCCATCCTGGATTACCCTGTGTGTCTAGTTTAAAAAAATGTATAGGTTTGCTAGGTTTCCCTAGATGCTGGCTGAGCTAGGGTCCTAAATCCACAGCTAGGCACATTGCAAAAAAAGGGTCCGTTTTCACTGAAAAAATGTGATGTCTCCATGTTGCATGTTGGGCCTACCCACACAAGTGATGTACCATTTTTATTGGGAGACTTAGGGGAACACAGGATAGTAGAACAAGTGTTATTACCAATTGACTTACTTTTTATTTCTGCCTTCCCAATGTAAGACACTGGGTAAAAAATTAGTAATTATTTTACTCTAATTCACATGCTTGTATGCGTACCTAAAATTTTTCAGAGATGTGCAAATAACCACTGCTTCTAAACTCAAGATTTTGTTCTTACTTCAGAAATATATAGGTTTTCTTGTTACCTATGTTTCACTCTTTATATTTTACTAAATGAATTTCTATATACCCAGTACACAATGAAAAACCATTGCAAGACGCAGCTCAGTTATTGGCTCTGGGTACCTTGGGTTCTTGGTGAACCTACAAGTCCTATATATCACCGCAACCAGAAGGTGCCAGCAGACACAACTGTATATTGCTTTAAAAAATCCACCATAGTTAGAAGAAGTTACAGGTGAAAACGTTGGCAATAATGGCTGTTTTGTTCAACTCAATTTCATTTTTTTTTTTTTCCAATTGTTGGTTTCAATAGGAAAACCTTGAAGGACCTACACAAATGACCCCTTGCTGAATTTAGAATTTTGTCTACGTTTTAGAAATGTATAGTTTTCCGGGATCCATTATTGCTTTCACACCCATTACTACCACTAACTGGAAGGAGATTGAAAGCACAAAAAAATTTGGAAAAATAGGCTATGTCCCAGTAAAATGCCAAAACTGTGTAGAACATTTTGGTTTTCTGGCAAAAGTCTGTCTGTTCATGAAAGCTGGGAAGATGGTGATTTTAGCACCACAAACCCTCTGTTGATACCTTTTGCAAGGAAAAAATCAGATGCTTTCTTCTGCAGTACTTTTTCCATGTCTTTCTAAAAAGAAAAACCCCAAAATTAGATGTATTTTGGCCAATTTATCGGTTCCCTCCAGGGGAATCCACAAACCCTAGGTACCGTTAGAATTCGCAAGATGTTGGAAGAAAAGGACGCAAATTTGGTGTGGATACCTTATGTGGACAAAAAGGTACAGGGGCCAAAGAGCAAAATACCCCAAATAACCCAAAAAAAGCCTTAGCATAGGGGGGCGGGTGGGAAAGGCCTAGCAGCGAAAGGGTAAATGTTTTTCAAATGCACTACGATAACCGGAAGGACTTGCAAAAAGGGTAGTGAAAGAAGGACAATTAAAAGAGGGGGAAAAATGGAGAGGTTAGTGATTGTGATCAAGACTATGGTCGAAATACTTTATTACTTTTGCTTGCTGCCATTATAATAAACAGAACAGTTGGATACTGAAAGTACTGGGGTGACAACACACTATTTCTAAATCACATACGGCAATACAGGACCAGTAACCCGTAAAGGAGAGGCACTGGTGTGATAGCACAACTTCGCTGTAGTAGAATCTCCCCGTTCTATCCATTGACAAAGAATCATAATGATGACAATAGTTATGTTTGATGAACAGCCTTATTATGGTCCTTTATAAGGTCACGAAGGTTGTGAAGGTGATGTGGAAGAAGAAATGTATTGGTTAATGAATATTGAAGTGTCTTAGATTGTGCAACAAAATAGTGCAGACAGGAGGGACTGTTAACATTTTAGGATCATTTTGCCTGTCACAATGTAACCATTACCTGCTTCTGTCATGTTTTCGGGTTCTCGCGCTTACAGTGCCCAGAGGATGGGGTCATCTCTCATGTTGAGGCTCACTGTGTTTACCACTTGAGACAAAAAGTTGTAGATTAGATTGATCAGGCAAAAACTGTTTACAATGTTGTTATTTGTGAAGGACAACTTCAAATTATCATGACCTCAGCTAGTTAGCTTCATTGTGAGGATTCAGTCATGTGACCAATGTTCAAAGCCTGTGTCTATTAGGGTATAATTTGAATCTTGCCTTTACTCTGATAGCTAATATCCACCAATGATTTCAGGAAAATGCCTAGTCAGCTGACTCTGTAACTCACGTAACTCACATACTCCTTATTTTCCTTTTCAATAAAAGCGTTCAGACTCATCCAAAATCTGGAGTGAAGTTTTCTTTGACAGATAGCTGGATGAACAGGTAACAGTGGCCAATGGAAAGAAATACAGTACTTTACCTACCAAAATGTTATGTATGGAAAGGGAAACATCCATTACAACGCCTGCATTTACAACAAATGCAATTACAACGAAACAACCATTACAACGCATGCTATTACAACGCATGCCATTGCAATGAAATTACCATTGCAACGCATGCTTTTACAACATATAAGGTAAGTGTTTTGGTAAGTATTATGTGTTTAAATATTTGATTATTTTTTATTTTGACTTGTAAACTTTATGGGATGCTAGTATTAATCTTTATATTTAATAGATTAAAAAAATATATTGTTTTATTTTAAAGGATATGCTAAATATATTTTATTTGAAAATACACGTTATTGCTAAAATAACGAATTACAATTATATTTTTGGTTTAAAAAAAAGATATAGAGGATTTCTGGCACGGGATGTTAGGGAAATAGGGGTTTTGGGTGGGGTAGTGTATTAATATTTGGGTATAAATTATAATATAACAAAACAATGGGAGAGCAAGGGAAATATGGGGTGCGTCCGTATCCCCGGTATATTGATAAGTTAAACAAGGAAGGACGAACCCTCTATGTGAATGTGATACAATCACTAGTCTGGTTGGTACAAGGACCCACTAGGTTTATTTAAAAGACCCCTCACACACCTACCTAGTCGGTGTCATGCTTCATCATTGGGGTCCCAACCGGGTGGCCGAATGCCGCCTGGTTGTGTTACGACGCCTGATTACAGCGGAGCTGGTTTGATCTGAGTATGTGATGTGATGTGAAATTACTTTAAAAATATCTCTGAGAATCCTAGCCTGTAAACTTTATTAGTGGCGGCTCAGGATATGGTTAAAATGAGTGTAGTGCAACTAGAATGGGAAGTTATTATCCCTAGTTGGATAGCCAACTAGGGATAATAACTTCCCATTCTAGTTGCACTACACTCATTTTAACCATATCCTGAGCCGCCACTAATAAAGTTTACAGGCTAGGATTCTCAGAGATATTTTAAAGTAATTTCACATCACATCACATAGTCACATCAAACCAGCTCCGCTGTAATCAGGCGTCGTAGCACAACCGGGCGGCATTCGCCACCGGTTGGGACCCAATGATGAAGCATGACACCGACTAGGTCGGTGTGTGAGGGGTCTTTTAAATAAACCTAGTGGGTCCTTGTACCAACCAGACTAGTGATTGTATCACATTCACATAGAGGGTTCGTCCTTCCTTGTTTAACTTATAAATTATAATACCCAAGTATTAATTTTATAAACACTTAGGGACCGATTATGATCTTGTTAGGAAACTCTTCCGACCTAATTGGTTTCGGAATTGTTTTTGAACGAATCGGGTTCTGCGAGTCTGACCAACCGATTACGATGCTCTCCAACATCGTTCGGTCGGACTTGCATTGACTTCAATGGGAGCCTGTGTTCTGAACGAGAGCACAGGCTCCTATTGACAAAAGGGGTGGTTGTGGAAAACCGTGCACCCTGTGGCGGGCACCCCATGGTGCCTGCCACACTGTGCATGCATGGGAAGGGGGGACCCATGGGCCCGATTCAGAGGACCCTGGGTTAAGGGGGGCCTGCTATGGGCTCCCAAAGTCAGATTCTGAAAGCCGATCTGTCTTGGAACAACCGATTCGGTAAGGCTTTCCGAATCTTACATCCTAATTGCTCGGCTGGAAACGCGGTCCATAGACCGCTACGATTCGGCTCCGAATGACTCGGTTACTCCCAATGCCTTTCGGAACCGAGTCGGACAGTTCGAATGCTTTCCAGCCATCGTACTCAAATGTTGGGAAACGTGACTGAGTCGGTCGGAGAGGGGGGCTCCGAATCGGATTTGGACTAATCGAATACCGTTCGAAGCCTTTCCGAACGACATCGTAATCGACCCCTTAATGTATTCTTAAACTGTTTTAATGTAATTTTGCAAATAAAAAAAAATTAAAAAGGTTTTTTTTCTTTTTTTCGCTGGCACTTGATGCAAGGGAAAAAGGGGTTTAGGGTGGGTTAGTGTATTAATACTTGGGTATTAATTTTAGTACTCAGTATTAATTAGCAAAAGCACAATGACATTTTATAATTTATTTATCATTTAGGTAAGATATAATTTAAAAAGGTGTTTATCCTTTTTCTCTGGCATGTGATGCCAGGGAAATAGGGGTTTTGGCTGGGGAAGTGTTTTAATGCTTAGGAAATTATTTAAATGCCAAAGTATACATTTTTATTTTTACAAAAAATGAATTAACATTTTTTACAAAATAAGTTTATTTAACATTTTTAAAAGGATTTTACCATTTTTGTCTAGCACAGGATGCCAGGGAAAAATGGTTTTGGGTGGGGTAGTATACTAATATTTGGGTATAAATTATAAGACTCTAATATACATTTTTAAAAGCATAATTAGTAATTTAAACATTTTGTAATTTAGACTATGAAAAATATTTCAAGGCTTTCACACATTTATGTTCATTAACAATTCCTGGATATTTAGTAATTAACATGTTTAAAAAGATTTCCAAGATGAGGCATTGTTGTTATTTTAAAATATAATGAATAATACAATGTTTGCTAAGTCTTCAAAATTAAAAAAGAAATACTGACTGTAAGTACAGAGCAACTTTGTAAAAAAATAGAATATAAATGAACTATTTGCTAATAATTTAGAATTTTAATACTAAAGAAATAGGACAATTGAAATACTTTTATATTATTAATGTTTCATTAAAAAAATATAAAGAAGTAACTTAGATTTTTTTAATAACAGACACAGGTATATTTATATATTAATTTTCAAAAATATAAAGTTTGACACACATGTACTATATCATTTTTTTAACATATTTTTACATTTTTCCCATGGTTTACAATGGGATTCAATGGGCGAAATTGTCCTTTTTTCCTTTTTCCTTTTACGGGTGACGTACACGGTTGAGCATTTCTTTCTTCAGTCGGTCGAGTGTCGCGGTCAAGATCGGATGCAAGGAAGAGCCGCGTTCAGGTAAGTCAACCTTTATTGTTTTTTTAGAGACTGTAGCTGGCCAACTTTATTATATGGAGAGTGGAGGGAGGTATTAAGCTAGATGTAAGTATTTAGAACTGTATTTTTGTTTTTAACAAAAAGTTTATTCCTATGCAGGAAGCAGTTGTAAGCTTACATCGGCGTGATTGTTTTTTTACACTGTTCGTTAAAAAAAATATATATATATGAAGAGAGGTAGTATTATTTCTTTTAAACCAAAGTGTAAAAGAAACAATATTTTTTTAAACTTCTTGGGCTGCGTTACGAACTTTATTTATAAAAAAAGTTTTCATGGATCTTCAAGCACGTGCAATTTAGGAGTACACAGATGGCATGGTTCGCCATAACGTACCTTTACGATACTTTGTAGTACTTTTGAGAATGCTTTTTTTTTGCTTTAGTATAATTTTAGAAGAATTAGAAGGCTTTTGTTTTGGTTCTTACACACTGGGCCCGATTCTGATGCGGGTTGGAAAAGCTTCCCGACGAGGGCCTGATTCTGATGCGGTTAGGAAGGCCTCCTAATGGCATTTGCTCCTTCCAAATCGGATCGGGAACGTGTCTTCCCGACCGAGGGCCCAATTCTGATGCGGTTAGGAACAAATGTTCCCATTGAAGTCAATGGGAGTTCAACCAAATCGTATCTTGAAGCATCCGGATGCATCCTACTCCGCCGGTCGGACTTTCCCGATCCGAGTGGGTCGGACACCATTTCCCAACCGATTCGGTCGGGAAGCTTTTCCAACCCGCATCAGAATCGGCCCCACTGTGTAAAATAAATCGAAGGAAAGAGCATTGCAACGTTGGATTTGTTGCTGCTTTTTTTGCCAATCTTTCAAACTATTTCGGGATTTTTTTTGTGATGCGTTTTTTTAGTGATCACAGTTTTATTTGCAGTAGTTTAATTGCAGATAAAAATGGCTATGCAATTTGTGATTTTTTTGATAGTTATGCACGTGCTTTTGATTGGATTGTGGATTTGGGACATACAGTTTGGATATTTAGGGAGCTGGTGACTCTTGCAGGACTTTGGATTTTTACAGAAGAAAAAGAGTCGAAGAAGGAAGACATCTGAAGGTAAGAATCCGTTGTTTTGAATGTTTGTAAAAAAAATCTTTTAGTAAAAGTTCCAGTTTGTATTTAATTTAAAAAAACGCAAAACAGGCAAGTAACATAGATTAGGGGCACGATTCCGATGTCGGCCGGAAGGGCACCGAACGAAGGTCGGAGCCCTTCCGACCGACTCGGAAGCTGCCGCTCGGATTCCTTTCCGACCGAGCCATTCCGATGGGCTCGGTCGGAAAAGAATCCGACTCGGATTTCCGGATGGCTCACGACGGGTTCGGAGAGCCTGTCAGCCATCCGGAAATCCCTCTGTACTCCCTCAGCTGCCTCTTTGCGACCGAGGGAGTACGATGGCAGTTTTTCACTGCCTTTTCGTGCCGGTCTTTCCGGCACGAAAAGGCAGTCGGTAACTGTCTTTGGGGGCCCCCAGTGGGACCCCCATGGGTGCAAGGTCGCCGAATGGCGGCCTGGGGGCACCTATGGTGCCCCTCTATTGAACCCTGCACCCGGTGGCAGGCACCTTGGGGTGCCGGCCACAGGGTGCAGGGTTGAACTGCACCCCTGCTTTCTCCAATGCCAGCATGCATTCCGTACAGAATGCATGCTCCCATTGTGGGAGATACGAGTGCGACCGAACAGGGTTCGGTCGCATCGTACTGCCTGGGCCGTAACCGACGACAGCAGGTCGTTCGGTTACGGCTCCGGACCGATGTCGGACGGACAAGAGTCCGTCCGACATCGGAATCGGCCCCATAGTGTTAGTGAGGGTTAGAAGTGTAGTATGTGTGCAATATTTTCTAGGTAGTCTGAAGCCACCATCAATGAAAACTGTTGGATCTGTCCCAACAGTCTCTCAGACATTTCTTTTGTTCTTTTAGAAATTTGTGCGTTCAGACTACCTGTCAATGATTGCGCTATTCTCATTTCTTGGAAACTTTGCTCCATCTTCAAAATTTCCAAAAAATGATGAAAGTTTGGGTGAGGTTTTCCGATTGATTTGTTGAAGGAGTTGTGCCATCCCTCTATGGTTGGCATTATTGGTCTTTGCTCCACCCTCTAAGCAGGTCGTGTAACAGTTCCACCATTTGATAGGAAACCTCAGGTTCCTCCTGCGACCCGACCTGCTTAGATGGTTAATCCAAGTGTCTTCGAAGTAAATTTAGTAGGGTGCCCAATTTTTCTTCATTTACTGTAAAATAGTCAGCTTCAGTAATTGATGTGTAGTATTCATCTACACAGTCAGGTGGAACAAAGCACAATGCTGTTAGTTTTTTTAATTAAAATTGCAGTTTATTGTCTGACATGTAATCCTCAACTAAGGATGTTTTTTTAATTTTCCACCAATATGCCTGTGAAAAGTGAAAAAAAACATTGTTGAATTTGGGTTTCTGGATACATTTTAGTAATGGTGTTAATCATTGATAATTCGAAGTCAATTATCACTTTTGTAGGACTTTTGTTTTGTGTTTTAGGTTTTAGCACTGTTAATAATTCAGTGTATGTTGTGGATTGCTTATCAGGGAGTAAAATGTACACTAAGGGAACTACAGTGTTGTTAATGTAGGCATGTATAGTGTATATTTGGGTGAATGGACGAGGTGTGGATTTAAACGTCCCATCCATCGTCCCAATATCACTAGTCTCCAATTTTACCAGGTTACGGGGTGTGCTAAATGTTAGTATTCTTTTTTGAGGGTTTTTGTTGTCGTGCAATAGAAAGCTTTCATCATCATCAATAAACGTTATTCAATCTGTCAAGATAGACCATAAAAGTACAAAAAGGATAAAAGGGTTACAGTATAATACAAGACGATGAAGAGATATCCAATACATTATAAAAATGGTCAAAATGTATACTTTTGCAATTAAAATCCAATAAGATGGGAGAAAGGCAAAAACCTTGATTAGCAGTCCGCAATGCATTTCAATCTACCCAAGTTTCTATTAAAATCATCAATCATCATTAAAACTATGTGCAGTGTGTACAGCATTATAAAAACAAAAGTATAATTAGTTAAAAACCACATAATGTACCTTTGACGATTCAGTTCCTAGCCACTGGCCCACTAAGTTACAATAGAGAGCAGGCTATGACATAGACGGGGCAATTGTGTAAAGACGGTCACAAGTTTTCTTTAAGGACACTGGCAAATAAATTAATCACAACTAGATCTGAGCCTGACAGTTGGTAGTATGCATTAGTAGAAAAATAAATGCTGGTCTGACCTGTCTAAAATTTCCCTTCTTTAAAATGGGGATGAGATAAGATTTTCTGCGAACCTCGTAAAAACTGCAAAACATTAAAAAATGCATCATGTCCTGCGGAGACTTCACCGTCGCAGCCACAGGGAGGGAGACTCTGGCTCCTATGTGTCCCACCTGGGTGGGCCAGAAGATAATCAAAAAGGTCCAGGTGAAACCTAGTCAGTAAAAATCAGTCGTGGGAACTTTTAAGCCATAAGACATAGGGCTCAGTTGATGGCACGGTTTTCAATGGGAAATACCCACACACACTGGGCTTCTTCAGCTCCTCTTCTTCCCTGTCCATCTGCCGTTTTAAAAAAATGTTCTCCTTCACCCAAGACTGGTCTCTTCTACACTTGTTCTCTGGGTTCGTGGATAAGTCAACCCTTCCCAAGTCCACAAGACAATCCTTTACGCACTTGAGCCAGGGATTACGATGATGGTAATACAGGGAAAGGCAATCAGTTAAAATATCCTTACTTAAGGCGATTCCATCCCTGAGCCACAGGTTCATCCTCAATGATACCCTGAGCCACAGGTTCATCCACAATGATAGGGGGCGGTAAGACAACAAGTCAGAAAGAAAAGCCAACCCCAGTTCTTTATGGATTATAATAGAGGGAATACACTGCGGTAAACATAAAAGACATTTTAAAAAAGTGTTTTCAACAACTTGGAGTTCCTCGTGCTCTATGTAACCCCAGATCTCGCTACCGTAGGCCGCCTTAGTAGTACACTTGGCCTTATAGATCTTCAAAAGGGCCCCGATAGGTCTGTTGCCCAGCCTAGATGCAAAATGAAAGATGGCAGTATTCGCCCTGATAAGATCCCCTTTTTTCCTACTGATGAGGGGGTGCCAGGTCATGGCAGTGTCAAACTACTCCCAAATATGAGAAGACATAAGTCTTGGGAACCGGCGTCAATCCCACCACAAAGGTGTAAGGTTTATTGGGGCTTGAACCTACTCGCATTATAAAGGATTTGTTGTTATTCACCCGCAGGTCCAGGTCCTCCATAAAGTGGACAAATGAATTCAATAAAGTTTGCAAACCCCTGGCTTTCCTGGCCATGAGGACGGCATCGTCAGCATACAATAATACTGGGAGACTCCGCCGGCCCACTTGTGGATAGTTAGTTTTCATCTCCACAAGGGTCTGCTCCAAGTTATTGATATACAAGTTAAAAATGAAGGGGGCCAAGATACACCCCTGTCGAACCCCTCTCTCAATTGTAAGCTGGCGGGTGACTTTCAGGGCCGATTCTGAGCCCACTACCTGCATGGACATCTGGGTTGGGACTCGGTCCCCCAACATCTTGCCACTTCCTGATTCAGGCATGGGAGGCGGTGCCAGCCCTCCCAGCGCCATTAAAGACCGTGCTCTCTCCCGCTGCGTGGGACGCTGCAAGGGCCGATTCTGAGCCCACTACCTGCATGCACATCTGGGGTGGGACTCGGTCCCCCAGTATCTTGCCACTTCCTGATTCAGGTGTGGGAGGCTGAGCCAGCCCTCCCAGCACCATTCAAGACTGCGCTCTCTCCCGCTGCATGGGATGCGCACGGGCGAGCCCGGGCCGTGCTCGGGCGAGGCTCAGGCCAAGGGCGGGCCCGTCCATGCCTGTCGGAGCCCGGAGGAGGCTGGGCCAGGCCCCCCCCTCTAACCTCTACGCTTCAGCTTTTGAGCACGCTGTTGGTGTTCCAGGTTAGTCATGGGGAAGATAAAGGCAATCTCAACATCCTCCGCAGGGATTACCACGTTCACCATTGATACTTTCCTGCTTAAAGCAACGAACGCAACAACACAGGAGATCGCCATGACAGAAAAAAGATTGTCTTTCCGGAGAGGGTGTGTTCAGTTTCTAACGGTTTGCAGCCGATTCCTACCAATGACAGAGTAGACCATGATACCCAGGGCTATCAAGAGCAAATTATGCCCAAAGTAATCACCCAGGTACATTCTATCGATCATTTAGTCCTATCTCAACAACTTATTAATAATGCGTCTACCACGCCAAAAACCACCGCGGCCAAAAGGAAAAGAGGAACTATAAAAGACCCAGTATTAACCAAATTCAAGAAACCTGGAAAGTACATATCTAGTCAGCCAACCACAACTCCTGCTGCTGCAGTTAATGAGACTTTATCGCAAAATGACAATATGGAGGATCTAACTACTTCAATACTACATCCTATCTAGTTACGGCTGGACTCGCTTCAATTAAAAATCCAGGAAATTTTAGATAAGGCTTGTTTTACATCCAAAAATGATGTTCCAATGCCACATTAGTGCCCCTATGGCCGCAGCTATAGTATGTTATGAGCAGGGGGCTAAATTCGGGGATACGATAGAGCCAAACCCAGGCAGAAAAAACGGGCCCCAACTAAGGGGAAAGCTGCATCTCCCACAGATGGAATGCTTCCTAAATCAGGTCATGAAGGGCTATCCATACGTACGTCGAAGATCACTTGTGTTCCCAATAGCCACAGGGCGGGGGTGCACCACCCAGACCCTTTAGGGCCAATAGTAATTCTACCATTAGCCAATGGCAGACTATTCCCCCAGAACACATGAGTGATACCCATTCAAAAGCTCTTAATCTCCCCCCAGCCACTTGCCATTTTGTTTTAATCTTGGCAAATGTTCCCACACTAAGGCCCACATTCCAAGAAACTACCACCCAACTTATGGACAAATCATCCCACTGGCTATCAACTTATAATAGTTTGGGACTCTTAGCCCGGAAACATCTTATTATGGCAAAAGAATATCCTGGGTTGGCCCATCTCCAAAATCATACGAGGGCGATTGCATTGTTTTAAACTTTGACAACTCGCAGTTTGTAGCTGATCTATTATCTCATTTTCACATAGCACCCATAGTCCCGACCCAGATTTTCCCTGTACCACTTGTTTTTTTTTACAAACCGCCCCACTGCATACACCATATTGCACCAAAGACAGATCTGGTAAAAACCACAGGGCCTAGGTCTGGGCCCAATGCCAGCAAGGGTCCCATAACTTTTAACAGATTTGCTCCCCTATCAAATCTTAACACCTGCGATTGACTGGAGAATGACAGTCAGAGGCTCTGCTGGATCGATCTTCCAGCTCTTAGGGCGAGTCCAAGGCTTAGGGAACACAGTGGGATAAATGGGGAGGAAAGGATGGGCTCAACTCAGGATCCCCGTTCTCTCAGTCAACATCATGATATGATAGAGCCCCCCACCCCTTGTGCGACCACTCTGACTTATAGCCTCCTATCATGGAACATCGCAGGCTTTAATAACAAACAATGTAATGAAGAGTGGTTTAAAGCATTCTCTGATTATCAGAATTTTTGCTTCCAAGAAACCTGGGAGACGCACTCAATCTTTATTAACGGTTACCGCTCATTTAATACCCCAGCAGTACCTTCAGCTGGGGGAGAGCTAAGGGGGGCCTTCTGACACTGCTAGCTAACACTCTTGTAATGAAAGTGCTAAAATTCATAAAAACATCTCCCTACTTTCATATGCTAGTAATTAAAGGTTATGACACTTGGGACCTCTTGTTAATAAACTATTATAATAACAATTTTTCCAACCCTGAATCTGTATGAGAGAATTTAGGGATGACCATCAATGATCTCATTGGATTACATCCAAACCCTCTACAAATTCTGTGGGTGGGAGACTTTAACATCAGGAACTGTCCAAGAGCAGAGACAAAGCTGTGCGGGATAGAAGACCATAGGGGTGAGCCAATTATTCACTTCACTCATAATAAACATGGCACCGCTCTGAACAATGTACTGATTACTTGCCAGTTAGAGCCCCGAAATGAAATCGATTTAGTAACTGCCCAAATATCCTCCACTTTTCAGGGCGCAAAACATAGTTCTTCGATTGATTACATAATTACATGTGATTCTGTAAACACCAATATTTCTAAGATAACCACGCTATACTTACATGCGCTCTTGTGTGGTACACCGCCAAGAAAAGCTTTAGTAAAGTCGCCCCTAAACCTATTTTAGCGAGAAAAAATGGCTTTACCTTAAAGTGGGACAAAGTGGACGAGCCTAAGCTACTTGCAAACCTTCTAGCATCCAACTATGAGGATTTTCACCGCTGCTTAGATCCACAACTAAGCAGCAATCTGGTGATAGAAGCTTTTGCTAATATTCAAGCAAACATTAAAAGCCTATTGACCCGCCCAACTCCCACAAAACATATAGCCCGGCCCAGATGGTTTGATAAGAACTGTTCAGCAGACTCATATAGCATTAAGAAAGCTCTAAAAGCTTCACCAAGAGATAAGGAGCACATCCGCGAACTAAGGATTTTGTATAAGTTGGCCAGGGCAGAAAGAGATAAAACGCAAAGCTTGGGAAACATTAAAGAAAGCATTTGCCTTGAAAGATAGTAAAACTTTCTGGAATGTGGTTAATTCAGTCTCCCTTCCAGATAAGGGCGGTCCCTCTCTGGACGTTCATATAGAGGAGGAGACATGGATAAGCTACTTTCAGGACATTTTCCATAACCTGGCGGGCCTTACACCCTTGTCTGACAACTTGCCAATCAAGGCATCAACCTGTCTTTCATTCGAACTTGAGGAAGTAGAGACCGCTTTGTCACAGTCACCATCCCTAAAAGCAGTAGGACACGACGGGGTCCCAACTGATATCTTTTTAACTAACAGACAGTTGTGGTCACCTTTATTGACTAGTTTTTAACTCAATAGCATTAATTGGTCCCCTGCCCTCCTGGAAAACCTTGGTAATTATACCTATCTATAAAAAAGACAATGCCTCTACTCCACTCAATTACTGCCCCATTACCTTGCTAGATAGCACAGCTAAAATAATGGGTAGGTTACTACTAAACAAGTTGGAAATTTAGGTGGCGGAAAAGAAAATTCTCGCCGAAGTGCAGTATGGGTGCAGGCAGGGTAGGAGTACCATTGACCAATGTCTTAATTTGTCATTATTTGCTGTGAAGTACTTCCTGGCAAAAAAAGGACAGGTGTACATGGCCTTCATGGATCTGTCGAAGGCGTTTGACTGTGTGGTACACAGCAAACTGTGGGATATCATGGAGGCCATGGGAGTGGAGGCCGCAATCACTAATTATATTAGAGAGTCTTATCTAGATGTCTCTGCTTCGGTTCGATTTGGTCGATGTGGGGAATGCACCAAACCTTTTAAAATTGAAAGGGGGGTCAGACAGGGCTGTGTTCTGACCCCCTTTCTATTTGCCCTTTACACAAATAACTTGTATGAAGCCCTAGTTAAAACATCAAAAGACAACCCTTAAGCTCAGAACACCCCCCTTCCGATTCTGCTACATGCGGACGACGGGGTTCTTTTAGCAAGAACCCCCACAGCACTTAAACATCTCATTACTGATTATACGGCTTTTATGTTCGATCTGGACCTCAAGGTAAATAAATCTAAGACCTTTATTTTAGCTATGGGAGGTGCCAACAAGAAACTCCCAAGTTTCTATCTTGATGGGGAAAAAATAGAACAAGTTCCAAGCTTTAACTATCATGGGGTGGTCTTTGGCTCAAAACAATCTTGGAAGGCGATGGTGCAGAATAGGGCAGATCGTATGAGCAAGAGCATAGCTGCAATTTTCCGCTTTTCCCAAAAATTGGGCAGTAAGCCCGTGCTGGAAATGATCAAAATCTATCTAGCTAAATCAAGGTCTATTGCCACTTATGGGGCAGTGGTTTGGGGGATAGTGGACATCACACCTCTGCAAGTAATAGAAGACAACTTTATTAAGCGCCTACTAGCGGTTCCAACAGCTTGCAGCAACTTTGTCGCTCACAAGGAAGTTGATCTGCCCTATATTAGTGATGTTATTAAATTGGCCCCGCTTTTCTTGTGGCTGTCAATTTGGAAAAGGAACAGCGTTGCACTAAATCAACGGATTCTGAAAGACATTTTGTCTCTAGATCATAACCATAAAATCCTTTGGCTTTCCTACGTAAAACATACCTTGACATCACTGGGGCTAACAGAACTTTTTGACACTCCTAGTCTTTGTGAAGGTTTTCCCAAATCGAGGCTAAAGGAACTTTTTGCTAAGAAAACTGCTTCTGATAGGTGGGATAGATGTAGGGGGAAATCCTCTGTTACGACCTACTGCGGTCTACCTCACTTACAGCAAGGGGTTCCATCGTATCTCTTTTTTGTGGAGAACATCCAGCACCGGTACATTCTAACTAGATTTTGATTGAATTATATACTGATAATGCTGGGGTATCCATCAAATGTATTCTCAATCTCACAACTCCCCCCCTTGCCCGTGTAATAATAAGTCACCCCACTCGATCTTGCACATATTGTTCTTTTGCACTTTTTATACAAAAGATAGGAAACAATATATTATACCTTTGATGAAGAAATTTAATTATTGCTCCCCAACTTTGGCTCTTGCTATGTTAAAAAACCTAAAAACTCAGTTTGTTTGCCTCACTATGGTCTCCTTACAGCTGCGTTAAGAAGTCAAAAGGCCAACAACGAACCACCCGAATGAAGTTACACCAGGGGTAGACCATGATTTTAATTGCCTCTTGCGTTCTTTAAAAAGTTAGCTAGATTTGCACACTTAGCACTTGTATGTATGAACAAAGCAAATGTTTACTGTTTCTCATGTTTCCGAACCATGGCCAGATTTGCACAGTCATATTCAGCACGTAAGAACCAGTTAACTGTTCATCTGTGGAAATGAATTCTGTTTTTATCATTGGCTTTTTTTAATTTTTTCGTATGTCATTTATATGTGTTTTAACTTTACTGACCCAACATATGGAGCTCTGGCTAATGGTTTTATCCATTTGGAAAATTTTAACTTGTACTTTTCAGCCTGTTTTCCTTGTAATCGCATCTGCACTTTGTGGTACGCAGTACCGATTATATATACACTGTTTTATTCATGTACTTTTATGCATTTAATCAAATGCTAAATGAAGAATGAATTGAATTGACTCTCAGATCCTTAGTATATCGGACCACCACCTTGGTGTCTCTGTGTAAATCCCTCAAAAATCGTACAATTACTTGGCTGACTCGTAGGGACAACATGATCTGCCAAAGCTTTGATCTATTAACAAGGTCGAATGCTGAATACGGATCCATGAAGGCCATGTAAACAGTACCGGGGCGCGCAACAGTGTACTCGGCGTCAGACAGAATGTTATTGTCCTCTGCCTAGGTGGAAAGTCTATTGAGAACAATGTGGCCTACCACCTTTACCACTAAGTCAAGTAGAGAGATAGGCCTATAACAATGGGTACTGTCCCGATCTCCCATTTTGAAGACTGGTACGATTGTAGATAGAGCCCAAGATGCCAGACAACCGGACACGGCTGTGGCATTAATGACCGCGGTAAGGGTCGGTACCCAGATGTCCATATTTGAGATATAAAGGTCCGGTGGTATCCCATCAGGGACCGGGGCCTTCTTCTTTGTCAACCCTGCTATTCCTTCTCTAACTTCCTCTGATGTAAAAACCATTTAGGAGATCCCCTCGCCTAGGCACAGGTCTACCTTCACGGCAGAAGAGGACAGAAACATGTCCTCAAAATCTCTTACCCATTTGTCTTCAGTAATGTGCGAGTCCAAGAGATTGGTGTCGTCTCCTGCCAAAATGGGATTGTTAACAATACACCAGATCTTAGAGCTGTTCGACAGAGTGCTGGCTTCTATAAGGTTTGCCCAAGCTTCATCCTTCAATGCAGATTTACGGGTAGCCAGGGTAGCTTTAAATAGTTTACGACAGGCCTTAACAATGGAGGGATCTCTTGTGTTGTGCCAAGGACTATTCTCAGATTCCTGGAGGCTCGTGAGCATTCGGGGTCAAACAATCTCGGGACTGCAGAGTGTTGCTGCACCGCTGAGCCTTTAGTAAACTAACAATTGCGCCTGAAATCGCATTAAAGGCCCCTAAAATGTCTGGTGGCTTGGCCAGGCTATCTATACAGGTTGCAAATTCTTTGTGACACTGGGAGATCAAGGATTCATAAAACTTATCTTGGGAAATCTGTACCCTCCTCAATCTCCTCCCACCGTCCGTCGTTGGCAGCGACCCCCTGGGTTTCCCCCTATTGGTTTGGGTGGCTCGAGGCCAACGAGTGGACATGCACACAGGGTTATGATCACTATACTCGCTCTCCTGAAAGTAAAAGTCTGAAATGTGTGCAAAAAAGGGAGTAGAGACAAAAATAAAATCAATAAATGACTCGCACCCTCTTCCAGTGAAAGTGAGATTGAAATTGTTGGTCTTTGGGGGCAACTTATTCATGGATGAGGTTAGATCGTACTCATTTATAATGGCGTTAAGTAAGTCGCCCTGTAGCGTGTGCTCCATGAGCACATCGGACAGCCGTGTACAGCCCATGTGTTCAATCCCACCTCAACTTGCTTGCCAACCCTGCGATATTCCAGGAGATAAATTTGCATTCAGAAGAGGCTGGAATGGCATGCCCCAAGGGCCCGGTTGACTGCTGGATTGAAAGAGTCTTAGGTTCAGGTGGGGCTCTAGCAGGCAGTTATTCACAACAGTCAAGCGATCCCAATGGTGCAAACCTATTGTATGTATCAATGCCGAGGGCAACCACCTGCCGTGTCCCCAAATCTGGGGCATTGGGTCCACGCAAGAACCTAGCTCCGGGAAGGGGCGGGTAGGTCGGGGGCCTATAAAAGTAACCCAAGGAGAGGGCCATGATGGCCGAAGTAGGTCCGATACGGTGGGCTGCGAGGTCAATGCGAGTATTCTGTCCACAACGTGGCAGTTATTAAAGTTAATAACAATACAGTCACCATTCCACACCTTCCTAGCCCTTCCCACCCAGCTCTTTCTCCTCAACCTGATGATTTGAAGTTCAGCCAATGCAACACCTTGTTCTTAAGTTGGCCGAATTCCTCCTTTGCTCCCACTGGAAGAACTAGGACATTTGCAAGGACTACTACGAAGGGGGTAGATTCTGGTGGTAAATGAAGGATGCTCATGCATCGAGTGTGGTTGTTAGATGCCTCATGACCAAAGTTATTTGCCTCTCCACCGGGTGTCGCGACTGAAGTACTCATTGATTCTCCAGGATTACGCTTGGGATAAGAAGGGGCCACCTCTTTCGATGTTATGCACAGTGGTGTTAGGTAGGTGTCGGGTAAGGGTGAACGCGGGCAGTTGGAGGTGCCATCTGGTGCCAACTCCAGTGAGGGTAGGCGCTGAGCTGATTGGCTTCGAATGTCATGCGCCAGAGCACTGTGACTCACTAAGATTGATGGGGTGGGTGGAGCAAGGGGCCTTGCACCTACTGCCCCGGGGTCGGCTTGAAGGGACAAGTTCATGGTAGAAAGACACCTTTCTAGTGCTGATAGGCGTTTGACGATAGGATCTAGTTTAAGGTCCAGAACAGCTGTAATAGAAGTCACAAAGGGCTCCAACATGGCGGTCATCTTCCATTTGCATATAACCGGGATGTCAGGGGGACAGGGATTCACCCCAATGCTCTTGCGTCATTTGGAGTTACTCCCGATGGGGGGGGCACTTCCTTTTGGATCTCGCTCCCTTCCCTATTTCAGGGTATTGTGCAGGTAATGCAGGTATTACTTCAGCTGCCCCCCAGTCCAATGTCTGAGAGGTGCCTTGATCCAGATGTGAGCTGGTTCCACTGCCCTCAGGCATGTCAATATGTGGTTGCTCCCTAACTACAATAGTATCTGGATAAACTAGAGTTGTGAGGGGAGAGGCAATCAAGGGGCCATTGAGGGCCTGGATTACTGGGGAGCGAGAGAAACGTCGGGCAACTAGCTCAATCTCCTTATCCAAGACGCTGACACCTCTTTGTAAAAAGGCGTCCATGGTTGATGCTGTATTTGTGGTTGTTTTTGCAGATCCTCCTGCTTGCTTACGCTTCCCCATGACGACGTGCCCAACCAGCCTAGATGGAATCAGGCTGTATACTAGATAGCAATACTTCTTGTGTTCCCCGTAAGACTAGTTTGGCTGGCTGTGGCTTGGATTTAGATGGATCGATCACAAGCCGGGTTAGAGGCTACGAAAAGAGGTCATACATGGGCATATCGTAGGCAACAGCAGGACAGGTGAAGAGAGTCTATTAGTTGGAAGGCCCCCAATAAGCGATGGAAAAGGTGCTTGGGCTTAAGCAGACACTGCAGTAGGATGACAAAAGGGTTGGCATGAAGTAAAAAAGATAGGACGTCGAGGCCCTACCTGCCTCCACTTGGGATCCCGGGAGCCCAGGTTTCCTCTTCGCAGTTCCGAAGCAGCTCCTAAGGCCAGTGAGATATCGCCGAGAACAAAGGCAAAAAGGGGGTGGCCCAGCCTCCTCCGGGCTCTGACAGGTGCGGACGGGCCTGGCACGGCACTGCGATGTTGAATTTAAGCGCCTCTGGGCGTGAAGCTGATGAAACTGACGTCACTGGGGGGACCGAGGTGTCTGGGAGACAGAGTCCTCCCCTGACCCGAACGCTCGAGCAGTGAAATGCAGTAAGTTTGCTGCTTTTGCTGCTTTTACAGTGGCTTTCACCCAGCTGCGGAGGGCGCAATATTGAATTTAAGCACCTCCGGGTGTGAAGTTGATGAAACTGACGTCACTGAGGGAACCTTGAAGTCTGGGAGACGGAGTCCTCCCCTAGCCTGGTCCCAGACTCTTGAGCGGGGAAATGCGGTAAGTTTGCTGCTTTTGCTGTTTTTACAGTGGCTTTCATTAGTAACAGTGACAATTAACTCAAGAGGAATGTTAATATCAGAGTATGCTTGGGGTGTTACACGTTGTTGGTTATTTGCCTGTTTTTTACGCTGTATAATTCATCTCAAATTTGGGATTGTAGGCATAGAACTTGCTACATGCATAGGAATGTGTTGTGTCACCTCCCTCAAAACAGCACCATAGGGTTCACTGGAGGTGGATGCCAGGTCTTTCATTTGATTTATGTTTTCTCTAACCTCAATCTCCATTGCAGAGGCAGAGTGGTTATGCTCTGTGGTCCTTTCAACAGTGTCCCCCAGAGTAACTTCTCTGCCTGTGCAATGGGATGAGTGATATTGCACACACCTCCAATGACTCCTGAGGGTCTATGATGTTTTGCTGTTAATAAAAAAATCTGGTTAAAAGAACATTGGATGTCTGTTACTTTTTCAAAGAACGTGTTGTTTTGTGCTTTCTTTAATTTCCTTTTTCCCAGCAGTTTTTATTCGATTATGCTTTTTGGGTGATTCCTGGAAAAGATAAATAGGTTTTGTTATTTACTTGAGGTGGTATGCCTCACCTTTAAAAGGATTCTTTGTTCACTTCTCCTTCCTTTTGCTTGTCTTTTTTGGGCTTTTCAGCTGATTTTGCTCGATTCCTCCTGGCTGATGTTGGGTAGCTCTAAAAGGAAAAGCGGAATTTTATTTGGTTGATGTTTACTTCACTTTTTTGGTTTCTGTAAAAATAAAAATGTTGTTAGTTTTGGTTGCCACATTATGTTTTTGATCTACTTTACCTGTGAAAGGCCTTCTGATTGATGAATCAGTCTTTGAATGGATGTTTGAATTTCTTGTTGATGGTTTTGATTTTGTGGGTTTAAGAAGATGTTGATTCAAGCTGTCAAATACAAAAAAAATATGATTCTCCATTTTATAATTTTTATGCTTACATTTAATAAGGCAAGAAGTGACATGTACAGTTAACTTGGGAAGATTACTAATTTTGCAGCATGCCACTTAGCAGCACTTTCCCTGAAGCAAACACCTGTTGGAGTTAGAATAGTAATTTTGCTCCCCACCACTGTCCAGCACTTTCCCTGAGGCAAACACATGTTAGGGTTAGATTAGTATTTTTGGCCCACACCACTGACCAGCACTTTCCCTGAGGCAAACACCTGTTGGAGTTAGAATAGTAATTTTGCTCCCCACCACTGTCCAGCACTTTTCCTGTGGCAAACACATGTTGGAGTTAGATTAGTATTTTTGGCCCACACCACAGACCAGCACTTTCCTTGAGGCTAACACCTGTTGGAGTTTGAATAGTATTTTTGCCCCCCCACCACGGACCAGCACTTTCTTTGAGCCAACAACTGTTGGAGTTGGAATAGTAATTTTGCTCCCCAACTGTGACAAGCAGTTTCCCTGTGGCAAATCTAAAAGGAAATGTGGACATTTATTGGTTAATGTTTACTTTACTTTTTGGTTTTTGAACAGAAAGATTTTTTTATTATTTTGGTTGCCACAGTATGTTTTTGATCTACTTTACCTGTGAAAGGCCATCTGATTGATGAACAAGTTTGTATTAGTTGTTTGAATTTTTTATTGATGGTTTTGAATTTGTTGATTTCACAAGATGTTGATTCAAGCTGTGGAAAAAAATATGATTGTATGTTTTAACATTTTTATTTTGCATTTAATAAAGCAAGCAGTGATAAGTTCAGTTAATAAGGGAAGATTAGTATTTTTGGCTTCTACCATTGACGAGCACCTTCCCTGAAGCATTCATTTTATGGATTTACAATAGTTATTTTCCCCCCGACCACTATCCAGCACCTTCACAGAGTTAAGCACCCTGCGGAGGTATATTATTAACTTTGAACCCTAACAGTGACCATCACCTTCTCCAAGGCCAGCACCCTGAGGAGTTAGAATATGAATTTTACCCCCCAACACTGACCAGCAGTTCCCCTGAGGTAAACACTTGTTGGAGTTGAATAGTAAATTTTCTCCCCACCACAGATGAGTACATTTCCTGAGACAAACTCCTGTAGGAGTTAAATAGTTATTTTCCTCCATATCACTGACCAGTACTTTTCCTTAGCCAAACACCTGTTTGAGTTAGATTATCTATATTGCCCCCCACCACTGACCAGTACTTTCCCTGAGGCAAACTACGGTTGGAGATAGAATATTTTTTTATGCTCTCCTCCACTGTTCTGTCATTTGCTGTGGTAAATGCCTGTTGAAGAAACGATTCCTACATTTGCACCCCACGAGTAAACATCATTTTCCCTTTGGCAAACACATGTTTGTGTTTGATTAGTAATTTTGCCTCCCACCACCGTCTACCATATTTCGAGAGGTAAACACCTGTTGCAGTTCAAATAGCTAATTTGCTACCCACCACTGATTGGCACTTTCTCTGAGCCAAACACCCTGTTGAGTTAGAATTGTAATTTTGTCCCCCCCCACCACTGACCAGCACTGTGGTGTTATAATTGTTTTTTTTAGCTAACTCACATTAGAGCACTTTCTCTGCAGGAAGCTCCGAAACCTGCATTACAGTTTTTCAAATATTTGATGCAAAAAATATATTTTGGTTTGTATTTATTTAATATTAAACTTATCTGTAGTTTTAAAACCACTTACTTCAGAATGTAAAAATGTATTTTGAGGCTGGTGCTGTTTTTCAATCCATACACTTACTTTGATCAATAGATGACAGTGTTTGAATTGTCGTGTCTTCAGTTGTCTTCTCTAGCGCTAGCTGCGTGTGGTTACCATGGAAGTCAGTGCCCCAGTGAGCACAAAATGGTGGATGGCTGTATTTATACGTTTTTGTGGGGTAAAAGACATTTTTTATAAAATATGTTTTCAAAACGATTTTTGCGCGCGATTTAGAGGCTGACAAAATGTATGTCTTTAATGTACTGTGTGAAAAATTGTTTAATATGTTCCGTTTCTGAATGGCAGCCATTTTGAGTAGATGGCGGGTCGGCTGGTGCAATGGGAACAGTGGACGGACACTTGTTTTGTTTGGTTCTATGAATCATACTTAGAGACTGCTTAAGCAAGAAATGTTTTGTGTATATACATGAATGTCAGGTATGTTCTTTTAGATTTTTTTCATAATTTCACACAGGTATTAAAATTAATACTGAAGTATTAAAATTAGTACCTGGTAAAAAAAAAATAATAATACACAAGTATTACAAATAATACTTGAGTATTAAAATTAAAACCTGCGTGTTAATATACTCCCCCACCCAAAACCCCTATATCCTGTCTCAGTGGAAAGGTCACACATTTGCAAAAAAAAACAACATTTTCCATTATCTATAATAGGGAATTTAATATTCATAGTAATGGTATGCGTTGTAAAAGTATGTGTTGTGAATATATGCGCTGTAAAGGTAACTTATATATAACTCTATTATCATGCGTTGTAATGGCTTTCATTGTAAAAATATGCGTTGTATTGGTAGTCGAGTTGTAAACATTTTGTTGTAAAGGTATGCGTTGTAATGGTATGCGTTGTAATTTCATATATTCGTATGGAAATTATAGTGCTTGAGGGAAGCAGTATTGTTAAAAGACCATCAGGGTGATGCTCTTTTATTTATTGTTTTTTCATCCCATTTTCAAACTGTATCTCATCTCTTTGTACTTAGGCTCTAGAAGAGGAAAATAGCAAGTTGATGCAAGCAAATACAGACCTTCAAAATCAAGTAACAGTTATGGAGGAGAAATCCAAAAATGAAAGGGTAATACTATTGTGATTCACTGTGTGACTTGGAATCCATTATCAATTTTCTAATACATTTATATCTGGGAAGTGTTTTCCTTTTTTTTATCAAGGTCACCAGAAAATTTCAGCGGCACCAATATCAGTGTACATGAGTACATGAGTATATGTTTGGTCTATATGATCTACAGGACGTTCTCGGGGGGGTCTTCAAACACATAACAAGAGATGAGACGTAATGTATTACAGCCCCTACACCCTTCAAAAAAATACTTATCCTGTCCAATTTAAATCATTATTCTACTATTCTAAAATGTGGGTCCACTTCCCTTTGAAAAATAAGTGTGGGTACTGGGGGTACTGCTGCAGAGTAAAAATGTAATTATACAAGAATTCTCTGGAAACAAAAGATAGTTTGTTTAGTGGTATTTATGAAAACTCAACGGTATTTTACGTTTCAATTGGTCAATTGTCCCAGTCCTATTAGGTTCATCAGCTCATTCCAAATATAGGATTCTCTCCTTCTGATGGATTTTCCAGAGCCCTCAAGAAAGTACAGGGGTTTAATAATGTGATAAAACAAATTCCTATGAACAGCAGAGAACACTTTGTGTGTTCATTGTATTTGACTATAAAAGGAAAATAGATATTCATTGCATCTTCTATCTCTCAGTGAACTTTATTCTTACTCTGCTGCTTGTACGTATTCGTATATAGTTCACATTCTGGAATGTCTGGCTTCTAAATATGTTCTCCTGGCTATGAGAATTAAAATAATTTCTTCCTCAGAATGTCACCGCAGCCAGTTCAGCTTTGTATACCACCATACAGTTCCTTTGTTGCTATGTCCCCTATACAAATGCCCTCCTCAGTGGACCATGTCCATTTACCCAGCATTGTTAGCAGAAACCAGACCTGGCTGCTTGAAGCCTAAATTCTATACTAAGGGGCCTCTTTTCAAAGGCACTTTGGAGTACTTAAAGTAGTACTCATGTGGTACTCTTCTACATATTCCTAAATGCCTTTGTGACAAGCCCCAAAACATATAAAATGTGATAAAGCAGGAATACTCAATAAATATTCATATACAATTAGTACAAATAGAAAGGACTGTGCCCTCTTTGTGCTTTTACTAATAGGTATACATCTGTCAGGTGATAAAAATACATTTTTCTCAGGCAGTGTCTTCTTACACAATTCTGCCTCGCCTTTCTATCTTTCACAGTGTAAATACAGTACTGCTCCATTCAAGGAAGCACCTACGGAAAGATGGAATTGGCTAAGATCATCAGAAGAATAGTGTTCACATATCACTCATAAGCAAATCATCAACAACTCTGAAAGACCTCTCAATTTCAAAAATATTATTCAGATAAAAGGTTAGTGGCTCTGGAATCCCACACATTGAATGTGTATAAAGTGTTAAGTTCCATCAGCAGGCATCACAATTGAAGCTGCCAAAAAAGACTATCATGGCGAAAGAATTAGGGAGGCCAGCCAGTGCATAAATGAGTTGTTCTGCATCCTCACAGACGTTAGCAAAGTGACTATGTGTCAAGAGTCTAAAATTGCTACCAAAGTGACTCCCTGTCAGATTCGCAACTTTGGAACTGATTTATATATTGGCGGTATGTATATTCTGCCGCAGCGGCTAGGCAGTATACATACCGCCAAAATAATGATCCCCGCCTAATTTATATGCTGGCCGACTTCAGGTTCGGCTATGGCGGTGACAACTCTTTCACCGTTTCAACCAAACCTCTCCATCAGAGAAATGGCTATATGTCCACCCACCAAATCAGGTTGGGCGGACATATAGCCCTTTTTGTACTGTCCATCACCGCCAGGCAAATTCTGGCGGTGAGGGCCAGCAAAATGCATATAATGCTCCCTCTACAATGAGAGATGACTCTCATGGTGAGAGGAGCATTACTTTTTTTATTTTCAAAAAGAAAATCCTATTTATATTTTAAAGTGTGATGGTTAATAGGTAATGCTGACACTGCCGTTCAGCAGCAGGAGCAGCAGAAGCAGGTGGCTCCAGCTGAAGTGGAATACTTTGATCCCTGGCAAGGGGCACATCTTCATTGAAGTTTCTTACCTGGAATGTCCAGGGCTTAAATGATTGCAGGGAAGTGCGCAAGGTGGTGGCTTATTTGCAGAGACATGATGTAAATGTTGCTATACTGCAAGAGACGCACCTGGATCCTGGTTGGGGGCTGCTCATGCAGTGTTGCATGAAAGAGGACTGCTACTCATGTGGGCTTCACTGCATATGCGTGGGGGTACTGTTTTGGGTGAGAAGGCGCTCTGGCGTTAAATTGCAGAAGGTATGTGCTGGCCCAGGAGACAAGTACTTGGTGGCGGGCTGTTATAAAGACAACTTGACAGCACTGGTGGTTGGTGTTTATGGTCCCAATTATGATGATCTGCAGTTTTATCATAGTCTGCATGCCTGCTTTGCCCAGTATGGGAGCATGACTCAGATATGGGGCGATGATTTTAACTGTGTCTTGTGTCTGGATCGTGATCAGTCTAGGGGCCCTCCGAGGGTATGTGATCTGGAGCACAATGTATGTTTGCCCATTATTGGGTACATGGTACGAGTGACCTCCCACTTAGAAAAAGACTCTGCCTCTCCGCTTTCGCTCCCCAGGAAGTTATTTGATAAGCCTACACAGCATTATAATACTTTTGATTTGTTCAACACCACGGCATATTCTTGCAAGCGGCTATCTGAGCTCCAGACTAGGCCTCTTTGTTATTCACCACTATTGCCAGTAGATTAGTGCATGTGGTTTCTTCTTGTGCAAGAGAAGGCGCTGCAAGAGTACTACAAGGCTTGCACATAGATATTTCTTCCAGGATGGACATTGCGTAGCTAAAAACAGATGGGTGCCTCAGGTTACTCCCACACGATGCTGGGTATGTTCCAGTACTTTAGGGTACGACACATGTTACACAATTTTCTAGGGGAGGGACTGAAGGTGCCTCATTAGTTGCCAGCTCTGACATATTTGCTGCAGAGTGCAACCCCCAGCACCTCATCACGAAATGTTATGCTTGTTCTTAGGAGGCACTAAAATTCGGTTGAACTGGCAAGTAGAGTTGGGGGAAGCTATTAGTGATCAGCAATGGACTTGTTGTCCTGTTGTCCTGACAACATCCCTAAATAGATGACTGCGTTTGATACATTTTAAGTATCATAACAAAGTGTATTTCACTATTGTCTGCCTGTTCTGCTGATATCTCCAGATATTTCAGATGTGGAGAGGAGGAGGCAGGCTTTGCCCATGTGCTATGGTTCTGCCCACAATTACAGCGCTATTGGGATGCAATATTGGGGGAATTGCGTGAGAACAAGAGAGCATATCGAGCCATCTCCCCTTTTGGCACTAATGGGCTATGACAAGGACCTCCCGAAGTCTGTTAGATGTCTGGTGGTATTGGGGCTACTGCTGGCGAAGGGGAAAATAGAAATGCAATGGGAGAGGGGACTGCTCCCAGCGGTATGGGAGTGGCATGTAGACATGGCATACTGTAACACCCAGTACAATGCATATCACAAACTAATGCCGATTCACAATTGGCCAAAAGATATTTGGGGACCTTACCAGGCAAACCTGGCCCAGACAGTGAATGCCGAGAATGAGAGCGCTGGAAGTGGTGTTGTGACGATGAGTAGTCCTGCTGCGGAGCGTGTGGAATCAGCGCCTGGGGCATTCATAGTCAGCTGAGCACTTTGGTGACTGGCTTGTATTCAGGGTATGTGTGTATGATTGCGGGCACACTTGAACACAGGACTAGATATATTTGAATGTGTATCTGGCACCCCCTTACCTGTGTGGGAAGGTGCTGTAGTAATAGGTGACGTAATATGCATATGGTGGCTGTGTTCTTTGGGTTCTAATTTGCTGAAACTTCGCATGTGCGTTACGCAGACATGTACTTTGAATTAGTTCCAATGTACTCTGTATGTGCTAGTGATGGAAAACGGCCCTTTCGATAGGGTCACCCCAAACTTTTTTCCTGCTTACTTTTTTGCTGTATTTTTTTGTTGGCCTAAGGACTCCGAGTACTTGACCACAGCTGACCAGTGGTAAAGTGCATGTACCTCTCCCCTAAACACAGTGACATTGGTATATACCTGATTAACATTTTTAGTTTACCTATAAGTAAGTCCCTTGTAAAGTGGTATACGAAATACCCAGGGCCTGTAGTATAAATGCTACTAGTGGGCCTGTAGTACTGATTGTGCCACCTACACAATTAGTCTTTCAAACCTGTCGCAGGCCTCCCATTGCAAGGCCTGTGTGTGCAGTTTACTGCCACTTCAACTTGGCTTTCAAAACCACTTGCCCAGCTTGAAACTCCACTTTTATTACACATACGTCACCCCTAAGTTAGGCCCTAGGTAGCCCTAACGCAGGGTGCTGTGTAAACAAAAGCTAGCAACACAAAAAGATGATGGACGTAATGCTGAACGTTGTCAAACACTCACCCCAAGTCACAGATCTGGGTTAAAATCATTATTATTTTGCTCACCATGCCAACCCAGTTTTGACCCAGTCATATGCATATCAGTCATGACCCTGTTCCCATGGGAACTGTTCAGCCCGAACTGCCAGGCCAGATCCTCCCTGGACAGGAAAACAAGCATCGAGGGACCGGTTTTGGGGTTGCTGATTGTTGTTGATTGTGAGTGGAGGGCGTCCTTGATGCCTATTTTTCCTTCTATTGCTCCACTTTGTTTAACACACCCTTTGTCAGCTGGACCTGCCTGAGTTCTGTAGCTGACCTGTCCTCCATTGCGGTCAGCCTGAACTTTGGATTTACTCTGGTCTAGCACAATCTCAAGTACCCTTTTAGCACTATTGACTTTTAAGCACTATTTTTAGTTTATTCTTTAAAAAGTCATAACTCCGGTTCTACTCATTGGATTTTTGTTGTTTTGGTCTTGATTTTCTCAGAAAAATAATCTCTATTTTTCTAAACCTGTCTGAAGTCTTTTTGTGGTATTTTCTTTGTGTTACTGTGTGGGTGTGGGTGTGTGTGTGTGTGTGTTGCATAAATACTTTACACCTTGCCTCTTTAGATAAGCCTGACTGATTTGTGCCAGGCTGCCAGAGGGTGAGCACAGGTTTTCTTTCAGTGTGTATCTAGCTTACCCTGGCCAGGATTGTGGTCCCTACTTAGACAGGATGCACACCTCGACCAACTAGGACCCAATTTATAACACCTATGTTTTGGAGCAATTCGAAATTGCATTTTGTATGGTTGTCTAAAATGAAAATAAAGTGTTAAAAAAACTATACAATCTCTTTCATATACAAAAGTGAGATACCAAGGATTTAAACAGTTTGTCGGAATGGTGATGGGGCAACCATTTAGTATAAGGAATAAAATACCCTCTGATGTGCATTTTAAGAGTCATTCAAGTCTCCTCGGAGTTCCATGACCTCATAAATGAACTTGGCTTCAGACTCGTTCCTCTTTACGGTCAAGAAACTCCTCAGAGACTTGAAATATCCTTATAATCTATGGCAGGGGGTATTTTATCTCATATAGTCAGTCCTTTCCACACCAAGTAGAACAATGTTGATTTTAGGTTTTTTATTATCAGATGTTGAGACCAAAGTCTTTGGCATGGCAGCTGTGTCAATGTCCCTGATCGAGAATTAAGGGGCTGATTACGATGGCGGAGGGACCGTCACTGACAGGCTTTCGGTGGGGGTCCCTCCGCCATTGTAATGCAGTTTTCTGCCTGCCATATTACGATGGCGGGTGGAAGTGTGGCGGTCGGAAAGATCGACTGCCACGGTCCAGACGTGCAGATTCAATCCGACCACCCGTCGGAATGACCATTGGTCCTTGCATTGCGACGGTGCCTGCCAGGGATTATGATATCGCTTTCCATCTATCGTTGCGCGGCGGCAAACCCGCCATGAAACGACTGGCGGAAACAGATATGGGGGCCCATAGCAGGCCCCCCTTTATCCCTGGGGCTAGGACATGTGCGCTGGGGGGCACCTATGCTGCCCCCCTACATATCCCAGCACCATGTGGCAGGCACCGCATGGTGCCTGCCACGTAGTCCTGAGATATGTAACCTGTCTTTGTTTGGTACTGCAGCGGGTGCACCCGCCGCTATACAAAACATAAGCAATGCGGCCGCTTCGGTGGCGGTCGCACCGTAATGCATACTGTGGGACTTCCGCCTTGTAGGCGGGCGGTCCTAAATACAAAATGATGGCGGACGGACTGAAGTCAGTCCGCCATCGTAATCAACCTCTAAGTTTTTCTTAAAGTTGGCTTAGAAATACATGAAGCCCACAGAGGATCCCCACTATAACTTGTGGACCCCTCGGAAGTAACTTCCCCAAACAAAAAATGAGTTGATTAAGCCCTTCATTTCAAACATAGCAATACTAATCCAGAAAGGAAACAAATGCTTGTTTATCAGGAGTCCGGACATTAGTTCATCCCGGAAACATTTTCAAAATATGAGTTATTTACCAGGAGCTGATGCAGTACCCTATGGTGGTGTCCCAGTTAAACCGCACATCTCCCACAAAATTTCATAAAGAAGTCTTGTGTCCTTGGCAGCCATTTAATGCTGGGTTTTTGAGGAAACAATGACAGAAGTAAGGTTTTCACTGGTTATTTCCCAGGTGTCATAAGCCAGAAAGAGGCTGTCTATAATGCTAATACCAGAATACCTTTCCCTGCATATTTTCTGTCAAGATTGACATCGAGGCCTAGGTGAGGTAATGCCTCTAGCTGGATCCGGACCCAATACGATGATGAATTTATTTTTATTTTTTCTACAGATTGGAATCCTTGAAACATACGCTATGAAAATGGATATTTTTCATTGCCTTCAGGTATCAAGTAAGTTTAGAGACAAGACAACATTCATAAGGAACAAGAAAATGTTTTGGTGAGCTTGTATGAGAGACAGCTCTACCCCTGAAGTCTTGCTTTACTAGTGTGCCCCCAGCAGAATTGGAGTTTCTTGCCCATTCGGCTGTCCCCTTCCTTCCATTCTTATTGTTCTTGTCTGACCCAACCTGTGCATTTCCTCTTGCATTCTGTTTCTCTGCCACATCCTTTTGCTGCAAGTCCTTTTCTGCATGTTTTTTGATGGTGTTAGTTCTTCTCCATGCTTGCCTCTGAGGTTTTTGTTTTTTTTACCTTAAATGACTTTTCATCCCCTGGCTGCACCCACATTACAGTCTCCATGTCCCTCTTGTATTATTTATATATTCAATGAAGAAAACCATAGTTAGAAACGGAGTTATCATCTGGATCACACATGAAAAACTACTGAACTTTGCCAGGTTTGGTTTGCAGAGAAAACGATACCTTGCACAACCCCCTTGCACCATGTTTGACATAACACGTGACATCATTGATGACGCTCAGGATCATGTATCAAATAAGCTCAGCTCAGACATGCCCATAAATCAGCACAACCAACCACCATGTGGGCAACAATTCATTGGTTCAAGGTTGAACTTAGGTGCTCAAAAGGCTTGTTTTTCACATATAAATTCATATTGAGTATTGAGAAAATGTGAATGTACACACACAAATTGATTTACTCCCATGTATATCATACCATTGGGAACATCATCACAACTGGCAGATTAGGATAAATATTCTACCTGCGGAGAAAAAATGTAGTCATGCAGTTGTTAGTGGATATATGTTACCCTTTTGCATGTGAAAATGCCTTCACATTGGAAGAACTTGGAACTCAAATAAGAATGCTAGAACTCCTCCTGGGTAACTGTGACTGTTGCTGCCTTGTATTACTACTCCTGGAATCCTTGGTGACTTTCACAAATGCTGGACACTTACTTTAAATGTAGTAGTAAATCTGTTGGAGTAAATATCGACATACATTTGAGACTCGGGCCGTCTATATTCGAATCGCTCTCATGCAGGTTCCTTGACTGAAAGAAAAGACATGGAAACATTATTGTTCAGTAATGTGATAAGGTCACGGCCCTCACCTTTCTATAAAGGGAAAGCCTTGTCCTGTACTTTCGGAAGTACCATAAACAGCCCATTCCTCAAACCAAGTATCTTCATTAACCTGAATTATCTGGTATCTTATTTCTAACAGGAATGATATTTAATTAGTGTTTTCACTTGCCCCCTTTATCTGGATTAAAATTATAATAATTCTTATTTTTATTCAATAGTTTAGCCGTCAGAGGTTATATGTAAGCAATATTTTTACTATCTTCCAGGATGGCGAGTTGAGTATATCTGAGAATGCGAAGGGTGCAAACAAAAATGTAAATAATGACTAACAAGATGTATTTGATCATCATCATTTTCTAAACTAAGTAAAACAAAACACACAATTCGATGTAATCACTTGTTATATCCATACTAATCTGATTCTATTTACCCAGACTTCTCCTTTTCAGGTCAAGCCTACAACGCGCATGCGTTGACTGCAAGCCTTGCTGTAATCACTAACACAACGTTATTCCCACCTGCAGCTTGCCATAGGTTCACTTCAGTGCCCCTCTTAATTGCTGCATCCTGACTCGTTCTGACAGCCGATAGCTCACTTCCGTTCAAGGCAGAGTCTCCTTACGCCTTCATTTTTAGAGAACTCTTTTTAAAAATGTTTTGCTTTCTGCCCCTCGCAGCTTGTTATTATCAGCTTGACCAAGATAAAACGCCAAAAGGCGCCTGTACGTGCACCAAATGCCCTTATAGCTGCTTTCACTTTTATGTCAGTTGCAGGGGGATTTTCTTTCGTACACGGTTTGTTTGTCTTGGAGATTTTTAACAGAGATATATTTTCTTTTTCCAACCAACTGCTAGGATATTATTGAAATAGATTTCCAAGTGGGACTCCTGTTATGGATTCAGTTTCTCTGGAAAAACGAAATGCCTTGTTTAAGCACTGATGATGGGAAAATACACTCTAAGCTTTTTGTACTCGTTGAAAGGAATCCTTTTTATTTGTTTATCAGGAAGTAAAAACCCAAAAAGGAAAGGTAAACCCTATTTTAATCTCGATTTGTAGTATAAAGTTGAGTTTGTGGCTTTCATATTAACTTTGATTTGCTTTTGGGTCGTACTTTCTTAGCGGTTAAACGTCTTATTTCAGCTATTGCCTGCTTCCTAACTGAAACGGGCTATAACCCGACACCCTTGTCTATACTCGGACATGCCTATTCATCGCTACTGATGATGAGGTAGGGTATGTGTGTCACGAGTTCAGGAGGGGCATTCCCAGTTCTTCTGGGAAGTATAGTGGGGGATCATGTGTCTGCCCGTCCCCCCAAACACCAACCAGTAGAGGTGAGGAGTTTTGCTGTCCGTTTCCGTTAACATTACCTTTGAGTCTGAAAGGCTACATTTTCTATTTAATTGGTGAAATCGCCCTTTCAAGAACATACGATGCAAATCCACTAGTTCTTCATGTTTACATTTACTTACAAGTACATTAACCAAAACATGTTTCAAGTTGCTCTCAAGTTGTCCGTCTAGTTGGCGTTTGATGAAAAAAAGGGATTCCAGATCAGTGTTTGGTGTAGCAATATGGAAAATCATGTAGCTTCTATACCTTTATGTTCTTTTAAGTAAATTGAAATTTTCTTTGTAATGTTTTGCCTTTTTATGAGCCCAAGTTGCACAGGTATATTTGTATAACACTCTTAATACCTTGTGGTTCCCTAAGTTAGTTCCTATGTTGCATTTTTATTTTTTGTATGTACAGCATGGAGTGCTTTTCCCAGTAAGCATTGCCTTTCTGTATTATAAATAGGGCTTCCAGTTTTATGGTATTTATTTTTTCGACATTTCCATCTGTATTTATCCATATTTGTTTTTTGCTCATATTTTCTGTATTCATCCATTTTTATTTTGGGTTTTCTGAATGAATGAAGCTGCAATGGGTATTTTTCCACATTTATTTGACTGTTAAATGTATACTTGCATTTGAATGCCCAAAAGGTTTCAGCAGTATACAGTGCAATAGCATTATCTGAAAACACTTGCATTGCAGAATAGCATAAATAACTGTAGATCTGCACTTAATTAAGCTTAATTAAGAAATCTATTTTTTTTCATCTTCCCTACCTCTAATTATGTACACCTACTGACCTGGCACTCATGATTGAAAAGTAGAAAAAATCACCCAAAGTAGTCCTATTTTCCATATTTTTCTGCACTTACAAATTAATACAGGCAGGAAAAGAAACAGTTTTCTGTCTGTATTTATCAGTAAAAACGGAAAACTCGGAGCCCTAATTATTAAGACTGCAGTGAGTGCCAGACAACAGGCAGCGTGACCGAGGGTGAAAATCACGGATTGTCTGCAATACACAAAATGGACCCCACCCCCTAACTAAACAGAGGAGTGGCGTTTGTCATATAGCACTGTTCGTGACAATTACTCTGATTCCTTTCTGCAAAAAAAAATGGGTAAAAGCATTTATGATGTATACTTATGGAAGCCAGGTCTCTTGGCTCAGTGACTCTTGAACCCACTAAAGAGATCTTTGTGTGACCCCTTGGCCACAGTTTACAATCCTGGTGGATTCAGCCATCCTTTAATTCTCTTAAGGTCGATATTAAAGTATCATTCAGTTGAGTGACAATGCACATCTGTTGTTCAGCACTACGGTACCCCCTTCGAGCGTGCGCATTACATATTTACATAATGTTTTGCTATGATAAACACAGTTTTGTTTTTTTTTAATTTCTTTATTGTGGTTTCAAAGGTATAATCCATGTTCAAATACAGTTACACCTCATAGACAACAGTTGACAGTGAACATTCCAGTTTCTACTCAAGGAGGATTTTTGATATATACTGCCCCTTGAAGATGTTCTCCAAACCGACATTTATTTTTTTACTTTATTCCCGTGGTAAGATAAACTTTTAACTAAACAACCCCCCAAACCCCCCCCCCCCACCGGGCCCAACCAATTAGAGGTCCATCTATCTTATAATCAGCCTAGGGTGTCCTCTTGCCTCCCTCTTATCTGTGGGGCACATTCCCCGTGTGATGATCCTCATCCGACGATGCCTGTGTGGAATTGGGGGCCCTTCCCTCTATCTCCTGGATCATCAACCCCCACGCCAGCAACACCTCCGGGTATGATAAACACAGTTGCCTCGAACACGGAGGCTACAGTGAAAAATCTGATGAATTAATTTCATGTATAATAGTGTATAAGAGTTGAGAGCGGGAATTAAGGTGTAGACTTCTGAACAGCTGCAACGATAAAAGTGGGTTGCACATGACAGTGTTGTTTTCAAGTTGTATAAACCTTATGAAACACAGAACATATTGTGGGTGCCATGTCCGGAATGTTTACCTGGCAGGGCATTTTATATGTAAAAGGCGCACAGCCCTCACTGGTCTGGAAAACCCACATGCATATTTTCATGGGCTGCAGCTTTATTCATCGTGCCAGGGCAACTGACAATATGCTGATGGGCCGTCCTGGGCTAGAGTGGTGGGAGGAGTTGTCACTGACACCTGAATAGGCTGTGGCTGCTCTGCACAATGCTGTCTCCATCTCCTGTAGTGAAACTGGACCAGGGAGGACAGAACTGGGTTTACTTAGCAAGAGAGACTTTCTGAACAAAGACATCAAAGGGAAAAAGGGGTATAAGTTTTAGACCTACAGCCCCAGAGATTTAGATTACTTCTGTAATCAAGAGGAACCTCTTCCAAGGAGAAGAGCTGAAGAGCTGTGAGGAGGAGACTGCCCCTTTGCTGTGTGTTGCTTTGCTGGGTTAGCCAGCAGTTGCTGTCACGGAGAGGACAAAGACTGGACTTTGCTGTGAAACCTGCTTGAGAAGAATCTCCAAGGGCTTGTATGTGCTTGCCTCCTGTTCTGAAGTCTCAGGGGCACAAAGACTTCACTTACAGCCTTCTTGAACTACTTGGAGTTCTGACCTGCCTGGGGGTGCCATTCCAGGTCTTGGACTCTGGAGGTTGTTCCTGCAAAAGAAAGCTGTGAAGAACTGAAGAAATCTACAAAATTGACACTTTGCTCTTCTTGTGGCTAAATTTTCAGATGCAGCAAAGCAGTGCGGGAGAAATTCCTGACACACAGCCCCGTGCTGTCAAAGAAAAAGATGCAGCACCTGCCCGTGGCCTGAGAAACTACTGCACACCGACTCCAGTGCAGGCCCCGCTGTGCGGCTAAAAAAGAATCAACGCATCACCGGTCAGCGGCTATGGAAATCAACGCAGCACCGGTATCGCCTGAATTTTCTCACGCATCGCATCTGTATGGCAAGTTTTTCCAATGCAACACCTTCAGAGCAGAATCGCCTGGGAAATCAACGCATCACTTCCCCCTACAGTCCGGATTCGACGCATCACTGTTGCATCGCCTCCCCAAGGACTCAGGAATTGACGCATTGCTGTGTTTTTCAACTCTTTTCTCCTCTGAGGCTGTTTTGCCTTGCGGATTTTGACGCAATTGAGGTACTTTGTGTAAAAATCACACATCCATAGATTTCTAGGGACTGAATTGCTTGAAACTTTTAAAGTCATATTTTGAGTTGTGTATTTTAGATTTTTGTTATTTTTGTCTTATTTGGTTTAGATAAAGTTACGTAATTTTTCTAAACTGGTGTGGTGTCCATTTGTCGTGTTTTCTCTGTGTTACTGTGTGTGATATGTACAATACTTTACACATTGCCTCTGAGATAAGCCTGTCTGCTCGTGCCAAGCTACCAAGATGGTGAGTAGGGGTTATCTAGGTGTGTAACTCCCTTATCCTGACTAGCAGGAAGGGTCACAACTTGGACAGGGTGCATACCACTGCCAACTAGAGACCCCCATTTCTAACAATGACCTTCATCGTAGAGAAGCAAGTAGTAATAGATTTATTGATATGAGCTTCAAAGAGAGTTTAATAAAAAAAAATACCTGTAAATTGAATGCATTAGAAGAGGGCATCAGGCATGCCCCTACAGGTTCGGAACATTAGTTAGATGGAGTTTATTGCCAGGGATCAAGACCTCAGTCTTATCTGTGTAAAGCCTTGAAAAGCTGGATTTTATCCAGTTTACTACTGAGCACAGGCAGCTTTTAAACTGGTCCCAGAAATGTTTAGGCTCTCCTTCCAGTCATTGGATGATTTGAGTGTCATCCGTGTATGAATAAAACTGGCAATCATAGTATTAAATGAGATCAGCTATGGGAGCCACATAAAAATTGCAGAGTGTATGGCTTACTGATGAGCCTTGTGGGACCCCGCAATTTGCATTTTTGAAAGAATTCTATTTTATTCATGGCAACTTACAAAGTGCATGGCTACCCAGAAGGGCTTTCCAGTGCTGCAACAGCTATGGAAAAATGTAAATGCTGACCATTCTGGTTAGAACAAAGTGGTTTTTAACAGTTTCCTGAATATTGATTCTGATTCGATCTGTCTTATGTGCTGTGGAAGCGCATTCCAGAGTTTAGGGACAAGGAAGGTGAAGGACTGACTTCCACTCCTAGCTCTCATTATCCTGGGGACTTCAAAGCGTTGCTGATAAGTGGAACGCAGTGATCTGGAGAGGTTGTAAGGAGTAGGTAATTTTTAGATCAATTTAGGAGCCTTTTTATTGAGCCATAGAGACTGCTTGAGTGCGTCAGACTGTCAACTGAGGTGATTGAATGATTACTTAGGGGCTAATTCCGATGTCGGTGGGACAAGCCGTCGGTGGCAGTCCCACCAACATCTATGCCATTGGTCCAACCACCTGATTACGACTCTGGCGATCAGAGCGAGTTAGGCTGGGGGAAAGACCGCCACCTCCGACAGGCTCAAGGAGCCCGTCAGGATGGCGGTCGGATTCCTAATCACTACAATGGGGTGGTGCCTGCCCAGGCACCGTCGTAGGGATTAGGATATCCCTTTCTGACTGCCTGTTCATGGCAGCCGAAAAGGGACTTTGGGAGCCCCTATCAGGGCCTCTGTCCCTGGTGGGCCTCCGCTATGGGGCCAGGGGGGCACATGTGGTGCCCCCAAACATCCATGTACCAGGCACACGGTGCATGGATGTTCAAAAACTGCCCTTTTGCATTGTAGCTTGTGCTGCGGCCCTTTTCTAGGGCCGCAGCACAAGCCGCAATGCAAAAGAGCAGTTTTCCGACTGCCTGCATAGCGGTCACATTGTAATTGGGCAGGTGTAACCACCAGCATGTAATTGGTCGGACACCTGCCTGATACGATGGCAGTCGGCTCATTCAACCACCATCGTAATAAGGCCCTTAGGGATTACTTATTCCTTCACAAACTGTTGATTATTACATTTCATAAAGAAGGATTGAACCACTAGATATAAATGAGGAAATTGTGCTATAACCAACCTAATCTGAGAACTAAATATGAAGCTGATAACTCCAGTTTGATATTGCCTATCCAAATTCTTCGGCAACCATCCTATTAGTAATGGCTAATACTGAGGAGTCTGTATGAAAGTAATAAGCAATGTTTGGTCTTAAACAGCAAATACCAGAACAAGGAGGGATGTTGTTTTTCTGATTATTATGTGTGTGGCTTTATTTACAAATGTTTTAATTTGCAATTTACAGCCTCCTTTAGAGTTGGGACAGGGATTAACTGACAGTCATTGTGCCAAAGATTTCTCCTGTGTAAAAATGCCAAAGGAAAATCCTCCACATTTTGGCTTCTGTTCCCGTGTTTGGGAGAACTTCTCACCAAATTGTCTATATTTGCCAAAGGAATATATCACTCTAGAGGGAAAACATCCAACTTAAAATCAGTCAAATGCCAATCTTAGCTGGTCTAATTTCTGCAACCGAAAGTGGACACTGGAAAGAGGTCCACAATCTGTACACCATAGGCCTAGTCTCTCTAGCCTGCTAAGGGCGTTTCTGAGTACACTGCAGAAATAATACTTACCTTTATGTGTACATTTGCCAACGTTTCCGTTGTAGTCTTTCATGGGGGTAACAGCACCAGCCAGATCAGGCCCCTGGACAAGGTTCATTTGTACATTGTTGGAAATGGAAAGATTTTTACTGGCTGAATGCCTGTCTTCCACCTAACACTCAACAGTGTGAATATATTGCTGGAGGCACAGCCAGTGAAACCTATGGTTTTAGGGTAGATTCTCCATGACCTCCCACTTCCGTGTATTTTAAAAAAAGAAAAAATTTGAACCAAAGTCATCTTTTTTTTCAAACTTGAGATACATTTTTGCAATACTGACAACAGATTGTTGGGTAATAATTCACTTGATGGCACAATAAACGTCAGAGCAGGAGGACACTGATATTTTCAATTATTTTCCATGTATTATATTTATGATGAGTGATTACCCTTCAGAACATTCAAATGGATCTTTTGTTTTAGCACTGAAAGAACTTCAGCTGGTTAGAGAGGATCTCATAACAGCACAGCAACTCTTGAACCCAGAAGTCAGCCTCCTTCGAAACGCGGAAAGAGTACCCGATACCCCACAAAGCTACTCAAGCTGCCTGAAAGAAGAGAATGAACACAGACATCAGGAGAGCACATATGTCCAGGTAATTAAAGTAAACAGCGTAAAACAAAGATTCGGGCCAATAGGATCTACACGAAGAAAGACAGGTTTGTCAAAGTGAACACGGCAATGCTAATCTCTCATCGCAGTTGCATCTACATTACTGAATACATTGCGGAAAAGTTATGTTATAGGAATTAAATTAAGCTAAAAGGGAATATTTGTGAGTTAGAGAAGACGCCGATGTGATTGGTCATTATTTATGTTGGAAAGCAATAGATCAAAATTATCATGAAATCAAAGTTGGCACTGTGTCCGTGTACTGTTTCCAACAGCTTTAAGAGAAAGTTAGCACCATTTTTAAAACATTTCACGGCTGTTATAAAAGACATCAGCATCTTTCTCATCACAATCTTCGTGACGGTCATTATCGTCTTTCTAGAGCTGCTGTGTGGGTACTGGATTCATTTGAGAGGATTGGGGTGTTACTCTTGACCTGCATTGGTAGGCTCATCTGTCCAAAGACAGTCCTCTAATACTCATTTCATCCGTGTTTCTACTTCTAAAGGCCTCATGCTAGTATCGTCCTCTTGCACAGGCCCCTGGAGGAGTCAATCGTTGGAGTGTTTGACAGTGACTTATGGTTCAGAGCAGGTACCAGCTCCTGCTGCCATCCCCTGCAGGTCCAGTGTACTGGCAGTTCGGATACACATATGCATCATAAGGAGGAAATAAGAATGTAGAACAAGGCAGTTTGAAGATGCCGGATGATGTCAGGAAAGACCTGGAGGCTTATTAACAATGGTGCCACTGGAGTGCTCTGGTGAATTGCAGCAATTTCCCAGCTCTAAGAACTATTATGTATTTAAAAAGAACACCAGTTTGTGCAGCCATTTTTTCAATTTGAATTGTGTAATGACAAGTGAGTTTCCTTCTGTTTCAAGGGGAACCATTTCACAGGTCGTTCATGCTCTTCATCATCGAAGCATATACGTATAAAACAATTGGGGCTGAACTAATTGTGCCTTGTCTGGGAGGTGAAATATGTTTAGAGCATCCCGATGTAGGATAAACGAGAAGGGTCTCAGGCACTTTTTTTGCCTCTGTTCTTGTGCAGTCAAAGACTGAATGTGTCTGTGGAGCCATTTTGAAAAGCAGGTCTTTTGTACACTGGACAATTGAGCAGCTTTGGGCTTATAATGGCTGGTATAAGCTTTCTGCTCCAACATTACAATGTTTATCTTCATGTTTCTCCTTTTTAGGTCTCGCCTTGGCAGCGCATGCATGCGCTGTCTCAGCGAGACATAAAGTAATCTGTATGTTGGGTTAAATTTAATGTAATCTGTCTTTCCGCTTGCAATTGGCTTAGTTGTGGTAGTGTTGTTGTTATCTCCCTTTCTGTTGGCTGTTGGTGATTTGCTAACTTCCGTGTAGTCCCGATACAGCGGTGCCTAACTACAGTGTTATTTCGCTCTGCTTGCACTTCTTTTAATTGAAGTGCAGTGTGCCATCTGTTTTGCACGCTGTAGCCTGCCTTTGTTATTGGAGACTCGCCCCCCCCTCCCAATCAGTCACAGGGCTCCAGCCGCCTCACAGCAGAGCCAGGCCTCAGAGCAGGGGCCACTACTGTCTGTGCCTGCCCTGCTCCTCGCAGCTGTCGTGGCCGTGGACTGGCAGGTGTGTTGATACTGGAATGAATTGCTGTTTTGTTTTTTAAGTACTAATGAAAAAGCTTCGTAAAAGTACCGACATGAAATACATTTTTACAAAGCATTTTCATTTGTACTTAAAAAGCAAAACAGCAGAAGGTAAACCGCCATTTGCCAGATACGCATGAAAGGCTCTTAACAAGAGGCCCGGTGCAATCTTTCACTCCTCACCAGCTGAACAAACACAATTAAACCCGCCGAGCAAGCAGCCCTCCCAGACTCTGAGACAGAGCAGTCTCGTATTTTTTTCCCATCGAGCGCACACCACTCGTTCACTTTCTTGTTGTTAGGTTCTTGTTGTTCATTAGGCCCAATTTAATCACCCGTTATTTTGAAGTCTGTTAACTTTCTGGTGATTTGTTTGCTGGAGACTTTACCGTTCTTTGTTGCATGCCGACAGCTTAGCGAGTATTTGCATAGATATATAGCATGCTTTGCTATGATTTCGAAACCAGTGATAACTCTCAAGGTTTTTAAACGTCATAAGATACATGACGGCTTGCATAATAGTTTCTCTAGACATTGACCATCCAGCTATGTAAATACTTTATGCTTATTCACGTTTGCTGCTGCTGCACACTTTGCCTTCTGAAAGTCGTTGCACGGCTGGAAGATGTAGTTGACTTTCGTTTTAAGGACAAGTGTCTGAGTGAGTCTTTCCCAGTGTAAGGAGCTTTTGATTATAGTATCACGTTGGGCATTAGCCTAAATCTAGAAAAGTGGAAGTGTTTCTGAAAAATGCACTCCCTAGAGCTTCGTTCTGTCTTTATTTTGGGGTGAAAACCCTTGGCCGAAGCTTGCATGGGGTTCTGAGCAGTATTCTCTCTTACTACCCAACACTGGATTTTCTCCAATGTTACTCCCCTAACATTGACATTCTGTAGTAGAAAACATAACTGGAAAGATGCCGCTACCCCTGCCTCTGCCGGGAAGCTGCCAGTATTCCTGTATATTGGTTTACCACGCCTGTTTATTTTCCCACACGTTTCTTTTGTCACCTTTCTCGTCCTTGTCTGCTGTCTTTGGCTTGAGTCCTTGGCTTTGTTTGTTGTGCGTCAGTGATTGCTAATTATATGGTTTCCTTTAAAGTAGTTGAAATACTCTCTATTTTGGCTTTCTCATCCCTGTGTTGCTGGTTAGTATTGTGGGCAGGGCGGCTCCCTAATGGCAATTCCTGGAGCTCTGCCCACAAGTCAAGATTTGTGGAACCTGTACACACTCTGCCATTAGTTCAGTGTATATGTTGTATTCGTGCAGTCTAGTGTGGTGCCTGTGTGTGGCTTGTGTGATCCACGTCTTTACACTGTCTGCCATCAGGTGGTCTGGAGAAGGATCGAGGCTCTGGAATTGCGCACTGTGGGAGTTGTCATTGGCTCATGACCGGCCTGCCTATAGACTGTACTTGTTCTGCACAGCTCTTTTACAGCACCACGTGCTATGTGCGGTGCAGTGCATATGTATAGTGGGGGTTATTTAATTGACGTGTGTTTTGCTTTAAACTATTGCCATTGTTTTAAGGAAAAACAGCAGTCTCTTTCAGAGCTGGCTGCCCCCATGCAATAAGTTATCAGCGACCAGTCCCTACTGTCTGTAAAACTAGTGTTCTGTATTATTGGCTTTCCCACTGCGCCTTTGCGCAAAGTTCTGAAATAACTTTGAAGAAGCAAATGTGGCCCCCTGGCAGCTCCTCTTTTGGTTAGCACTAACCCAAGCGCGCTTTCGGTCTCAGAGCCTGCGCCTGCAGTAACTGTATGCCCACTTATCAATATTTAAAGCCCATTTCACATTGCCTGCATTTTGTCTAAAATGTTGTTAGATATTGTCTGAGCACACAAAATAATGTAGGTATACATCATGTTAAATTTCACTGCAATTCACATTAAAGTGAACATCGCTGCGCTGAACTATATGTCCGAGCTAACACTATACATTCTCAAAGTACGCCGATTTATTGCGCCAGGCATTTTATTCTAATGTTGATCGAAAGGCGGGGGTTCCTTTTGTGTTGTTTAGATCTTCGTTGTTTGATAACCCTCCCAGATTTCTGACATTCGCTTCGCGGAAGACAAATGACTCTGTTATATTGCTAGGTTGTATAACACTGTACAAACATTTCCCTGCAGGAAGAGCTGTGGCAGGTTTCCTGTGTGTAATGATTTGCTGATAGCAAATCTGATGCAGACTCTTAGAGATCAATAAAAAGTTATAGAGCAGACAGATAAATTGAACTTTAGTTGGATACAACCCAAGTCACTCCAGATTTATCTCACGGGCTGGAGTGCTTATCCTCCTATCTTGTGGTCTGATAGCAATGCTGGACCAAAACATGAAAGTGATGTTTTAAAAGCAATTGAAATAATGAATTTGCATTTCTATATGAAACCCAGAAACCAGTAAAAGCAAACCAGGTATAATGGTAAACAAGCATTGGCATAGCCAATAGGTCTCGCGTTTATGCAAGTTTAAGCTTTTGGCATTGTAAATGACAATGCCTTTTACTTATGTTTTAAAAACCAAAACATAAATAAAAGGAAATGGCATTTACAATACCAATAGCTCAAACTCGCGTAAATGCGAGACCTGTTGCATTGCAAAATGCTTGTTTAGTGTGTGAGGTAGCAGCAGAGGCACATCAACAGACGCGTGCTGAGCAACAGAGAGAGCTCTGCTGCATCCTCTCCTCATGGACTACAGCCATATAGACTTGTTCTGTGACCCATCCCTCTTCTACCAGTGTCACTGGTTCTCCTAGTGTGCAGGGGCGGCTGGTGTTCATGGGCGAGATGGGCGCCGCCCTGCCACCCTTGGGGGGAATAAAAAAATGTGAGCTGGAACACCGAGCAGCTAGCAATAAATTGTGCTGGCTGCTCAGTGAACAAACATGGGCAAATCCGGGTTTTTCTTTGAGGGGATGGGGGATGATGGCTCTTGGCTCTGCTGCGCATGTTTTTGGCTGGGCGAAGATTTCTTCGACCTGGAGCCAGAAAGCAGAGGAGTGACGACACACAGGTGGGCAGAATCTGTGTATCACTGCCAGAATACAGCTTTTAATTTGGGCGTTATTCGTAAAGCCCAGGGAGGAGTCTGAAGCTCTCCATTAATTCCAATGGCTGGGGGCAGGCCAGTCCGGCTTCGGGAAAGAGTAGCGGGGTGTGGCAGTGGCCTCTGCCTCTTCCTCGAGAGAGCCCCAGTAATTGTTTATTGAAGTGGTTGGTGTGCTGGGGTCTGGGGGAGGGGTCAATCCAGCATTTTCCAGTTTGTGCCTGCGTCATTGCCACGCTGTCTTCTGCACTGTGCAGTCATGCCTCGGAGTCGGAGCCCGGCGCGAGAGAACATATCGAGCTCGTAGGATGAGGTAGCTGTGTGTTTGACTATTTTTTTCGGTGTGACTGTGTTGTTCAATTTACCAGGACTTTTGCTTTTCAGCGCGGCGTCATCATTGGCATGTTTAATGACTGTGACACGAGCACTGACTAAGTAACACAGCTGAGTGACGTGACCCGTCCCTTTCCCCGTTGTGTGTTTACTTAATCATGAGCTGCTCCTTGGATGGAATCTGAAAAAGGGCTCGTAAAAAAAGTGGGCCCTGGCCCCACAAAAGACTCTGACATGGCTGCATGAAGGGCGTCGCGAGACGCTCATATAATGAAGTATTCTCTCTCGGGAGGAGGCCTAGAAAGGCACTGCAGGTACAGAATGCGATGCTCAGGCCCTCGCTCACCCAGTCACGGAAGCTGAAAAGTCAGTAATGACTCTCACAGGTCCGAAGAACGGGCATTGGACAATTTAAAATTTGTGATCCAAGGTGGAGTACCATAAAATGAGACAAATGACAACAAAAACTCCGTCCAGGGGCCTAGGATTCAGCAGTTTAACAGAGAGCAGTCTCCGAGGGAGTCGTGGAGTTTTCTGTGTTTGTGTTTCATGTCTCAGGTTTTTCTACCAATGGCTCCATGGGTAAGTAAGCGACCTGGACAGTAAAGTCAAGTATTTTTGCAGCGCCTAGAAACGGTAGTAATAATGAAATAAAGCAATACATAAAATTCCAAGTTATTGGAATAAAGCAATACATAAAATTCCAAGATATCATTCAAGTGCGTAGTATACAGCGATACAATTTGATGCTGAGATCACGATAGGCCTCCCTGTTGCTCACCCCACCCCTCAAACAGCCATCTCCAAGGAGACCCACTGAGGCGCTGGATGAAGTATTCGGTTACACTTTTATTGCTGCCGGAGTCTGCAGACTAAACTCACAAGCCATGTGGGGTAGCAGGCTTCGCAAACACAGCCCTCAAGGAAGGGGAGCTGGGGCCTGGTGCCGCCATTTATCCAGCATTCCCAGGCACGCGCTGCGCACAGGGGGCTGGGCGTGCTCGGAGATGTGTGTGTGGGGGGGGGGGGGGTTGCATTTAGCTCACATCTCTATTCACGATTGTTCTCTTGGTATGCAATTAAGATTCAGAAAAGAACATATAAGATACAGAATCAGAAAGAGGAGCCTGCCTCCTGCACCTGTTCGTCCTCATCGTAAAAGTTGTGCTTGCTACAGAACAGGGAGAATGGGCATTTGACTTCTGCACACTCTTATACACCCCCCACGCCCCTCACCCCCGCTCGGATCATCAGTTTCAATGGCATTGGCACCTGTCTGCCCAAAGTGAGTTCATAATCTTAGCCCATGTTTCAGATAGGTACGCAACATACGTTGTTATTGTAACAGACCCCCAAATGCAGCTAAGTGTGTCTGTTGCAGCAAAGAGGCCAAACCCTGAATGGGCAAGGAGACAAGGTTATCGCCTTAGACTGGAATAGGTGTGACGCACATTGGCTCACAGTGTGACGGGAGGAGGAACTGATCCTGCCCATGTAATGCCTGTATCTGTTTGGTTAGGAGAGGTCACACAACTGTCACTGGTGTAAACGGAAGCTGCCCTCTCCACCACAAACATGGGACAGAATTTTCAAAATGTTTAACTGGTGGCACAAACTCCAAATCACCTGAAAACGTGGGTTATTTGAAATTCACGCAAACAAATGTGTCCATACATGGAGAGAAGCCATTAAGAGCCATCTCGCCTGTTAGAAAGGAGGCAGAGTGAGTCATGATTCCCCAGGGCCCATGCTTCTTCAGGGCCCCATGCTCATGCTACAACATTTGTTTATAGATTGTAAAGTAAGCCTACTCGATTTATTCATAACAAGTCATCTAACGTGGCTAATACCAGTAGATGGTGCCAGTTATTCTCAGTTTCTTGACCCGGGCCCCACAAAAACATCTAACTTTCATGAGGGTCACATCTGGGAGTTGACCTAGAAATTTGAACCACCATTGCAGAGTACTAAATAACTCTGTTTTAGTGGAGTTAAGTTTCACAAAGATGGCGAACACCCAGGCCTGTATTAGGGAGAGCCGTGGTCTCAGCCAATAAAAATCCTTGGCAGACAAGAGTTCAACGTCAATCATGGTTGGGACAGGAATGTCAAGTGCATGGTAAAGCGATGTGCTTCCCTACTCTAAGTAATTCAACTGCATATGGAACTAGTAAGGAATTTGTAACTGGGCGCAGCACCATGGGAGGAGGTTTCACAAGCATGGGCGTGTTGGGCATATCACCAAATACATAATGCATGTTCGAAGTCTGCACTAACACCCGGTGCAACGCTGCGCGTTTACAGAGTATTCTCGGGTGAATCATGGAAGGGAAACTGGGTGGCTGGTAGTGAGATGCATATGTATTCAGCAATAAAATGCGTGTATTCAAAGACACTTACACACATTCCTGCTTACATGCACGCAGTAAACGTGTTTACAAACACAGGTACACTCATGTATGCTTGTAAGAACAGATACACCTACATGCATGCATACATGCTTTCAAATACTCATAAATGCGCACAGACATATTCACATGCATGCATGCATGCACGTACTGTGTGCTCTTGTGCTCTGAGATCCCACTGTATAAGGGCGGCCACAGTGTACTCTGCATCACTAGGGTCTGTTGCAGGGCCGGACTGGCCATAGCGGGCACCGGGCGTTTCCCCGGTAGGCCGCTAGGCTGGGGGCCGGTTTTGGGCCCCTGGGGGGCCGTTTTTGTTACCGGGGGTCGAAAATATCGGCCCCCTGTAACAAAATCGGCCGAAACCGGCCCTCGCAAACTGCTCGGCTGCACTCCCCCTCACCCCAGGGGGGGCCGGCTGAGCAGTTTGCCAGGGCCGGTTTCAGTTCCCAGTCCGGCCCTGGTCTGTTGTGCATTCAATGTGTTCTCCTGTGCTCTCTGCTCCTACTGTATGAGGGCGATCACTGTGCACTCTGAGGCACTAATGCCTGTTGTGCATTCACTGTGTGCTCCTGTGCTCTCTTCTCCTACTGTCTGAGGGTGGCTCTATGTACTATGCTGCACTAAGGCGTTTTATGCATTTAACTGTGTGCTCTCTGCTTCCACAGTATGATGGTGGTCACACAGTGTACTCTGTATCACTAGGGCCTGTTGTACATTCACTGTGTGCGCTTGTGCTCTCTGCTCCCACTCTATGAGAGCTGTCACACAGTGTACTCTGCTGCACTAAGGCCTGTTGTGAATTCAATGTGTGCTCTCTGCTCACACTGCATGAAGGTGGCCACTGTGTACTCCGCATCACAGTGGTCTGTTGTGCATTCACCGTGTGCTCTTGTGCTCTCTGCTCCCTCTGTATGAGGGTGGCCACTGTGTACTCCGCATCACAATGGCCTGCTGTGCATTCACAGTGTGCTCTCTGCTCCCTCTGTATGAGGGTGGCTACTATGTATTCTGCATCACAGTGGTCTGTTGTGCATTCACCGTGTGCTCTTGTGCTCTGCTCCCTCTGTATGAGGGCAGCCACAGTGTACTCCGCCTCACAGTGGTCTGTTGTGCATTCATTGTGTGCTCTTGTGCTCTCCGCTCCCACTGTATGAGGGCGGCCACAGTGGACTCTGCAGCACTAAGGCCTGTTGTGCATTCACTGTGAGCCCTTGTGCTCTCTGCTCCCACTGTATGAGGTTGGCTCCTTGTACTATGCTGCACTAAGGCCTGTTGTGCATTCACCATGTGCTCTTGTGCTCTCTGCTTCCAGGCTGTAAGGGCGGCCACAGTGTACTCTGCATCACTAGGGTCTGTTGTGCATTCACTGTGTGCTCTTGTGCTCTCTACTCCCAATGTATGAGTGCGGCCATAGTGTACTCTGTATCACTCGGGTTTGTTGTGCATTCACAGTGTGTGCTTGTGCTCTCTGCTCCCACTGTATGAGTGCGGCCACAGTGTACTCAGTAGCACCAAGGCCAGTTGTGCATTCACTGCGTTATCTCTGTATAAGGTCGATCACCGTGTACTCTATGGGGCCAATGGCTGTGGCGCATACATTGCGTGTTCTCTGTGTTCTATATGACGCAGTGATTATTGAAACTACTAGGGGGGGGTCATACTTTTCTGAGAAGGAGTGGGTTCACGAAGAGGGGAAATGGCGAAAGGGACAGATACAGACGGAATGTACCAAGAGACAGAGAAGAAAGAAATCAAACGAAAGGTTGGACTCGGAGAGGCCAAGGTGGCAAATTTACATGGGCCGTACAGACAGAAGCATGATACAAACACACATACCTACACAGAAAATAGATAAGACAGGCAGAAAGACAGAGCGACCGATCTGCTGGCTGACAGGAAGATAGACGACCATACAGATAGATAGGCAGTCAGGTAGGTAGGTAGGTAGGTAGATACTAAAAGCCACCATTTGAATACATTTCTTGAAAAATTTTCTTCCAGGGGAATAACGCCCCCGCACCCTTCTTTTGCAGTTCGTGCTCGCTCGCTCGTTATACTAGGATACAATTTTTCGCCCCACCACTTTCAAAATCCACCAGCCGCCCCTGCTAGTGTGTGTACCACCTCTGTCCCTAAACCTTCCCCAAAGTCTTCAGATCCTCAGGTGGTGTACAGTCCTGCCCCATAGCCATAGATACCTGCATCTGTGGAGGGAGGAGTTTCAAGCTGTCCTGGTATCTGAAGAAAAAGGAAAGAATGACTGGAACTTTGTCAGTCATTTAAGGAAACCATTTCTCAAATCCCATCTGGGTGGGAGTCTGACTTTCCATGTAATATGGAATTTTGAATTTTATGTTGAAATTGAACAGAACTTTAACTCTCTCTGTTGCTCAGCATGATTCTGTTGATGTGCCTCTCCTGCTACCTCTTGAAGGCCCAAAGAGAGCACAGTTGCCTAGCTATTACCTGCGTCATGGCCTTCTGTAAGACAACCATAGTCACATACTCAGGGGGTGGGTGAGGTACACCAAGATAAGATTCAGTGGTGTGAAGGGGGAATTTCCCACTCATCTCTGCTTTTCTCGGCAGGCACTTGCCGGAGGAAGAGGGAACGCAGTGGATGTAGCTGGAGACCTCATTCTTGTGGGGTCCTCTTGATTAGAGGAGAGGATGGCTTTATGCCCCGAAGATGAAGAGGTCTGCTTCTTGGACATTGCAGATGGCATTTCTAGGTGGAGCCCCGTTGCCTGCCTTCTCCTGGCATGTCGTATCCACATCCTGCTTAGTGGTCTCCCAGCCTCAGCCCAGAGTCTCTTGAACTTTGATTGAGTGACTCTACTGATGGGTCTCTTGAAGTGTGATTGAGTGACTCTACTGATGGGTACATGTGGTCTGTTGGTGGATGCTCCCTCCGCCTCTGTAGTGATTATGCTGTTGTTTTCATCCTTTGCCTGCCTATTGGCTGAGGTTCTCCTTCTATACTTCCCCTGGTCCGATTGTTCACCACTTGCTCGTTGGCTGCCTGCTGAAAACGAAACTAAAAAAATATACACTAATGAACGAAAATATCCAAGTATTCATTTAAATCAAACATTAATGTTTAATAACATCTTAATAAATATAATGCTGCATGACAATGTCACATAAGTAAATTTCCTTTGCCATTCAAGTTTCTAATATGAAACTGCGACTTATACCAGTGTACAGGGGTCAGGCCTGGCGCACAATCAGCCCTCACAGTGTAAAACTCTCTGCCATGTGCAGCAGGTATTTGACATTGAGAATGGCCATTAGCTAGGCCTTGCCATCAATCCCGCTGAACACGCCCTTCAGCCTGTGACTTAGCCTTGCACATTATCTGCCATCAACAGCCAACCCCTGCAGCACACAGCCATATGCTATTTGCAGCATGTTGGCTAAGCAGAGCTGTAGTGTACTAAATAGTTTTTTCATTTTTATTCGGGATTTGCAAATCCTTTGCCCGATTTCTAAATCCTGAGACCCCAGATATATTCAAGGGATCTAGGAAGGGTCTAGGATTTGGGAATTCTGTGCCATTTTCAACACTGTGTTTAACATCAACTTTAGTGCCTTCGGGTCCCTGTGAGCCCTCTATGTGGGCCTGGGAGTATGAATGTTGTGTTTGTTTTTCATAACACAGTGCTCAGTGCACCATGTTGAGTAGCAGCAGCTGCAACAGATTCTGTGATGGGCAGCCAATCAGAGCATAGTAGATTTACAAATTCGCAGCCAGTTTTTTTTATCTGCAATGAATGATGGGAAATAAAGTTCCCGAACCCAATGTAGTACCTTCATTTTTTTAATTGAATCCACAAATCCAGAGATGACCCACTAAGTAACAGTCCAAATAGCTCTTAAATTTCACACCCAGAAGGAAACATATTTAAATGCTAAATTCTCCAAAACTGCTGAATATATTTACCCCAAACTAAGCAAAGGCCCTGCTGTGAGTCATGCAAGTTTGGTGTAATTCTGTTCAGGTATTTTTTGTATCAAGGAGCAAATAACTCTATAGGAGTTAAAATGGGAAAAGTCATTTCTAGGACATCTCTTTCTTGGTCCCCGCTTGACAGATCTATGTGAGAGAGAGAGAGAGAGAGAGAGAGAGAGAGAGAGAGAGAGAGAGAGAGAGAGAGAGAGAGAAACGGGCATGAGAGAGAAAGTTAAAAAAGAAAAAGTAAGGATGAGAGAAAAAAAGATTGGCTGAGAAAAGGGAAAAAGATTGGGAGTAGGAAGGGATGGTGGCAGGAAGGAAGAAAATGTGAAAGGAAAGAAGGAAAAAATGATGATGGAAGGGTAAAAATAAATGGATAAACGTGTTAAAGGATAGACAGATTGAATGGTGAAATTTTGAATGGGAAACTGAAAGGATTAATGGGTTGAAGGGTGGATGGAAGGACAGAAGAATGAACAGATGGAGCAGAGAGAATTGGTGGATCAGTGAAAGGATGGAAGGGTGGGCGGATGGATTGAAGGATGGATGGGTGGGAAAAGATGACCAGATGGAGATGGATGGAAAGGTATGGACAGATTGATGGATGAACAGATGAAAGTATGAATGAATGGATGGCTAGATGGATGGAAGGAGGAGGAAAGTGTGGAGGGAACTCTTTAAAGGAGGGTCGGGTTTGCTTGGCTTGCATGTTTGTTGTGATTAGAAGTATATTTCAAATGGGGGAAATTTTTACTTTCTGGCTACTCTCTTCTTGGGAGGACTAGCTCTCTTCACCTCACCTGTTTACAAAATAGACAATCCCTTTTCTTCCACTCTTTTTTCTTCCTGGTCACATTTTCCTGCACGTCAGATGACATGCAGGTGCTGCCCCTAAACGCCACTGACTCCAGATAATGCATACAAACGGTGATAACAAAGGCAGCAACTGTGCATTTTTCATTTAGTTGGGAAAGGGCGGGGTGTGATGGCTTCCGCGTTCTTGGAACCTTGAAACCAGTATGTCGCTTTTTGGACTTTATATTCCTCTTGGAAATGTATGTGCCTTACCTTGAAAGCTCTATGAAAGTAGATGCATTTGATAACACTGACACCATGAGGCCGAATATGGGAATTTATTGAAAGATGTGCCCTCAGGAAAAGATGGAGAACGTGTTTATTGGTTTTACTCACGCGTTTTAATTTGAATCTTTTTGCTGTAACTTAACATAAATAATTATGCAGAGCCGAAAGTGACCTAAAAACGTCTACAATTCTATTTTTGCACACCTTTTGTTCATGTAGTAGCTGCATACGCTTCTCTGGCTTTTCTTTTGAAGAGCTATAACAAAGGACCTACAGAAAGTCCACAAAAGGCCCAGGTATCCACCACAACAAGCGACATCTTTCCACTATTGTTCCAGTACTTTGGAACCAGCTACATACAACACAGCAAGCCCAGTAAAAATCTGTGATCTTGATCATGTCATCAAAGAATGTACACCGAACTGTACATGAAATACGATGTGGCTGAAAGGAGACATTATGGCACTTTTCAAAACTACTACTAATACTTGCCCACATTGTTAAACCAAGATACTGAGTTTGTCAGCGGTAAATGTTGTTAGATTATACCTCATCAATACTTGCATGTCCTATCACGAAACTTACAAGCTGTCAAAGCAAACATTAAATCATTAAGGGGCATATTTACAAGCCCCTAGCGCCACCAGATCGTCACTTTTTTTCACACTCTGGTGGGGCTGTGTGCTGGCCCATATTTACATAGCCACGCAAAGCCACCCTGTGTGGTTTTTCATGGCCTTGTAAATACAGCCCCTTTTCACGCATCACTTTGTGTGAAAGGGGCGTGCAATGGGTGTTGCTGTGGGCGTTCCACAGCAGTACCCATTGCTTTTTAACGCTGCCTCAGATTTACAAGCATCTGTATATCTGAGGCAGCACCAATACACCATTGAAAAGCCTGTGTTAGAGTGGTGCAACGAGGAGAAATACGTTTATTCCTCCTAGTTTTTTTGCTCTTTCTATGTATGCTGCACACATAGAAGGAGCAAATCGCCTTTAATGATTGTTTATGTGCAGGAAGGTGCCCCTTCCTGCATATAAACAATCATCCCTGCAATGCAGGCACCCTTGCACGATAGTGCCATTTCTTTGTAAATGTTATTAATATTATAGGTCTTTTTTTCCTGCTAGCTAATTTTTTATTTGCACAACATGTCAAATGCGATTTAAACAGTCATATTATTGAGAGATGTTCTATTCTCACACTGTTTAGCATCTTCAAGGACCAAGTCAAAATTGCTATAAGTAAAAATCTCTGCATGTGCACAGTCTGGGGCTTATTTACCAGCCCCTTGTACCACCGGTCCGTCTCTTTTTAGGTGATAAAACGTGACGCACCGGGGGTGCAAGGGGCTTGTAAATAAGCCCCTTTATGTGTTAGCGAGTCATACTGTTTGAGGTCTTGATCATTTGTTTCAGACTAGGGGGCTTATTTACAAGCCCCTTGCGCCGCCGGTGTGTCACTTTTTCCCATATTAGAAGTGACGCACCGGTGGCGCAAGGGGCTTGTAAATAAGCCCCTAGGTTTTACCACTTTCCATTTTCTTCTGATTCTAAACACATGGACATTAGTTCTTCAAGCTCAGTGAAGACTAGTGGAAACATTAATCACACCATGTATTATTGTAGGATACAATTTTGGGAATTATAATATAATTGTGAAATTCAAGTTACAATTTTGACGGAAAAAAGAAGTGAGAACCGATTTAAGAGCTACATATGGTATACCATATTCAAACGTGAGATACAGTGGAACAAGTATAGATGGCAGGAGGATATACAATATCTCAATAAATGTGACATATGAATTTTAATTGAGGAGTGCTTGGTATGTAGATGAGAAGTATCACTGAGCCTTAAGTCTGATTTTCTTGCATAAAGTTGAATATGTTGTGTTTGTATGAAACATAAAAAGTGTGACAGACTCAATATTTTCAGAACAATGAAGACAAGGCAATTCTGGAGAAGTTTGCAACTGAAAGAAGAGCAACAGTCATAGTCCAGACATTAGAAGTACCAAAATCAACTGAATATTCTGGAATTGTTGAGGTATGTCACTCTATACCATTGGGTAAAAACAGAGTTTCACTTCTCTCTGTTTTATGTTCTCTCCTCTGCCCCTCTTGATATCTCCCAATCACTTTCTCTCTTAACTCTGATCTGCTATTTGCTTCTTCACTTTTCTCTACTCTCTTCTCTATCCCCTCCAACTTCCTTCAATCTGCACTAATCTTCTACATTTTATGCTCCTTTTCCCTTCACTTGTCTCTCTTGCTCGTATTTTGTACTCTCATCTACATTTCCTTTGTCCTCTCTTCTTTCATCTAATGTTTTCTGTCTCTCCCTACTGTCTCCTCTCTCCTTCTTAGCACATACGTTGTACTTCTCTCCTACGGTCCATGACTTTGTGCTGTATTGTTGATCTTGTGAGCCCAGTCCAGGTCTTCCAACAACCAGCCTGCTGGGCCATAATGAATGGCATCTACAGGGGTGGGGGAGGGGCGCAGATGGATGAGTGCGAGTGCAAATAATTAAAATATATATATATTAGACACCTCAGCTCCGGACCTCTTCTTTCTTCCACTGTAACTTGGCCACCAGGAAACTCCCTTGACCAATCCTGCCTCTGCTCTCATGCAGCATGAGAGCAGCGCCCTCATTGGAGGTAGAAGCCTCACTAGGTGCTCCACAGCACTCTGGAGGCCTGCGCTTGCTCTAGCTCAGGTGTCTTAAGATAGCTAGGGTAGAGATGTTTAAAGAACACGTGTGGCTGACAAAATGGTTGGCCAAAAAGAAATGCACACTTTAAACAGCCCACCCTCCTCCCTGCTGCTGCCACTCAGCAGTGGCTCACCCCCGTCCTGACGCTCTGTTCCAGGTGGGGAATGAAAAATGAAATAGTAATGAATTCCCATTTTATTTTTCATCTCTGGGGCTTTGGGGGGAATTTAAGTGGGGTGACACTCCTCCGCTCTAACGGAGAAGCCGCCCCTGCTGCTGGGGCAAGTATTTTCTTTCATTCTCTCTCAATACCACCTATAGCCCTAGCAATGAGATTCTCTTCACTTTCCTGATGTCTAGTCATGGAGTGGGCAGACTCCAACGGGGAGAAGGTGGGATTGGCCTTGCTGTGGAGTATTTGTTAACTCCAGAGACATGACACCCACCTTCACTCATCCCTTTCATGTGCACTCTGACTTTTCTCTCTCCTCTGTCCATTGTCCTGCCCACACAATATTTCACACTCTTTCTACCTTCCCTTTGCTCTTTCCTTCCAACCTACTTTAGATCCTATTCATAGCTTTGTATTTCCATTCTCATCCCATTCCCCTCCTGCACTCAGTTTTCTCTTTCACACTCTCTCTTAACAGGCTCTCTAATCGAGATTCCCTCTTGTCATTCTGTTTGCTGCATATTCTTCTTTCTTTACACTTCTCTGTTCCTACTACATGCATTCTTTCATCATCAATGCCTTCTACCTCTTAAATGTTTTCTTCTTTAATCACCCCTTCTCTTCTACTTACTGGCCCTATGGTCACTGCTTTCTCCTCTGCTCAATCATAATTCCTGTCTCTAGTATCTGTTTGCTACTGTTCACTCTCCATTCTACGCTTCCTAGTTCTCCTTTTACTCCTCACTACTCCTAACTATTCCCTCCTATCTGTCCCATATTCTCATCTTGTCTCCCCAATCAGCAAATCAGCATTCACATTTTCACTTAGCAGCTCTCTCTTCCTCTCTTTTCTTTCCCTCTCCCTCATCTGTCCTTCTCCATCTTACCTTCCTTTTTTCCCTCTCCTACCACGCCTCTCACTCTTCCCTTTACCCTCTCCTCTTCATTTTATCTTCCCTCACTTGCACTTTATTCTTTTCTCCAGTATTGAGATCTCAGTAAGGGACATTTGCAACTAGAAGGCAGTGTCAAATCCACCATAACTGAAACATAAGCCCTATGTCCACACTTATGGGTGTCTTTGGAAGACCCACAAGAAGAACGCTGCTGTAGGGCAGAGAGCCTCATAGCAAGAAATACTAAGAGAGACACACACAAATAACGAGAAACACAATGAGCAAGAATTGATAATATTGGACAATCCGAAATGGGAAATGTGCAAGCATCAGACAACAGCCTACATGCAACGTGACAAAAGTCATGGAACTGTGAACACACTAATGCTGGCTAGTGGAAGATCAAAAGACGTGGCCACACCCTACAGCACCAGGCATTATCAAAACCCAGGAAAAGAAAACAACAATTTAAACGTAAGGGTGGGAAGCAAATGACGTTCCCTGTTACTGAAAGAGTAAGGCTATGTTAGATTATTTGAACTGGCCAAGATCTAACGCAAAGTGCAATGCCTCACCTGTTGAAATTATCCTCATACAGAAGACAACTTTCTGTCTAATAAGGAGAGAAATCACACACGCAACAAACACAAAACACACACAAACACTCACACTCTAACCATAGCGTAAGACACAGTAATCAAAATTGCACAAATCACACTTGCACTGGTTCTAGGAGCCATGAAGCCATATTGACAACTGGAAGAGAAAAAGAAGAAACTGTAGCAGGCTATCAAAACAATGCATCTGGATTATGGGGTGATTCATCAGGTATGGAATACTGGTGGTTATGGTGTATAAATATTGTATTTGATGCCCTGATGAAGAGAATATATGTCACAAAACACATGCCAGCAGTGGATTTATATCAATTGGAATGAATAAAATATCAATCTTAATATTAGAGTGTTCCACCAAATGTACAGTATCTTTGACATGTAACTGAATCTGTCCCAACCCATTTAAAAGCTTATTTTTTAAATATGTGACAAGTTGGCCCGTTTCTGCCGTTCCAGTGCATTTCAACATTATAGAAGAAGCCAGTGAGACTTTTATGTATTATATTATGTGCAGCTTTCAAGCAGCCACTTGTGCAGTGCTGGAAAGGTGCCTATTTACAAGTGTGAGGCGTTCTACATCCAGCATCAAGCTACACACAAGACCTATCTAATTGCAATACATAGACAACAAAAGAATTGGAGTGAGATCAATGAACCTGCCAACCTCACTCTACTCAACACACTTTGTTCTGATCATAGATTCCTTATCCCCATTGCCAAAGGCAACTTCTACAAAGCTACCATGGATGAAACGGCAAATAGAATCAAAGTTCCTTTCAAGGTTGTCATGCCTTGCATCAACCCATCCACATACCCTCTTTTCCCTCAATCAGCTGTAAAGTTCTTTCATCCATCATCGTATCTCTCAAAAGTGATGCCCGTTATCTGAAAAATGATTGAGAAAACAGTCTCTACCCAACTCTAGGATCCAATCCACAAGAATAATCTTCTTCAGGTTTACTAATCCAGCTTCAGGCCTTGCTTCAGCACAGAGATAGCGTCTCTTCAGCAACAAGAACAACCCTTGCCTCCTGGTACCACTTGACCACTCTGTAGCCTTTAACACAGTCAACCATCAAGTATCAATTCACATCCTTGAAACACATATGGGGGTTCTCTAACACAGCCCCCCCTATGGTTCAATTCCTATCTTGACAATCATCACCTGCTTGCAAAGATGAAAACTCAATATTCCAGAAATTCAGCATTTTTTGTGGAGTTCCCCAAGGATCCATTTTCTTTCTTACCATTTCAATATCAAAACATGTAGATGTCACCACTGCTTAATTTGTTAGAAAGTATGTGCCAGGGTCCTTCTCGGGAGGTCGCGGCAGCCTGCACCACCCATTGCCCCTGCCAGCGCTGCCAATGACAGTACCAACACAACTACTAACCATCACACTCCTACAAGTGATACAATTCAGACTATTTTTTTATATATTTTTACTTACTAAGCACACTTGTTGTGCTCATCACAAACTTAAAAAGACAACGCCACCATGTGGTGGACTGTCACTAGAGCCAGTGCTGACAATTAAGTGCCGGTGCCGAGTACCAGAAACCAACGGCTCAAATTAAGCACTGGATGTCACTTATACTTATCCCCACATTTCGTCAATTAATGATATTCACTGACTCTAAAACTGCCTCAGGCTTGTCCAGAATTGGATGTGAAGCTCCTACCTAATTCTCAACACAACTAAGACAGAACAATTCCTGTTCATCAGCACCACCAAACAACCACATATTCAAGCTTAACTACCCAACATGAACTTAGATGGCTACACCTTCAAGCTGACACCTTGTGCAAAATCATATATACAGTTTGAGGTATCTGTACCACAGAACTGAATCACTTCAGCCAACATCAAAATCGGATTTAACACCTTAAGGTAGCACCTGCGAAAATCAGTTACCTTGGGACAGATTTCTATGCTGGAATTGTGTACACTGTAGTAATTAATACCTTCACTGTTACGATCCCATTTTTTATCAAATTGCATCAGCCCAAAATACATAAATCTGGATCGCATATAATCAGTACGAACAAAAGGTCTCAGTGGTTCAAATGCATATCTTTGGGGACCGAATTCATTATTTCCCAAACTAAGGGTGCTGTATAATTTTAAGGTTTTTAATTTTCCACTGTTCTCAATAAAGCAAACTAAAGGATTTTTCAACACATTATTCCTAGTCACCTTCACTTTCCAAAAGCCCCTATGTGAAAATGCTTTCAGCCTTTCTGTGTACTCATAGTTGCTTAATGTCATTGTTTATTCATTATCCCTCTAAACATTTTGCTTGAGTTAGGTCAGCAATGAGCAAGTAGGTGCCCTTTCTCAGTGCTAAATTTGAAAAATAATAAGTGCTGGGGCCAAAACTATGTTCCCGCAGTCTATTACCATCGCTACTGAATGTCAGTTTTGAACCTACCTCATAACTCTTTTATCGACCTCGCTGCACTCCCTGCTTCTTCATTTCACTCTTGCAAGTTCTTTGTCATCCCTTCTTTCTCCCTTTGTCATTGTTTTCCTTTATTTCGCTTCCTCTTTCTTCCTGTCTTTTCTCCCTTTCTCTCTCTTGCTCTGGGTCAATGTCTGATGATAAAAAATATAAGGGCCTTATTTCGATCTTGGCGAATGGGTTACTCCGTCACAAACATGACGGATATCTCGGCTGCCGTATTACAAGAGCTATACGGTGGACGGGATATCCGTCATGTTTGTGACGGAGTAACCATGTCCGCCAATATCGTAATCAAGCCCTAAGTCCTGGTGCCCAAAAAAGAAGTGCTGATGGGCTCCACCTGCAATCAACAATTCAAATTAAGCACTGTCTTTTCTAAACTAAATACACGCTGGAGGCAAACCAATATGCCACAGTCTGTTAAACCACACTTGCATCTGATAAGAGCTAGTTGGATGGCCTGCCTTAAAGAAAACAATGTCTACCTGTAACTGCTTCAATACCATTCAGATTATCATAAAACTTCACCACAGAAGGAGGAGAAGCATAGAGCAAAATTGATGACATTTTTGCATTAAATGTTATTAAAAGATGCAATTCAGAAAGTCCGCTATAGAGAATACCACAAATCTTTAAACTACCATAGACAGTCAACACTATTGATCTTCCAGTGTCTTTATGTGGTATCTAAATTAAAATGGCGTTTAAGAAGTCACCCAGATGTGTAAGTGTGCACCGCCTCAATGTATGTGCTATTCATGCTTTTTAAAAACTTGCCCCTACATCAGCCAAACTTAGCAATTTGAGTTTTCTTCAAATTTACGAGTAAGTGTTTATCAATATTATAAGTTGATAGTTGGCACAGCGGGCAATTCAGACCAGTCAGGGTCTGGTCTAATATGAACAGATCTTCAGCATACTTTGAAACATAAACCTGCATGTTACCTTTATGGAGAGAAAAGACTTAACAGCGCATAAGTTACTTGGGAGGTCATTAAGAAACCAAGTAAACAAGATGAGGACAAGGACTCAGCTTTGTTTTAAACTTTTCTTTGCTTCAATTTTATCAGTATATTGCCTATTCTTGACCATACAACCCTAACCAATCCATTAGAATAAACTAACTTGCAATGTTTTTAAATTATCACTATCAATTCCTGTGACACTCAGCGTTAGCCATGACAGTTTGTGACTAAGTGTATCAAATGCATCTGTACAGCCAACCAGGGAGGTGCAAAGATTACTTCTGGATCCCAAGGATTTACTAGCCATGAGAATTCCCATCTTAATAGTATACACTGTAATTGAGTATTTACTAAAAGCAGGTTGATCAATGGGTAGCACACCAGTACTTTCATCCCAGGCAGTAAGATGACTCAGAATAAGTTATGCATATATTTTACTATCAATGTCCAGTATTGCACTTTGCCCAAAATTACCATGATCACTTGCACTCCTTTGTTATGGATAGAGACCAAGTAGCTGCTTAACCATGGGGGTTGGATTTCATTATACTTCGTGACAGCCTGAAATATAGGTAATAATATGATGGCCCCAAAACTGACATTCTACTAATCCTAAACAACAGGGAGTCAATTTGGATATAGAATTCCAAGAGCTTTGCTTGTCTTATTGCACTTCTAGTAGTCTTGCTGTCATGGACTTCAATAGTGAGTATGACTCAGAGTATTGCTTTGTTCTCCGTTTCACATTTATCATTCTAGTAAAAAGAATCACCAATAAAACTGTCTCAAGCACCTGAGATTTTTGCCACACTTTTGCTACAAGCTTCCTATGAGAAATTGGGTTGTTGGTTGCTTGGGGTGTTCGCCTTGGTCCACCAAAGGACACAATCCCTGGCAGGGTGAACCACAAAAAGTCACTAAAGTAACTTGTATTTAACCCTGGGAAGCTTGGCACAAGAAGCAGTCAGGCTTAACTGAAAGGCAATGTGTACAAGTATTGATGCAGCACACAATAATAAAGTGAAAACACAAGAGAAATCCCACACCAATTTAGAACAATAGAGTAATTTTTAATACATTATTTGACACCAAATTAAAAAAATTCAATCTGTAGAACCAAAGTCATGAATTTTTTAAGTTTTCAGTAAAAACTAGTGCCTAAAAGATCAAAGCACCAACCGCAGACATCTAGTCGTGCAAGACCAGGTCACTGTAACGATGCAGCACGGGTAGGGTACATAAAGTGGATTGGGTCTGATAGGTTCTTACCTTCTGAATTAGAAGAAATTTTAAAGAAAAGGTTATGACAAGGTAAAGTTCAGCGAGGGAAGGCTGCAGGCAATGTCCGAGGAGGGAGAGTCATCGCCGGGGAGCCGCTGGATGGAGTCGCGATAAAGATTTCTACGTTCGGACTTAGTTACTTTTATGGCAGTCTAAAAACTCCAGCAGGACGAGGCAAAAGGATGTAGCTGACAAGAGTTCCAGGAGGCTCGGATACCCCTTTGGTGAAGGATGCCCAAACAGGATTTGCTGCTGCGGGGAAGAACATAGCTGGAGCAGCCACAATGTCAGGTCGACTGGTGAAGCACCATGGCTGCATTGACTCGCAGGTTGGTCCCAGTCTGCCCTCGGTTTTCAAAGCAGTTAATAGTAAAAAATGTTTTAAGTCCCAAGTGTTGTGTTTTGCTTATCTGGGCACCTTTAGCACCGCAACCAAGGATCCAGGACTAGAAGGGCACCACTTGGGGTTAGGGCTCACTCAAGCTGGGTCCAGGTGCAGCCTCAAGATGGTGGGAGCATGTTATGTTCTGGTGGCTCTGAGGTGGAGGCGAGCAAACTAGCCCTCGGAATCGCTCTAGTAGTCCTGGGTTCAGGTGAAGAAGTAGGGCTCAAACAGCCAGGCTGGCCTCTGAGGATTCAAGGTAGGCGCCAGGCAGCAAAGCAGTCCTTCCAGGTGCAGTTAATAACAACAGCAGCAGACAGTCCTCTGAGAGTCCTTCCGTAGGTCGAGAAAGTGAACTGAATAGTGGAGGTGAGGGCCCTATTTTTACCTGGTACCTTCTCTGAAGTTGGTAGAAATTTCTAGAGGTTTCCCTTTGGAGTGCTTGGACTCCCCTGGCTCCAAGCTGGCTGCAAGAGCAATACAGTGGTTACAAGCCCTCTGTGTGATGGCAGAGCACATCCTATTCAATTGCAAGTGGGGCTGTGCCCAGCTCCGCCCCCCCATCCTCACAGCAGATTGCCCATTCAGGCACACCTAATCCCTCTATTGTGTGACTGTCTGGGAGGAATTCTTAAAGTGTAACTGCCACCTGCACCCAGTCATGTGATCTTGGACAGGCTGCAAGCACCAAATAGCAAAGGGCCGGAAAATGCCAACTTTCTAAAAGTGGTATTTTCAAATTGTAATTTAAAAATCCGATTTTATCATAGATACCAAACATGAAATGCTTATCTATTCCCAATCAAAAGTTAGCGACTAATATGCATTAAAGGTATAGTTTAAGGCTTGGCAAGAGGTTTATATTGCCAGGTAAGTTTAAAACTATATTCAGGCTTTAATGAAAGTCATGGGACATGTTTTAAAGGGCTACATAAGTGGATGGCAGTATAAGTGCTGCAGGCCCACAAGTACCTCTCAGACCTGGCATCCTTGACTTGTTGGTCCTCTAACTTTTTGCCTTCAAACCTCCTGTTTTTGCTGGCCTTAGGAACTTTATCACTGCTAACCAGGGCTAAAGTGTGTATGATCTCTCCTTAAAACATGTTATATTGGTTTATAACCAATTGCCATATTTATTTACTTGTAAGTCCCCATTAAAGTGGCACTACTTGCCCAGGGCCTGACAATCAAATGCTTCTAGTGGAAGCACTGGTTGTGCCACCCATGTAAGTAGCACTTTAAACATATCTCAGGCCTGCCATTGCAGGTTGTATATGCCGCTTTAAACTGCCTCAGTGACCTGGCAAAGTAAACCTTTTGGCAGGTCCACACCTTCCTTTTTAATACATGTATGTCACCCCTAGGGTAGGATCTGGACAACACGACAGGGTGCAATGTATTTAAAAAGTAGGACATGTACTTTTAATTTTACATCTCCTCGTAGTTAAAAACTCTTAAATTTGTTTTTCACTACTGCAAAGCCTACCTCTCCCTAACATTGGAGTTACCTTATTACATTTTATAAGTATAATTTCCACATGCGAACAGATAATTGGTCAATGTTTGGTATCTGAAGTCGTATTTTAAATTACAATACTGAAAATAGACACTTTTAGAAAGCTGGCATTTTCTTGCCTTAGCCATTTGGTGCCTGCAGCCTGTCTCTGGGTCACATAACTGGGTGTGGGTGACAGTTGTGCTACGTGTATCTCTCCTAGACAGCCACACACAATGGGAAGCTTGGTTGTGATTGGACTTGCCATCACTGGCAGGATGGGAGGGAGGAGCTGGGTCTAGCCCCACTTACAATAGAATAGGCTGTGTCCAGTCTCCACACAAAGGGTTGCATACCGCTTGTAGTTAGTCTGGAAACAGGGCCAGGAAGGCAGGGCACCTGTGCACTTCAAAGACATGCCTCTAGAAGCTTGTCCCTACTTAGCACAACTGGGTATATCTCCTGCACCTCCGACTTCAGCACACTTCTGTACCTGTGGATTCTCTGCTAGGAAGAAGGACTGCTTTGCTGCTACATGGACTTCCACTCTGCTGGACTGCTGCTCTGAAGAAACTGCTGCCCTGATGTGCTGACTTGCTGCGGCCTTTCACCTGGGTAAGGACTGGGCCTGCATCTCTTGAACCCAAAGTGAATCCTAGGGCTATTTGACTGGCCTCCTAATCTGAGGCCTCAGGGACACATCAGGCTTCCAACAACCTTGCCCCTGCACCTGGACTCTGCTATCTGTGAGTCTACCCTGCCACCCCAGTGGTGCCATCCGAGTCCTGGCTCCTTGGAAGTGGGCCTAAGGTTCTCTGTCAGTCTCTGTGGATCCAGTGGAACTGATGCATCTTCTCTGCTGCGCAGAGCAAACCTGTGAAGAAATGTCACATTGCCACTGCTGCATGGATTGAACCCATCGCAGAGTCCCGCTTCACCTCACAGCTCTTCAGAACTGCCACATTGCCCCGACTGCATGACACATCCACGGTGCAGACCCTCGCATCCCTCATCGAAGACTGCCTCAACGATGATGGACTCCTCATCGCAGCCTCACAGCACTTCAGAACCGACGCATTTCCCAACTGCACTCCGCATCCTCAATGCCTGACCTTGCATCACAAGCCCCATCAACGGGATTCTCAACGATGACGCAGGCCCTCGCATCACAACATCACCGCATCTCGAAACCGACGCAGTGCTTCATCTGCGCAATGCTTCTTCGACGTTGATCCTCACAAAGCTCCTTAAATCAGGATTTAAGGTACTCTTTTCAGCGGGCCTAACTGGGTCCCTGTAGCCAGCCTGCATTCCATTGTGTCAGCCTAAACTTGTGACTTTGTCCCAGTCCGGCGCAACCAAATATCCACAGTTGGCACTTTGTGCTTTTTGGTGCTATTTTTACCCAAATCTTTACAATTGAATATCTCCATTTCTAATATTTTGATATTTGTCATTTTGGTCTCGTTTTATTTATTAAAGAAACTTCTATTTTTCTAACTTGGTGTGGAATCCTTTTTTGTGGTTTGTTCACTTTATTACTGTTTGAAGTGTTGCACAAATGCTCTACACATTACCTCTATGTTAAGCCTGACTGCTCTATGCCAAACTACCAGAGAGTTGAGAACTGGTTAATTTAGGGTTGGCTTGTGCCTCACCCTGACCAGGATTGTGGTCTCTGCTTGACCAGGGCACACACCCCAGTCAACCATGAACACAATTTTTCACAGTAGTATTTAATTTCTTTGTCCTGGGTATATGGTATACCACTGTACAAGGGACTTGTAAGTTCATTAAATACGCCAATCAGGCCTGGTTAGCAGTTGTAAAGTGCACAGTACTAAGGCCAACAAAAACAAGTTTCTGCAAAGAAATGGAGGAAAACAGGCAAAAGGTTTCTGGGAAGACTATCCTAAGGCTGACAGACCTAATACTTCCAGAAACTTCTAAAAAATGTTGATCATGTATCTTCAATCAACTCCTCCCATTGTTTCTTCACAAAATAGTGTTTTGCCATGCAAATTTGTCGCTTGTATTCTTTTTTGCTGTTATTGATGACCTTCCTAACAAACATACACCCATTTGCTAAATGTATTTTTATCTAAGGCAAGAGTCTAATGTAATCTATGTTGACCTTCAAACAGATAATGGGGTTCCTAACTTTCACTCATTAAAGTAATGCATAGATAATCAGTTTTTGATCTTCCTTGATAAAAGTTACAATAATCAACAATGTTTTTGTGGTGCTGAAGCAATGTATTCTCTGATCCAGAAATTTCCAGTAGAAACTGTGGTTATCGCTGTATACAGTACTTGCTTTGCAGACTTGCAGCACACACACCTGGGAGACAGTCCCTACTCAAATTAAATGTTTGACTCACGGAATTTGTTCTTATCGTTTATTGGTATTATTAGTATTATTATCATTATTATTATTATAATGATTATTATTATTACTATGCGTATTTGTATTTTGTACAGTGCGTAGCTACTTAACAAAGATTTCGCAGTGCTGAGCTGATACAGTAAGGGGTCACTCCAATGTGAGGTCACCGAAAAGCGGAATTTAAGAAGCATTTGAGGATAGAAACAACCAGGTCTTTAAGAGTTTCCTGAACACCATGAATGAATCACATTTTTTCATTGATGTATGCAGATTATTCCAGAGTCTTGGTCCAAGATAAAAAGAATGCTCAGCTTCCTTGACTGGATTTTTTGATTCTAGGATTTACGGCCAGCCTTAATTGGCTGGAGCGTAACGAGCATGCGGGGGAGTACCGAGATACCAACAATCTCAGACAGGACCTGTGTTTGCTAAGCATTTGTGCATATAGCACAATGCTTTGAATTGCATGCTCTGCTCAATGGGTAGAGTCCTTAACAAACTGGCTGTAGAAGAAAACTTGGGGGAGGGGGTAACAGAAGGTGTGCTCCAGCATTTTGAATGATCTGAAGGCACTTAAGTAGGTATTTTGCCACTCCCAAATACATGACATTTCTGTTTTCCAGCCTAGAAATAACTATGACCTAGACAATAATTCTTTGAGCAGAAGTGGGGAGACAGTACATTATCTTTCTTAGCCACTTCAGTATGCCAAAGCAGGTGGCTGCCACCCTGCTAATCTGCTGACTTATAGTGAATGTGTTGCCCAGTAGAACACCTAAGTTCTTTACAACTGGCACTTGGCTGGGGGGAGTATCCAGGCTTTCTGGCCACAGATGGGAGCCACAAGGGATACAAGGGTTACACAGCAGCAAGACTTCTGTCTTGTCTCCATTCAACTTTAAAAAGTTGACATTTATGCAAGAAGAATCTTGGGTGAGACAAGAGTGCAAATCCATCACATTCTGGTTATCCTTGGGTGACAGAGATACCACAATTTGTGTATCATCAACATAGGAAAAGAGTGTAAGGCTACAGTTCTCCGCAATCCCTCTCAATGGTCTAACATATAGATTGAATAGCAGAGGACTAAAAGTGGAACCCTGAGGCACCCCAGAAGTTAAACAATGTGGTTTTAACCTATGTTGATTAGTATGCCCCTGAAAGGTGTGATTGTGCATTCTCATTCCATTTAGACTTTGTATGAGCATAGCGTGATTCACAGTATCAAATGCTGCACTGAGATCTAACAAAATCAGTGCATCAGCTCCACCATCATGTAGTTGGTACTTCAAGAATTCCTTAACACCAAGAAGCGCTGATTCAATGCTATGACATGCACGAAAACCAGACTGTGAGGATGTAGTAATTCATTGAGTTCTGTGTGCCTAGTAAGTTGTAGATTTACATGTTTCTCTAACACTTTAGTTAGCGCTGGTAATACCGATATAGGTCTATAATTCACCTAAGTAAGTCCAGATTAGGTTTTTTAAGTCGTGGCATAATCAAGGCTGTTTTCCAAATTTCAGAGACCACACCCTCCATCAAAGATCTGTTTAACAATTGAGTAATCTGCTCTATGACAGAGTAGGAGAGTTTTCCCAAAATGTCTGGGGGACAGGGATCCAAAAGGAGATCCTGATTCAATGGACATCAAAATCGTCCTGAACTGTGTCACATCCAAAGGCTGAAACTCATGTATCACACTGTTTACTTTAGGGAGACTAGGTGAAAAACTGACCTCATCAGTAGTGGAAAAGGTGTCCTGGATATCTGCAACTTTTTTAGTAAAAAAATGTGGCTATTTCCTTGCATTGTGTTTGAGAGACGGGGGTAACAGGTGCAATGTTGGAAGGATCTGAAAGGGCTATCACAACCCGAAACAGAGTCTTAGGACAGTTCTGAGTTGTTATAATTTTACTTGTAAAAAAGGCAGCTTTAGCTTTGTGGCAAGCTTTTTGGTAGGAGTTTAATGCGTTTTTGTAGGTTACCTTATCTTATATGTTTTATGCCACATTCCCTCCAGATGTTTGCAAGATTTCTTTTGTTTGTAAAAAGAGTTGTTGTACCAGGGAGCCAGGGGCAGGGTTCTGTGGTGCTTTTTAATGGACACAGGTACTAAAGTGTCCAAAGAGAACTGAATCCATTCATCCTTCATGGAAGTATCTAGTTCCACTGAGTCACACCACCGTGGGGGATTGGCTTCTAAAATAGCATTCCACCACGAAACATCCAATTTTGCCCAACTCCTACTAGAGGAGACTAAATGAGACTTGAGAATCTGCACACTTGAAACTATAGAAAATTAACAGGGAACATCAAAATGGTCAGACCATAGCTGCGGTAGAGGGGGTGTCTGACTGTAAACTTTTCAAGTTGGTAAATACCAGGTCAAATACGTGCCCAGTTTTGTGAGTAGGGGAATTTATTCATCAGTTGGATATTCAGGGCAAGGAAGTCATCTATCAGTGATATGGCTGTACTACAAGTTTTAGCCATCCAGATGAATATTCAAGTCTCCAAGGATCCTGAAATTCGAATATTTAAGAATAGCTGGAGTGAGACAGTCAATGATATTGGCACACCAGTTGCCAACAGCACCAGGAGGGCAGTAAATAAGTGCTACTTGAAGTGTAGAAGTTTAATAATTCAAATCAACATGAGTTGTTTCCATCAAAATGTTTGATCCATTAAGCAACTGCCTAAAAATGGGTAAACAATGTTGATTCACATTCTTTTGTTCAATGAGAACGTGTTTGCTCTTGGCACAATCTTTGAAACACTCAATGCTCCACTCCAGTGCATTTCGGGCACTGAATTGCCCTTCTTCAGGGAAAGAAGAAGGTGAAAAGAATTATATACCAACATTATCAACACATGATACACATGATCAAGCATTTTCGTGGAAACAACTCATGTTGAATTGAGTTATTAAACTTCTGCAATTCAAGTATAAATTCCTCGAATCAAGCATTTCATTAGAGTAGGGACTGTTACCCAGGTATGTGCGTAGCAAGTCTGCATATACAGTGTGGTATACAGCTACTATCGCAGTAATCTGTGTTTAACCGCGGTGTATTAAACTGATTAGGCTTTAGAGACATAGGGGCAGATGTATCAAGCAAAATTGCGTTCGCAAACGCCGAAATTCGCAGAATTTCGGTGTTTGCGAACGCAATTTTGCTTAGTGGGATGTATTAAGGCAAAACTGCCTCGCAAAATAAGGAATCGCAAAATTTGCGATTCCCTATTTTGCGATTGCATTTAAGGAATCGCAAATTGCGATTCCTTAAATCCAATGTAAGAAGCACCAAAAAAGTGCAATTTGGCCTTAAGGAATCGCAAATTACCACCAACTTCAAGTTGGTGGTAATATGCGATTTCTTTGAAAAATGCGCTTTTTAGCATTTTTCAAAGTGCCATGTGGCGCACATACATGCCCGTAGGGCATGTATGTGCGCCACATGTGCACACATACATGTTTCAGGGGTGCAACAGGGTGTCAAAAGGACACCCTGGCACCCTTGAAATTGCATTCTCAATTTGCGATTCTCTAATTGCGATTCGCAAATTGAGAATGTCTTCCCATTCATTCCTATGGGCCTCTACGCCCATAGGAATGAATGGGAAGGTATTCTTAATTGCGAATCGCAATTTGCAATTCGCAATTAAGGAATATTAAGGAATTGCAATTATTATTGCGATTCCTACATACATAGCATTTTGCGATTCCTTAATAGCAATTCGCTAAAATTCGCTATTAAGGAATCGCAAATGCAATCCTTGATACATCTGCCCCATAGAGACTTAGAGACATAGATATTCAAGTTAGGATTTCACACAAGTCAATTGTCAATGCTTCCCAAGAAGTTATCTTATAAAGGAAAAGGACCCGATACACAATATTGGTATAGTAATTTCCATGAGCTTTGATACATTTTTGCATGTCGTGGAATGCCGTAAAGGACCCCTTATATTTATCCCTCTTATATCCCTAACAATACCAATTTGTGTAACCGGACTACTAAGGTTACCCAAAAAAGTGTATTTTCTGAGTGTTGTGATTGCGCTTTGTTCAGCAAATAATATAATAGTCAAGCCCTAAATCATCTTGAGCAGCATCCATAAAGGAGTAATCAAGCACATTGTAGCTCAATGCTTGAATAATGAGTGGAATGTGTCAGGATATAATTCTCAAATCTCCCATTTAAATCTCCCATTTAGGCTATGAAATAAGAGGCCATAATAACCATTGGCAATAGATTATCCACGTTTAATTTTCTTTTGCGTAAAGTAATGTGTCTCCTTTCTTTTGTATGCCTCGTTCTGCATTTTTTTTAAGATTGACTTAGTTGTGTAGTATTTTCAGTAAACTCGCTCAATAGATTAGGTGCTGTAGCACCTACCTGGGAAGAGGAGACTTATCAAATATTCAACACATGGATTTTGCCACTATCTTGTCTAAATTGGTATTCAACAAATAACAGATAATCTTCATCTATTACCACAATAGATTCCACAATCCCAAGCAGCAGCGAATTTAAGGTCAATCTTAGGTCTACATTTCAAAGAGTGCTAGGCTAATCGCTCATGTGTTTGATAACCATTCCAGAAATTCAGACAGAAACTGCAGACACATCTTTTCAAAGTACACTACAGCTTGCACAATAGGAACTGCATGTTATTTACCTCTAGTGGCCGATCTTGAATAATACCTCGAGCTCTCACCCTTTGTTCAGCACTCTATTATTTAGAAGCTAGCTTTGCACTATAGAATTAACACTACTTACTTATGTACATACATGCAAATAAGGACATCAGTGTATTCACTAAGGGGCCGATTCCGATCTCGGCCGGAAGCGCACCTAACACTATTTGTCCGGAAAAAAACCAAGCCGAACGCGTGTTTCCCGACCGATTCGAACAGTCATCCGAACGAGCAAGTACGATGCGCATAACTGCTCAGATTCCGACCCAGCCGTACGTACCCATTCCAGCTCCTGTTCCCCGCCCGAGCCGGATCCGTAAACGCCGAATCGAGTCGCACGGAAGTAAATATACAGCACCTTCCGGCCGGACTAGTATGATGCGCCTTCCGTACGCGCCGAACCCGTCGCTACGTCCGGCACGTCAGAGCATCCGGGAGAGCTGCACATAAGCTCCGATTCGCGCCACAAGACGATCCACAGCTACAAGACGAACAAGCCAGCGACGAGTACGAGTCGAAGCCACGAGAAACCCGAACGAGACGACCCAACCATGAATCCCATCGCGCAGGTCCTACCAATACTCTACATCTATTACCGGAACCGGTACGGACGCGTACGGCGCAGACGGTAAGTCAAACACCCACTACACAAACAAACGACACGTACCTGACATATGTCACACACACATAGGGATGCAGAAATGACGTACACTAGCAACAGCCGAACCATAGGGGCGGGATGGCTATCACCAATGCCATACACACCCATAGGGGCCTGATGGCTACCACTACCACCATCCCTACTCATGTGGGCCTGGATGCCTGTCACTACTACCATCCCCACTCATAGGGGGATGGATGCCTACCACTAACACCACCCCTACTCATGGGGGCCTGGATGCCTGTCACTACTACCATCCCCACTCATAGGGGGATGGATGCCTACCACTACCACCACCCCTACTCATGGGGGCCTGGATGCCTGTCACTACTACCATCCCCACTCATAGGGGGATGGATGCCTACCACTAACACCACCCCTACTCATGGGAGCTTGGATGCCTACCACTACCACCACCCTACTCATGGGGGCCTGGATGCCTGTCACTACTACCATCCCCACTCATAGGGGGATGGATGCCTACCACTACCACCACCCCTACTCATGGGGGCCTGGATGCCTACCACTACCACCACCCCTACTCATGGGGGCCTGGGTGCCTACCACTACTACCATCCCCACTCATAGGGGGATGGATGCCTACCACTACCACCACCCCTACTCATGGGGGCCTGGATGCCTGTCACTACTACCATCCCCACTCATAGGGGGATGGATGCCTACCACTAACACCACCCCTACTCATGGGGGCCTGGATGCCTACCACTACCACCACCCCTACTCATGGGGGCCTGGATGCCTGTCACAACTACCATCCCCACTCATAGGGGGATGGATGCCTACCACTACCACCACCCGTACTCATGGGGGCCTGGATGCCTGTCACTACTACCATCCCCACTCATAGGGGGATGGATGCCTACCACTACCACCACCCCTACTCATGGGGGCCTGGATGCCTGTCACTACTACCATCCCCACTCATAGGGGGATGGATGCCTACCACTAACACCACCCCTACTCATGGGGGCCTGGATGCCTACCACTACCACCACCCCTACTCATGTGGGCCTGGATGCCTGTCACAACTACCATCCCCACTCATAGGGGGATGGATGCCTACCACTAACACCACCCCTACTCATGGGGGCCTGGATGCCTGTCACTACTACCATCCCCACTCATAGGGGGATGGATTCCTACCACTAGCACCACCCCTACTCATGGGGGCCTGGATGCCTGTCACTACTACCATCCCCACTCATAGGGGGATGGATGCCTACCACTAACACCACCCCTACTCATGGGGGCCTGGATGCCTACCTCTACCACCACCCCTACTCATGTGGGCCTGGATGCCTGTCACAACTACCATCCCCACTCATAGGGGGATGGATGCCTACCACTAGCACCCTCCCTACTCATGGGGGCCTGGATGCCTGTCACTACTACCATCCCCACTCATAGGGGGATGGATGCCTACCACTAACACCACCCCTACTCATGGGGGCCTGGATGCCTACCACTAACACCACCCCTACTCATGGGGGCCTGGATGCCTGTCACTACTACCATCCCCACTCATAGGGGGATGGATGCCTACCACTACCACCACCCTACTCATGGGGGCATGGATGCCTACCACTACCACCACCCCTACTCATGGGGACCTGGATGCCTGTCACTACTACCATCCCCACTCATAGGGGATGGATGCCTACCACTAACACCACCCCTACTCATGGGGGCCTGGATGCCTACCACTACCGCCACCCCTACTCATGTGGGCCTGGATGCCTGTCACTACTACCATCCCCACTCATAGGGGGATGGATGCCTACCACCACCCTACTCAGGGGGACCTGGATGCCTACCAGTACCACCACCCCATCTCATGTGGGCCTGGATGCCTGTCACTACTACCATCCCCACTCGTAGGGGGATGGATGCCTACCACTAACACCACCCCTACTCATGGGGGCCTGGATGCCTGTCACTACTACCATCCCCACTCATAGGGGGATGGATGCCTACCACTACCACCACCCCTACTCATGGGGGCCTGGATGCCTACCACTACCACCACCCCTACTCATGGGGGCCTGGATGCCTACCACTACTACCATCCCCACTCATAGGACGGGTAATGCATGACACAACCAGCATACTCCAACATAAGGAATGTCAGAAAAAGACATCCCCCAACATCATGACAAGAGTGTGTAGTCTGTGTCAAATGCCTACAACACTGAACATGACATTGAACATACAATGTGACCCCCTATCACATGTGTCACACATAAATGTGTGTGGCCTCCACAATGCAAGCAGACCATGACCACTGTGGAATGGGGTCTAAACCCCCATCATCACAGTGACCAAAATGTAAGTGTGGGGTCCATAACTGAAGCATATTTTGAACATTGTGGCAATGGGGTCTAAACCCCCATCATCACAGTGACCAAAATGTAAGTGTGGGGTCCATAACTGAAGCACATTTTGAACATTGTGGCAATGGGGTCTAAACCCCCATCATCACAGTGACCAAAAGGTAAGTGTGGGGTCCATAGCTGAAGCCCAATTGAACATTGTGGCAATGGGGTCTAAACCTCCATCATCACAGTGACCAAAAGGTAAGTGTGGGGTCCATAGCTGAAGCCCAATTGAACATTGTGGCAATGGGGTCTAAACCCCCATCATCACAGTGACCAAAAGGTAAGTGTGGGGTCCATAGCTGAAGCACATTTTGAACATTGTGGCAATGGGGTCTAAACCCCCATCATCACAGTGACCAAAAGGTAAGTGTTGTCATGGAAAAAGCTGCAACTGCCAAACAGCATGGATGATTCCTGGTCACACAACAACAAACACATGAGTGGCAAAGTAGTGGTTGTGTCCCATAGCAACTTAGATTGGGTGAGGCAAACAGTGCAGTGTAAATAAAACATACCCTTGGCCATATGCAGACAAACATCACCCATGGGGGCTGACATTGTCAACATTTATCAATTACACAATGACAGAAGTGACCATCATAATGCAGACCCACATATCTGCACCAATGGACACACACATGTAGATATCCTGTGGAGACTGTAGATGTGAGGTGAACAAATACCATACCATGGTAGCAATGGGACATACAAACCATGATTATTGTGCTGACTGATGACCTAGGAGTCCCAGGGACAGCAGGGGAAATCCACCAAACAACATACAGCCAATGGCACACTAAAGATATGCCAATGCAGTGGTGCAGATGCACAAACACAAACAGGCAGCCTCACACTGAATATCAAAAACAATAGGTGATGGGGGGGGGAGGGGGGTGCCAGTGTCCCCAGGCAACCACACAACACATGAGGAGGCCTGAATCCCAATTACACAGATGTGTATACAGTGCCACACAAAAGTAACTCATGGATCGGATTCCCCTATGTGGGCAATCAGGCATTGTTAGATGAGAAGGAGCCCAAATTACACGTCACACAAGCTTGTAGGAACAGCAACTAACACAGCAAGAGACAGACCCACCACAGCACTACCCCCAGGGACCCCACATTGTGGTGACACTAGCCTGCATGATAATCCCACTGTGATGACAAAGGTAGATGTCGTTCACACTGTGAACCACAGCCATGTGTCCTGAGCAACTAACTACCATCACACCTCACATCAATCAGCACGGCCTGTCAGCCAAGGCCAATATGGAGGTAGGGGTCTAGCCGTGCAACAACTCACATTTGCACACACTCAACACCACACACCTTGATCTCCACCAATGTGCAGCAGTGAAGCTCACATGGACTGGTGACATTGCACATGCACCCATGACAATCCCAGGGGTGGTGGTGGGAACTAAGGTGCAGAAACCCATCACACATGGCCAGTCAACAAGACTCGTGAATGTCTGACACACTGCACAGTACGCCGTACATGGGCATGACGTGAAATCCACCCCAATCAATGGGATCCCGGCCACAGTCACACACCAATGAAGAAGCCAAGGTGACCCACAAAGAACACACATAGACAACTTCCAACATTGCACCTCTGACCCTGAGGAGTGGCAGCAGTCACACACACAACATGTCACAATCACTGAAAGCTACCACAAACTGTAAATTACATGACTTGTGTAACCAACAAGTGCCAAGGGGAATCCTGACTGTGTCCCATCTGCGTTTGCCCACATCCCCAGCCCTGACAACAAAGACAACTAGGGATGACAACCTGATGAACATTAGTTTGCCATGCACCCACATCCCGGAGAAACCAGGTCCAGGATGCTGGCTGAACACAGGACAACTCAGCAAGCATCACAAACAGGAACATCCCTAGGGACACAGCCTGTGTAGGAAAAGGGAAGTGAACACACACAGACATGCTCACACAACACACAACACGGGCCCAGGCAATGTCACGGGATTACACACTGCCATGAGGGCACTCCACTCCTGTGGAAGGTCCGCTGTGCCAAACCTTGTCTGTGCACGACTCAAACATGTCAGCAGAACACTCGGTCAGTGAGTCAACAACTACAACACACTGAAGGCTCTGCTCACATCAGCCTGGGTACGGGAGTGTCACGTCAGTCATCTGCATACACCCAAAACTCATGTCAAGCAAGTTGCACTGTATACACAGATGAGTCCTTCAACATTGATGTGCTAAACTGCATGTCCAGTGGAGATGGGCACACAGTCAGGGAAATAGAAACATTGAACAGTGGTAAGCCCACCAGATGTGCATCACTGTAAGCCAAAGATGTTAATTTACAAATGCAAAACGTACATCCCTGTGTCAAATGCTGAACATTACACCCTCAGACTGCAGCAAAGGATGCTATAGATCCAGACTACATTAGGGCACATATCTCATGGACCACATGGAGTCCATCACAGCAACACTTCATTTTCCTGATCTGAACACTATTACAACTGCAAATGCATGATGATACTCATCTACATCATGTACATCCAAAGAAAAACCACAAGTAAACAAAAAGAGGCTTTATTCAGCAAATGTTAAACTAAAATTTTAAGTCCAAAAGAAACTAAGGCCAATGGCCAGTCCAAATACACAGTCCCAACAGGGTGATATGTGACAACTTGTCACCCAATGCTTGCCTGCACTGGTACGGACAGGGGACATCCCCCTCGGAGGGGCATACAAGGGGCAGGCCAGGCACCGCAGGGACAGGATCAGGGGATGCCAGAAGGAGGCAGTGAAGGGGTGGTGGGTGCAGGAGTGTCACCAGCAACTGCAGTGGAGGTGTCTGACTCAGTGGGGGCCGGCACCACTGTAGGGCACAAGTCAGATGGTGTGGGTGCTGCAACCACTGCAGTGGGCCGGTCAGATGGAGTGGACTGGGTCCCCACTGCAGTGCCCGAGTCAGACGGGGTGGTTGTGGACTCCACTGCAGTGCATAACTCCATGGGAATGGAAGGGGGCAGATGAGGTGGGCAGGACAGAGGGGGGACCCAGTCTCCACACCAGTGGCACAAACAGGCAGAGCGTCTGGTTTGGGGGTGGAAGAGCAAGTGGTAGGGGGGAGGGCCTAAGCAGTTTGGGGATGCGGTATCAGTGTGTGGGGGAACCTGAGTCAGGGTGTGGTGGTGGAACCTGTGGAGTGGTGGCCTGGGGGATGGAGAAGAGAGACTGTGTGGTGGAGCTGCGTGGTGGTGGTGGTGGGGTCTTGCCCTTCCTGGTCCGGGGGGACTTTCGAATGGGGTCCTCAGTCTGCCTGTGCCTGGGGGAGGGTGTCCGGGTGTGAGGGGCACTCCCCTCTGTGTGTGGTGGTCGCCTCTTCCACCTGGACTTCGTGTCAGATGTATCTGTGGGGAAGAGGCCAAGCTCACAGAGGAAGAGCTTCTGGGAGGGGGGGGTTTCAGGTGAGGCAAGGGAAGGGGTTTTGGAGGGAGAGGTATCTGAGGACTGTGGAGTGCTCGTGGATGCGTGTGTGTGTGTCTGGCACCCCATCCCCTGTGAGTGAGGTATCAGTCCCCTGACTGTGCGTGCGTGTGCGTCTGGATTTTGGCTTGTGTGTCTGTGTGCTGCTTGTGTCTGTGCTGGTGCGTGCCGGTGCCAGTGTGTGTGTGCTTGGGACAGGTAGGGTGCTGGGCATTGTGGATGGGGCAGAGGTAGGAGGGGTGAGGGACTGTTGCAGGAGGGACACTGCTGCCGTCAGTGAGGAGGCCATGGACTGATTGGTACGATGTAGGGCAGACATGACAGATGACATGCCCTCCATGAATGACACCAGTTGTGTCAGCAGACCCGTGTGTGCATGGAGGACACTCAGCATTGATGTCTGCCCTACATGGATCTGTTTCAGCAAGTCCACAGACTCCACACTCAGGGCAGCAGGGGGGACAGAGGCAGGGGGCGCGGTGCCTGACATGAAGGAGACACGCTCCCCTACACGGGAGCCTCCACGGACATGTGGGATGGGAGCAGATGGGAGGGTGGAGATGGTGGTGGTGGCGGGACAGACTTGCTTGACGTTGCCTCTGGTCTGCTGACACCCGCCTCCACAAGGGAGTCCTCACTGGAAGTGCTGTTTTCCCCAGCCGAGGTGGTCGTAGCTGAGGTCTCCTCAGTGTGGTTACCCTCACCCTCCGTGCCACTGGGTCCCTCGCTCTCCCCTGCAGTGGACCCAGTCTGGCTCTGCCGCTCCTCTTGGTCCGTGGAGCTGTCTCCTCCTGTGGCCGTGGATGTATCTACAAACAATCAGGATAAACAGAGCAACATTAGTCACCTGTACTGACCACACACACCACAGTAAGTACAACACATCACAGAGCAAGCCCTGCCATCATTTGCTAGACATTGCAATAAGTGCTGACACTGATTTGAAGAAGCCCATTGTCTGCCTGACAGTCAGTCATGCCACACATATCCTACCTGTCCATGCACCCATCTGTCTGCTGCCTGTTGTATGCGACTAATCATATATGCACACATGCACCACATACACAGTTGTTGGACATCCAAGAGAACATATGGAAATGTGTCACTCCAAACACATGCCATCTCCTACCACTGACTCAGTACATGTGTCAGGAAAAGTGATGGGCAAAGTCTCTGTTGATATGCGGGTTTTGCTTCCATCACCAGACACAATGATGTCCTCATGTCCTGATAGACAATGCGACAATGGTGTGCATGCAGGACATATCACACCACTGCTGGATCACCCTTTGCGATTGGAATGTCATGGCACAGGCCTGTCTGGCAAGTCAGTCATAACTGTCTCCTGTCACAGGGGCAGTGCATACACAAAACACCAGTCTGCACTGTGTCACAATCATGGAATTTTTTGGAATGTAAGCCCTGTAGCTGACGGGTGCACATGTGCACCCCTGGCCACCCACATCATGAGGACTGAGATGATCCCACATCAATCAAATGAGACATTTGAGTGACTGCAAACACAAATCCATACACATGAGCACTTCACCGTCTGATGAGAATGAACCAAAGCTGCCTGCACCTCAATGTTTCATACAACATTGTGCACAGTCAAGGGATCAGAGACCTATGCATTAACCTATGTGCAGATCCCAAAGTCACAACTCAGATGGCTGGCCACCCCAAATTGTTAAACACTCCAGGAGTCCAAAAAGCAAGGCCACACCACGGTGACACAGAGGCATACACCTGAGTGCACTCTTCACAATCCCCAATATGTATGCTGACACACGGGAGTGGGAGAACAGAGTGCCTTCGATTTATGGAGTAGGCATTACAGTCCTGGTCCATGTGCAACATGGTATTACCCTGAACACTAGGCAGGTGGCTATGCATGTGTCACACACATGATGTACATACTTCTGAGGCTCCTACCTTGGTTTCTGCAGCAGCATGGGTGTGTGGCACATACCCCAGACATGTGGTGAGTCAGAGCAGCAATTGGAACACATATTAAAGCCATACCCAGAGTACATGTCAGATCACAGGCATTGTGAGCAATTGTACCACCCATGCAGCCCACCACAAAGTTCCTGTAACTGATGCTGTCCCCAACTTGAACCACAGGTAACTGCAAGTACACAGTACCCAAGTGACCTAAGTCACAGACTGTAAGGGCCACACCTCTGTATCAGATGAGGAGGGGGCATGACACAAGTGAGGGACATGAGTCCAGGATGACATGACAGTTGTACTGTGGAACTGGAACCAGGCTAAAGGAGTGCATAGAGCATGTTAGTCATAGTACACAGTTAAGGCTAGCACTTACCCCCTCCTTGCTGCTGTCTGGCCTTCAGCTGCCCATCCAGGTCAGGGAAGACCACCGCCAGGATCCGGAGCATGTGGGGGGTCAGGGTCCGGTGTCCGCCCCTCCTGCGAGGAGGCGACAGCTTCAGCTGGACCCTTGCGATCCTCCGGGTCCAGCCCGAAGGTCCTGCCACCTCTTCTGGCCGTTGCGGATCCTGCGCCTGTAGACCCCCACAGATCGTACTGCCCGGACGATGGTCAGCCAGAACTCCTGCTTCTGGTGGGCATCAACCTGTGAGGATGACAAAGTGAAAAGGCCATTACTACACATGCAACATTTCCGTGCATCACACAGTTGGATATACATGTCTCAATCACAGGGGCATATGATGTACACAGGTAGTGCAACTTTGGCTATGAACAGTTTGCCAGCAGTTACTAAATGGTATCATTGCCTGGGAAGTCAAACCTTGTTGGAATGCACTGTTACTGCACTATACCTGTTCAGTGCATGTGACTACACACTTTGAGGGGTGACAACTACTCAGTGAGCATGCTAGCCACTGGTGTACACACTGTAAGTCTTGCTAGTCAGACAACATGCACAATTAGTAAGGCAGTGGACAGCACACTCACCTGCTCCCCTGGTTTCCCATACAGCTTGCTGTACTGTGGAAGGAGGCTGTCCAGCAGGGCCTGGTTCTCCTCAGTGCTGAAGCTCTATCCACAGTATGTGCCATTGCAGTAGCCAGAGGATGCAGAGACAGCAGCAGTGGTGGTGGCAGATGTCGTCCTGGAGCATGTAGTGCAGGCAAGTGAGCTCTCAGGGGAACAGCCAGCATTATATGTGTGCTGCAGAGGCAGATACTGTCCCATGTGTCCAAAGTGATAGGTCCAAGTCATTTGCATCTTCTGAATCTGGCCTATCCATGGAATTGCACCACTTATACACGCCCACAGCATCCTTCAAAAATTCAACTTCATGACACCCATGAATTTGCAACATTGTTGTGGGTGGCCAACTGAATTCCCTGCATCCGACTCGTTAAAGCTTCGAAAACGTGTCCGTTACCATGTCAGGCCATAACCAATGAGTGCGCACCGATCGGACCATTGCTGTACGACGCGTATTTCGAAAACAACACGCATCCGTCCACATCATATGCAATGGCCAATGCGTGCGCACCGATCGGTCCATTGCTGTACAACGCGTATTTCGAAAAACAACACGCATCCGTCCACATCATATGCAATGGCCAATGCGTGCGCACCGATCGGTCCATTGCTGTACAACGCGTATTTCGAAAAACAACACGCATCCGTCCACATCATATGCAATGGCCAATGCATGAGCACCGATCGGTCCATTGCTGTACAACGCGTATTTCGGATGACAACACGCATCCGTCCACATCATATGCAATGGCCAATGCGTGCGCACCGATCGGTCCATTGCTGTACAACGCGTATTTCGGAGCACAACACGCATCCGTCCACATCATATGCAATGGCCAATGCGTGCGCACCGATCGGTCCATTGCTGTACAACGCGTATTTCGGAGCACAACACGCATCCGTCCACATCATATGCAATGGCCAATGCGTGCGCACCGATCGCTCCATTGCTGTACGATGCGTCCCTGTACAAGTCACTCGCATATGTCACCATGGTTGTCACTGGTGAACGTATGCCAGCCACAATTACTTGCCAGGGACTCAGGGGCACACCTACAACACCACAGCCTGTCCACACTGTATCCTAAGGCATGTAAGGCTGCATTACCTGTGTGTGTATGGGGGTCAACATGTGGTTTTTTGGTGGCACTTGGGGGCAGCCACTCCCAGGCTGTGCACGTGTTCATGGGGACAGAATCCTTTGTGTGTTGTGCACATGACCACTGTGATGTGCAACTGTTCAGTTCAGAGCATGTGGCATGGTCACATTTCCAGGTTGTGTATGTGTATGTCATGTCACATACACCCTGAGTCCCATGTGGGAAGGTATGTACGTCACAAGGTGACCCATTGCCACAATAGTGATGGCCCTCCACAGTCTGTGTGCATGTTGTGTTTCAGATGTCTCTGATTCCATGTGCACAATGGGAGACAGTCTCCACATCCACGTTGTTTGTGCATCGACTTTGATGTGCGTGTGTGTGTCACAGACGTCCATGTCTGTCCTGCAGAGGCAACAGGGGCCACTACCTGTGGGAGTCATGGTTGTTTTGCTGACGTGTGCATGATACGCCATGTCATGCCAGTGTCCATGTGGCAATACAGGGTCCCTGGGAATCTACCTGTCAATGAGCTGTGATGCCTGTGGCACATCTGTCCTCACTTGTCACTGTGGTGTGTGTTTGGAACGTGACAGCAGTACATGGGCACTGTGACACAGCCTAATGATTTCCCATAGCACAACCTGGAACTTGTTGTCAACACATGTTGAATTGTGATGTTAGATGTTGGCCATGTAGGTGCCATAAATGTCCATACAGAACGGCACACACATCAAGTACTTGTGTCTCGTAATGATGTATCATGTGATATTGAGTATGGTCAATGCCACATATGTGGGGTGACTGACAATCTTTCTTTGTTCACCTATGCACTGCAGGGCACCAGCTGTCCATAGACCATTCCCTGACCTTGCAACCATGGTTGAACGTGACTGCATCCGACGGTACCGCTTCAACAGGCCGCTGATTGAGGAATTGGCGGTGCGGTTGGCCCCACATTTGCAACCTGGCCGGCCATACCCTACAGCGCTGACCCCCAAGGTGAAGGTGATGGCAGTCCTACACTTCTTTGCCACTGGTACCTTTCAACACACTGTGGCGTCTGCTGGTGGGATGTCACAGAGCATGTTCAGCCATGTGCTACGCGATGTTTTGGAAGCAATGTTGAGATACCTGAACCAGTACATCTATTTCCCTAAACGTCAACAACTCACTGACGTCAAGAGTGACTTCTATGCCCTGGGGAGGATCCCACATGTCATCGGCTCCATTGATGGGACACATGTGGCTTTGGTACCACCACAGGCACATGAGCAGGCATACAGGAACAGGAAACATTACCATTCTATCAATGCTCTGGTGGTATGTCTTGCAGATATGAGCATCTCACATCTGTGTGCACGTTTCCCCGGTTCTGCACACGATGCCTACGTGATGAGGAGTAGTCGCATCCCGAGGATGATGTCACAGATGCAGAACCAGCGTGCCTGGCTTGTCGGTGTGTACTGACTTTGTACCATTGTGTGTGTTCTGCAATGTTGTATTCCACCCTCTTTTCCAACTCAGCTAATGTGCAATTGTCTGTATGTAGGTGACTCCGGATACCCCAACATGCCGTGGTTGCTGACACCCCTCAGGAACCCTGTGACACCAGCCCAGATGCGCTACAATGAGGCACATGGTCGGACCAGGAGAGTGATTGAGTGGACATTTGGGCTCCTGAAGAGCCGCTTTCGCTGCCTGGACAAGACAGGAGGGGCCCTCCCATATGCCCAGCAAAGGTGTGCAAGATTTTCATCGTCTGCTGCATGCTACACAACCCGGCAGTGCGGAAGGAGTTGCCTCTCATCCTGGATGACGATGACCAACATCCGCCACCTGTGGAGGATCCTGGCCTGGGCCACGATGCCAGTGATGATGATGAGGGTGATGTCCGCACACAGCTCATCACCAACTTCTTCAGCTGAATGTGAGTATCCAGAGATGTCATGTCAATGATGTGAGTTTGCATGATATGTGTTGGTGGTGCTCTGTTGCTGTTTGAGTGTGGCCATGTGCTACTTGACTGGATGCGTGCAGCGATGTGTCCTTACAGGTAGTCTGTACTCCCCAACAGTGTTGACATGCTTACTTGGTTTTGTGTAGGTATCTTGTGACATGTATTGGACATGAGTATTGCAGTTCTGTCCTGTTCTTCAGTGCTTTTGACTGTGTGTCATGTCTGTCCTTCACAGGGTACTTTCAGAGTTGTTTGGTCAACTTGGATCCCCCGACACCATGATTCAACTTCCTGGGTGGAAGCAGTCGTTTCCCTACAGGTGATGTGCCACACACCCCTGGACTTTATTTCTTCTACACTTGGTGACTGTGTGGCCACTGCCACGTGGGATTACCTTGCATCTGTAGTGGAAACAACATGTTGCAAATGTGTAATTAACCTGTGCTTCACTTTGGGATGTGCGTTGTCTGTGGTCACACATCTGACTGACATTAGCTTACTGCACCTGTGGGCTAGTTAACACAGACTCTGAATAGGTGTGGTGTCTGTGCATTCCACTGTATTTCCTGGCAACATCAGTGTAGGCGATGAGTCAGATGGCCCTGGTGTGTATGTGTTGTGTAGCCCTAGTGGTGTGTCTCCCTCATATGTGTCACGTCGCCATGACTCACATGACGGTGTTGAACTTGCTGTAGCAGTTAGCATGCACAGTGTCATTTAGCAGATCATCATCTCCATGACAAAAACAACGTTGGAATCACAACAGAGGCAAGTATGGTGTATTAGTGAGTTTATTTACATACATGTGTGAGGATAGTGCACAGGATGGTGGGTGCTGTACATTGGGATTGGAATCCAAAGTTCCCAGATGAGTTGGAAGTGTTGGTAGCAGAAATGTCCTGAGTAAAGTCCACAGTCATCTGATACATTTGTCCAACTTAAACTCCCCATGTCATGTGGGAGAGTTGGGTTGCATTCGACAGGGTGAACAGTTTGCACACAAAGGAGAATTTCCAGAACAGGTGTTGGGTTCCTGGGGGATGTACATGGCCATCGGCCTCTCAGTTGTCATTCCTCGGACGACCCCTCTTCTTTCTGGGGGGACCCTCACGTGCAGGCCGCTGCGGTGCAGAGGACTCTCCACCAGAGTCATCCTCCCTCCCTGTGGCAGTTGCAGTTGTTGCGGCACCAGATGTTGTGGGCACATAGGGAGGTGTGGACATGTTGGTGCTAATCTGGCGGAGGCATGTCAATATATCCCTCTGCACCGCTGTCAGTTCTTCCAATGTGTCCCACTTGGACTCCATGCCAGACATGTGTGTCTCCACACGGGACATGTGTGTCTCCACACGGGACATGTGGGAGTCCAAGCAGGCATGATGGGCAGCCTGCTGCTGTTGAATGTCCTTGAGGATCCCCACTACCTGGCTGACCTCTCCGGTGCTATTCTGGTACACATCAGCAATGCGTACCAGTTGTGGGTCATCATGCAGTCCAGACCCCTCTGCAAACAGCGACCTCTGCCTACCACCCCTCCCACCACCCCTGGCCACACGTTCGGGACCTGCGGTGGCACGCACAGGTGACCCTAGGCCCCCTTGGGGGTTGGTACTGGGGTTGTTGTCCGTTGCTTCACGGTGGGCTGGGGTCCCTGTGCTGTTGTCATTCAGTGTCCTTGGTCTGTCCGTGTCGGCGGGGGTGGTCTGTGTGTTGCCAGATGTTGGAGGAATGGGTGCAGAGGGTGCAGATGGTGGTCCTGCTGGTGCTGCATGATGACTCACACCGGAGGTGCCAGGTTGGTCTTCGCCATCCGATGAGGGCAGAGGCTGTTCCACACCCATCATCACCTGTTTTTGGAAGAGACACACAATGTATGTTATGTTTCTGCAGGCATCAATGGTTCAAACACATGACAGTTGTGACTGTACCTCTGGATGCGGCCCTGTACATTGCATTGTCCTAAGTTGTCACAGTTAGAGGTTGATATTGGTGTGGCTCATTGTCCTGCCAACCTGATGCATTTCAATGTGGATGTTGAGGTGTGTGCATGACCAGCATTGGTGGTATTTGGTTGACATCCGGACCTCCTTCTCCCCCAGCCCAGTTATCCCACCATTAAGCATGCCACCCTTGCAGTGGGTGCAGGTTAACTCTCAGGATGTCAGTCAGTGGTTTCCTGCTGTTGGTTGGTGCCCAGTTCCCAGCAGGGCCTGGTACTCCCCACAACAGAGCACCATTGTCAGACATCTTAGAAGTGGCTTTTCACTGCCTGTGAGGTGTGCATGCTTCAGTGTGAGCTTGCTGGGCCATGTGGGTGGGGGATGTTGAGCTGTGACTACCACTCCCATCATGCTATTGCCTACACCCCCCTTCCCAGCATGCCCATACTTCCTTCCTTTTGAGTCGACTTCACTGTGTGTGAGTGTGACAGCAATGGCAAGATGGCTGACAGTGGTGTCCTGCTGTTGGTTGGGTGAGGGTGAACAAAAATAATAAATAAAGACCCAATCAGTGCTGTATTGGTTAAACATGTCCAGCCGGACAGAGGTTCAATGTTTAATTTATCAGCAATTCTTTGAGATATGTACAACACAATATACTGAGAGTGGGAAACAAGCCTACTACAGAAACATAGAAACATACAAACATGCGGTCTGGGAAACAATCAAGGAAGGCTCAGGCAACGCTCACGGTTTGTTCTCAAGAAAAGAAATTCACAATTTTAAGTCAACAAATCGCAAGTAACGCCTCTACATGGTAAATGGTAACATCACAGTGTATGTATGAGGTGTTTTTAGGGTGTCGACGGCGTTTCGATCCAAGAAAGAATTGCGTGGATCATCTTCAGGACATTAAATAAGCATGCCTGAGATATAGGTGCCTTAAATTACTGTATAAACATAACACAATCGATGAGGGGAAAGAAGGGTTTAGGGGGAGAAAAACAAAAAGAAGGAATTATAAGGATATATATGGAAAACGTAACCCCGTTTAGTTTGTATGTCATTCAGCAAATAATGATTGCACCACTAGAGAGTTTACCAAACAACTGTGGCTCTACCCTGAGGATCTCATCTACCAGGACTTCCAATTCACTGTCTAGGAACTTTGGATTCTTCTTTGGGGGCATGGTGATGGGTGGTGGTGGGGATTGATGTGTGTGTGAGTGTGCAAGTGAGGGTGGGTGAGTGTAGGTTTTGCTGGGTGTTTGTGAGGGTGCTATTTGGGAGGTGCTAATGGTGTGTGGCTTGTGTGATGGATGAGTTGTGAGTGTGTCTGTGGTTGCTGTCTGATGGTGTTCTGTGCTGGCAGGTCAGTTGAATTTGCAAAGGATCATGGTAGTGATTTGTGGCCTTTATATGGGTGGAGTTGTGGGTGTGTCTTTGTTCCATGTTTTTTTCCCCAGTATTTATTGACTTTGTCATTGCTTGTTTGGCCCTTTTTTGGTATTTTTTCCTTTGTGGGTTTTGGGCATGTAGGAGACGTTCTTCTGACCGAGTAGGACGCTGCAGTTGGCTCATGCGGGCTTCTCCGAGTCTTTCAAGCTGTGTTCCAGATGGGTTTCATGTGCGGCGTACGCGTCGGTCGCGGAGTATTGGGTTGCTTCGGCTCGGTTTTGTATGCGTGTCGGTCGTACGGCTTGGGCTCCGTGCGACTTGGTCTGGTTTTACACGCATTGCATCGTACTGCGCGGGTCGGAGTTCGCGGGTACGTTTCTGTCGGGTTTATTCCTGGTGCGTGTCGGTCGGTTCTATTCGCGTAGTTTCCCGGCCGGATAGCTGGTTTCTGTGCGGTTCGGTCGTTCGACTTGTGTTCCGTACGAGTCGGTCGTAATTCACATGCATTGCATCGTATTACGCGGATCGGGCAGCACCGGTACGTGTCGGTCGGACAACATTCCCGTACCGAGTCGGTCGGTATATTTTCCGGCCCGAATCGGAATCGGCCCCCTAGTCATTTATTGGAGACAGGCTGTCAGGCACAAAGAGCGGTAAGTACAAAGAAATACCACTTTCTAAAAGCGACATTTCTAAAACAGTAATGTTAAATCCAACTTCACCAGTGAGGAGGATTTATCATTACCATTTTAAACATATCAAATATGAAAGAGCTACTCCTCTCTGATAAGGAATTACAGTTTCAAAGTATTTTAAGAAATTCCCAAGGCTGGCCTATGAGAGGGGTAGGCCTCACAGTAGTGAAAAACGAAATAGGATGTTTGTCACTACCAGGACAATCAAAACATAAAGGTACATGGCCTACCTTTTACTTACAGAGCACCCTGCCCTTAGGGTTACATAGGGCCTACCTAAGGGGTGACGTATGTGTAATAAAAGGGGAATTTAAGGCTTGGCAAGTAGTTTTAAATGCCAAGTCGAAATGGCAGAAAACTGCACACACAGGCACTGCAATGGCAGGCCTGAGACAGGTTTGAAAGGCTACTTATGAGGGTGGCACAATGAGTGCTGCAGGTCCGGTAAACAGACATAATATCGAATTTTAAATATCGAAATGACATAATATTGAGTTTAGTATATCGAATATACTAAAATATCGATGTTATGTATATCGAATGACGAAATATCGTTTTAAAACAAAATAAAAAATATCGAATATCAAAATATCGAGTTCAAAATATCATCATGACAAAATATCTTTAAATTGTAAAGGTAAGAAATTTCGAAAATGATAATATAGAGAGGCCGATTCCGATTCCGGCCGGAAATCTCTCCGACCGAGCCGGACCTGGAGAGAATTCCGACCGAATCGGACCCTAGCAGTCCGACCGAACGAGTACGATGCGCACGCATGCTATCGGACTCGAGTCGGTCGGACTCCCATTGAAGTCAATGGGAGCCTGTCGTACAACCCGTACGCGGGCTCCCATTGACTCAATGGGTGCGAGGCGGACAAGGGCGCCCCCTACAGCGTGTACGAGTCCATGCGCATCGCGGCGTACATGCACAGGTAGGGGGGACCCATGGGTCCCCCCTGTGTGAGACTCGCGCACCTACGCGTACAGGGGGGTCCGACGCGGACCCCCAAAGTCCGGCTCCGACAGCTTTTTCGAGCCGGACGGCGCGAGTCGGTCGGACTGCTCGCGGCGCGCAAGGTACTTACCCGGCCGGGAAACGTCTCCATAGCGCGGTGCGAGTCGTGTCCATGCGAGTCGGTCGGAGCGTGTTGAAGCCGCGTTCGAGTCGGTCGGCGATTGCGGGTGCTTGCATCGTACTCGCTCGGCCGGACCCGCGTACGATTCGGTCGGGAAACAGGGCTCCGAATCGGATCCGGTGAATCCGAATCCGATTTGGAGCACTACCGGCCGAGATCGGAATCGGCCCCAGAGTGTTAAAAATATTGAAATGTTAAAATATCGAAATGTTATTAATTTAATAATAAGAAATGTAAAAAAGTAGTAAATAATATTAGTAAACATTTATAAAAAAATTATTTGTAATATAAATTTTAGGAGTGGGATGTTGGGTTATTAGGGGATAAGGGTGGGGAGTGTTTTAAAAATATTGAAAATGAAATATAAATATATAGAAAAATATATAGTAAATAATAAAGTGTTGTTTTAGGAGCGGGATGTAGGGTTATTAGGGGATAAGGGTGGGGAGTGTTTTAAAAAAAGATATATTTATAAAATTTAAATTAAAAATAAATTTTGTTGAGAGTAAATAATTATTTATGAATGAATTTTAAGTTTTGAGGTTAACATTTTGAAATATTTTTAAAATAAATATTTAAATTATTTTAAAATATTAATATAAAATGTATTTTTACATGTAATCTAATTTGTTTAAAAAATATATTATTTGTACTGATTGGTCTTGTTGTATTTATAATTAATTAATTAAATTTAAAAATTAGGAATGTTCCCAAAAAATATATATAATTAATATTAATAGTATAATTATGATAGTTAATTTTTGGTAGAAATGTATAGTGTGGGTTATATAAAAAATTAAATATAAAAATTATAAAATATATTTAGATCTCATAATTTATAATTTACAAATTTTAAAATTTAATACCCAAAAAATATATTAAATATATATGTATTGAGCAAATATTAATAATTTAAAATCTTATTTATAATTTATAAATATATTACACTACAGAGAATTATAGATGTAATAAGGTATGGTATTTAAATATAATGTAATGGAGTACATATAATACATTATTTCTAATACATTTGTGAGTAATATGATAATATATGTAATAAAAAATTTATATAAATCAATATTTGATAAATATATTACTATTACATATTTATAAATTTTTTGTAATAATATTTAATGTAAAAAATTATTTAAAATTTTACTATTTAATACGGAATTAAAATAGTATTAAATTAATAATGACATATGTATAATTTTTAATGACTTAATTGTATTATAATTTATAAATATTAAATTAATATATTTATAACTATAATATGTGGGAATATTATAATAAAGAGTGTTGTAACTTTTATTTTTATTTTGTTTGTATTTTGAACAAAAAGTAATAAATGTTTAGTATGTAGCATTATTATTTAAGATATATTTATTGTAATAAAATTTGTAGATGAAATGTACATTTTAAAAATAGTTTTTAATTTTTGAATTTTAACTATAGTGTGAATTTCATAATATATTTGTTTACTCTCAAAATTTTAATATAAGTTAAATTAAAGTGGAGTGGGAATAGTAAATTATATTTATTTACTAACCAACACCTTCATTGATTTAATATTAACTGGAGTGGGAATAATTATTTATATTCATTTACTGACCAATATTTTGTTTTATTTAATACTAATTGGAGTGGGAATAGTAAAATATATTTATTTACTATTTAGCACCTTCCCTGATTTAATTCTAACTGGAGTGGTAATAGTAAATTATATTGATTTAATATCCAGCACCTTCCCTTATTTAATAATAATTGGAGTGGTAATAGTAATTTATATTTATTTAATATCCAGCACCTTCCCTCATTTAATACTAACTGGAGTGGGAATAGTAATTAATTATTATTTACTATCCAGCACCTTCCCTTATTTAATAGTAACTGGAGTGGGAATAGTAAATTATATTTATTTACTAACCAGCACCTTCCTGATTTAATACTAACTGGAGTGGGAATAGTAAATTATATTTATTTAATATCCAGCACCTTCCCTGATTTAATACTAACTGGAGTGGGAATAGTAAATTATATTTATTTACTATCCAGCACCTTCCCTGATTTAATACTAACTGGAGTGGGAATAGTAAATTATATTGATTTACTATCCAGCACCTTCCCTTATTTAATATTAACTGGAGTGGGAATAGTAAATTATATTTATTTACTATGCAGCACCTTCCCTGATTTAATACTAACTGGAGTGGGAATAGTAAATTATTATTATTTACTATCCAGCACCTTCCCTGATTTAATACTAACTGTAGTGGGAATAGTAAATTATATTGATTTAATATCCAGCACCTTCCCTGATTTAATACTAACTGTAGTGGGAATAGTAAATTATATTTATTTAACATCCAGCACCTTCTCTGATTTAATACTAACTGGAGTGGGAATAGTAAATTATATTTATTTACTATCCAGCACATTCCCTTATTTAATACTAACTGGAGTGGGAATAGTAAATTAATATTATTTACTATCCAGCACCTTCCCTTATTTAATACTAACTGGAGTGGGAATAGTAAATTATATTTATTTAATATCCAGCACCTTCCCTTATTTAATATTAATTGGAGTGGGAATATTTAATTATATTTATTTACTATCCAGCACCTTCCCTGATTTAATACTAAGTGGAGTGGGAATAGTTAATTGTATTGATTTACTATCCAGCACCTTCCTTCATTTAATACTAACTGGAGTGGGAATAGTAAATTATATTTATTTACTATCCAACACCTTCCCTTATTTAATACAAAGGGGTCGATTCCGATCCGGGTCGGACAGCCCTCCAAGAGCTATGGGGCCCATTACGATACCCGGCGTAAATAAATCCGCCAGGCATGGAAGCGGCAAAATTCCGCCCGCATACACCGTCTGAACACCGACCACGCCATTACGATAACACAAACCGAAACCGCCATTGGCGGAAAAATCACACAAAATACCGCCCGCCATCGTCCGAGTCGGAGTCAAACCGCCCGCCACGGACGGAAACACGCACGACAACACAAAACCGCCCGCCCTCACGGCCGACACACCGCACGTGAGATTACGATCGCACCGCCATGAGCGCGGGAAAACCACAAATATACCGCCCGCCAGCGCAAACAACGCCGATGCCAATCGACACGGCAGAAACCATGGCGCCCACGTCCCTGCACAGAAACCATCCGCTCACAAAACCAATAGCACACAACATGGCCAATAAGTCCACACAGCAAGGCACGCACAAATACACAAGCACAGTACACATCCCGAAAACACCCCCTGGACAAACAAAAAATACAAAGGCCAGAACACCAGACACAACACACCTGAAAACAACAGACCATGAGGACACACCCACATAGGTAAGTACAAAAGCAGCACTCCCACAGACCACAACCCCTTGCAACATTGCAAACTAGAGAGGAGAGGAGAGGACACAGTGACACAGCAAGGACAGCAGCACACCACAGAAACGCACACATCACAACCACCACCACCACCACCACCAAACACCGGCACCACAAACCCCGTGCACATTACACAACACACACCGCACCAGCACCACAAACACCATGGCACCACAAAGAATGCCCAAGTTCACGCCCATGGAGCTGACGGTCATGGTCGACGAGATCATCAAGGTGCACCCACAAATCTATGGGAACATGGTCCAACACACACCACTAGCCACCAGAAACAGAATGTGGAACCGGATCGTAGACCAGGTCAATGCAGTCGGGACCCTGC